>OX457047.1:2888781-3018781 GCA_949752735.1 Lumbricus terrestris | reverse complement strand
CTGTCTTGGGTCCTCTGCTCTTTATTCTATATACGGCCGACATCCCCTCTCTTTTCCCACTCTCTGGAACAGCCGGTCATCTCTTTGCAGATGATGTGCAAGCATATGTCCATGGGTCTCCTTCATCCCAGCTACTTTTAGTTGAACGCATCCAGTCTCTCTCACAATCCTTACACTCCTGGATGTCATCAAATCGTCTCTCTCTTAATGCCTCCAAAACACAGTTTATTTGGTTCGGCACACCTCAGCAGCTTTTGAAAATTGATTTTGTTCTCCTCTCTGAATTATTTCCTCACTATACCTTTTCCTCAACTGTTCGTGATCTGGGTGTTACTCTAGATAGTTCCCTTTCATTTAAAGACCATATATCTAATCTTACACGATCCTCATATTTTCATTTAAGGCGTCTAAGGGCAGTTCGGCGTTCTGTTTCGCTTTCTGTTTTGACCACTTTGGTCCATGCTTTCATTTGCTCCAGAATTGACTACTGTAATTCTCTTCTAATTGGTCTTCCCAAGGTTAGACTCTCACCTTTGCAGTCGGTCCTTAATGCGGCCGCCAGATTAATTGCACGCCTTCCACGCTACTCTCATATCTCTACTTTTATGTTTGAGCAGCTCCATTGGCTTCCTCTAACTGCGCGCATTCAGTTCAAAATTCTCATTTTGGTCTCTAAAGCACAACGGGGTCTTGCTCCAAAATATCTAACCAATGGAATTCGCAGGCCAGTTTCAGCCTCCTCGCATCGTCCACTCCGCTCTTTAAACAGATTTGAACTTCTGGTACCTCCTACTAGAACGGCTATGGCTCAGTCCCGTTCCTTTACATCAATTGGCCCCTCTCTTTGGAATACGCTCTCTCCTTCTACTCGATCTCAACTTCTGACAGGTAATCCCTCCTCCTCATTTTCTTTTCTTAAAACCTATTTTTTTCTCTCGTGGCCTTGCGCACTGGGAGCGCCTCTGAACGGTTCACCTTAGTAGAGGCGCTTTATAAATGTTTTTATACAATACAATACAATACAATAAATGGAACTCAAGTGAATCGTTTAATTTTTTCCCAAGGGTTTGATCGTCGTCGGTGGCATAGGAAACGTCTTCAGATTGGCTGAAGAAGAAGGTCGACTCGACTGGGCTAAGTAATCATTACCGTTTATTCGTAGGCCTAACCATAATCATCTTCATCGTTTTTAATAGTCTTAATCATTTTTGTTTTCGTAGTCTTAATCAATTTTTGTTTTCATAGTCTTCATCATTTTTGTTTTCATAGTCTTAATCATTTTTGTTTTCGTAGTCTTAATCAATTTTTGTTTTCATAGTCTTCATCATTTTTGTTTTCATAGTCTTAATCATTTTTGTTTTCATAGTCTTAATCATTTTTGTTTTCTTAGTCTTAATCGTTTTTGTTTTCATAGTCTTAATCATTTTTTTCATAGTCTTAATCATTTTTGTTTTCATTGTCTTAATCATTTTTGCTTTCACTGTCTTAATCATTTTTGTTTTCTTAGTCTTAATCATTTTTGTTTTCATAGTCTTAATCATTTTTGTCTTCATAGTCCTAATCATTTTCTCAACTCCGTCTCATAATTGTGACTCCACACCAAAGCCATGCATCATGGTGATTTTGCAACATATTGTGTTTGATACATCACTTCAAAGGTCGTGTGTCAAAATGAAACGAAATCATTGCCCTAGCTTTATTGGAACCCAGGATATAAAGCAGAAAACGATCCAATTAAGTAAGCTTATACCAGTTCATTTTTTGACTTAGCCTAATTAGAGCGAAACAAGTATCAAGAGCATTAAAACAGCTTAAAATAAATACATGTATTCTCCTAACAAATTATAGGAAAAGAATATTCTAAGCATATTTCTGGATATAACTATGCGCAAAGGTCCGAAAATACCAAAATGCCATTAGGCTGCCTAAGTTTTTCATAACTTGTGTAGTTTCCGAATTGTACGGATTTAGTCTGGTGCCATAACAGAATTTTATTGCTCATCATTTGAGCTGCTGGTCCCTCGAACCCGCTCTGCTACCAGACAGCGTCGAGCCTTCTCGGTTGTTGGCCCGTCCACATGGAATGGGGTCCCGCTTGCAATACGCTTACTACCCCGGAATAAGCTGCCCGCTTTCTACCCGTTGCTCAAGACTTATCTTTTAAGCCGTGGCTGGGCTGGGAGCGCCTCTGATTAGGCTTCTTGAAGGGGCGCTATATAAGTTTTCGGAATGAATGAATGAATAAATAAATGAAAGCCTTTGTTTCCATGTCGTGTTGGACAGTATAAGTCTCGATCCGCGAGAAAGACATACCGTCTGGAACATCATCATAGGAGCCGCAATCCATCTCACATCTAACTTTGGTCTGTCACAGATCGCCGCTCAGAGATACTGTGCACTCAGCAAACTAAAAAATGCACGGATGTAAGTCGTTAACGAGACTTTATATGCCTTTGTTTAAGTATAACCTGATCTTTGGTTATTAGAGGTTACAAGACTTTACAGTGAACTCCGATTTGAATAGCCTGGTCGAGTACGTCGCTCACTCACAGCTAAAGCCGCCACAACTCTGAGCATGCATTTATAATATGCGCCAGATTTGACCATTACAATGCTAGTTATTTCACTCTCCCAAGTTGATTAAACCCGATTTTTTCGTCGTAGCCCTACATGTATATTGCACATTGAAAATACATGGAAAATACTTTTACATTTTAATAAAGTAGCCTAAGCTGCGTAGTGCGTATATGCGAAAAATATTCTCTTTGCGGTTTTATGCTGCAAATTCATTTGCAATCGCGAGATGGTAATAGCAATAAATCTGATTGTTGCCCCAGGTTAGCACCGTACAACATCCCTTGATGCTGCCATATTGCCTAGGGTTAACAGTGTACAATGTACGGCACATACGCAAGTAATGCAGCGATATAATAGACCTGTATTCATGCATGCAAACGTATACGTAGGCCTACTACAAGTCTACAATGTAGGACTACTGTACAGTGTGTACACTGCGTACACCTTGTCGACGACGTCATGTTTCACTGTTGCGCTATATAATTGATTTGCAGAATGGTTCTGTTAAACATCCCTCCTCTGGTCATAACGGTAGCCATGGCTGGTGTCGTTGGCCTGATCGTCTTCGCCTACTACGCGAGCATCAAATGCGATCCTCTGGTCAACAAGGAAATCGTCAATGCTAACATGGTCAGACGATTCTTACGAGTTCCTTTGTCACCTTGCATAGAACATTACGTTGCTTTGTAAGTTGACAATGGGTATTAATAATAATATCATGATAATCAGTTATTTCTTAGTAGATTTTGTCATGTAGAATTTTAGCACACTTGCTATTGCATTGCCTCTTACAAGGTTACAGCCTGATCACAGGTTCAAATTGCTGGAGAAACCGAAAAGAACACTAGAAGAGAAATTCTTCAATGTTTATAGAGTTGTAGACACGTTTGAAGCGGTTGTTTTATGACAGCATCGTGTCAGAAGCCGAAGCTAGAAAAATTGGGCCAGCAATTCTTTACAGACCCAGCGTCTTCTGAGCCACGTTGAGCTCTTTTTATGTTTCGTTATTATAATGCTAAGTTACGGGGTATACGCTACGTTGTGTTAACTGTTATGCTTTGTTATGTTATGTTTTGTTATGTTGTGCGATGTTACGTTATGTCATGCAATGTTATGTTATGTTATGCGATGTTACGTTATCGAGGGCTTAGAGCACAGACGTCGTATCTGCAATTTTTTCAGAAAATCACTTTTTGACGCTATTCGATGCGTAAAATTATTCTTCACAGCCTAATAAAAGTTGTATGTACATACGACGTCTGTGCTCTAAGCCATCGATATGTCATGTAATGTTAGACTATGTCATGCTATGTTATGTTACGGGGTATACGCTACGTTGTGTTAAATGTTACGCTGTGTTATGTTATGTTATGCCTATCTCATTTGTACAGTTGCTTCCATACTTTGTTGTGACGCTCTTCGCCGATTCGCCGGGATTTTCTGGTCTCTTCCTATCCACACTCTTTGGAGCATCTTTGAGGTAATGACTTTTATTAGATCAGTGGTTCCCAACCTTTTTTGACTTGAGGGCCACTTTTTCTAAGTTGGAGGACAGGAGGGTCACTTTTGCTTAGTTGAAGGACATTAGGGTAATTTAGGGGGCCACAAGGTTAAAATTTAATTGACTAAAAACATATTGAATATTTATATTTGAATTAAAATGGAATGTTTGACGTTATTTATAGATGTCAAAATGAAATAATTTGTAATAGAAAATAATTATAAATGTGTTCTTTTCTGTTCATATTGTCAATTTGTCATATATTTTGGTTAATTCTTTGAGAGATGAGGGCCATTTTCTAGGCCTGGGGTTGGGAGTCACTGTATTGGATGATTTAATCAGTTATATTATCTGATGAAGAGGAATCAGAAACCGTAAGGTAGTCTATGCTGTAGTTATATAAAACTAAAGTGTCACATCTTTTGAAATCATTTTGTTTATAAAATAAAGTCACGAAACTGGTTTGAACGAGCACCAATTTGTATCATTATATGGTAAGCATCTATAACGCGAAGTACGCCACTCTTTGCACTCTGACAGTGACAGTCCCAAGCCTGGATAAAGAAGGAGGGCGAATCTAATGATCTTTGTTATAACACACTGTCGTTACACTGAAGCAGCCAACCAATAACACGGAGGTCTTACCAGATGATGTAAGGTTTCAACGTGATGGCGCATCTCAAATTAGATAAAGAATCTACTGAACCTGACGCCTCATCCTCCTTTCAACCTCTTCTTGAGTTTCCCTTCATTATCTCATTATCCTCATTATCTTCAATATCTCAATATCTTCACTATCTTCATTATTTTATTATCTTCATTATTTTCATTATCTTCATTATCTCATTATCTTCAATATCTAATTATCTTCATTATCTTCATTATCTAATTATCTCCATTATCTAATTATCTTCATTATCTTCATTATCTCATTATCTTCATTATCTTCATTATCTCCACTATCTCATTATCTTCATTATCTTCATTATCTCATTATCTTCATTATCTTCATTATCTAATTATCTCCATTATCTCATTATCTTCATTATCTTCATTATCTCATTATCTTCATTATCTCCACTATCTCATTATCTTCATTATCTTCATTATTTCATTATCTTCATTATCTGCGGCTTCTGTACTGTGTACAACTAAATAATGTACAGTGTAAACGAGAGAAATTCCGGGTCCCTAGGGAGAGTTACTGTAGTCACAGGCCCTAGATTATCTTAGGATTTAATGAGAAACAGATTTTTAAGAAACAAATTGAAATGATAGAAGTACAGGCAGGACTTCGACCAGCGATTTTATATTTAAATATAAAATTGAATTCTTTCGGTTGTTAACCAAGTTTAAACTGATTAGTGTTTATAACTAATTTTATCTGCAATACACATAGCCCATAATTATATATAAGGCACAAATCATAACTTTTCTGTACATAACTACTTAACACATGTCCTTAAAAGTGACCTGGTCCCCGGATATTTGCCCCTACCCCCCGCAGTCCCTCTCAGCGGTGCCAACAATGTACATTATAGCTTGTAAGTTGTTGTGTACAATTGTACAGTTCAGTGTCTTCTATGCTGAGCAGTGCAGCCGCAAACTGTTGGGAGGACATGTTCAAGTGGAGGCTGAACCATCTGCCCGAAACAAGAAAGGTTCTCATCAACAGATTACTAAGTATTGGATCCGATATCATTGGCAATCATTATTATTATGCTATAATTTTTCGAAACTGTATCTTCGGTTCTCCTATACCTTCGTTGTTGTATTTAATTCTGTTGGCATACTCTTTGCGTAATTTGGTTAGCCTAAATATTCTAAAACATTTTGATATTGATTGGATATAGAAATGATGTACGTTTGTTTATTATACCTTGTATTTACACCAAATTGCGGATAGCAATTGGTATATTAAAGAATATTCTTATCTTATCTTATTATTTGTATCACATTAGAACTCGTTACAGGAGCTTAACATACCCGGTATAGGCTAAATAAATTATAATTATAAAATTTGTTTCACAAATTGTTAAGGTAGCTTTTAACGTGGCTTATTTTTTCTTCTTCTCGTCACCATGTTTAACAACAGGATAACATTTTTAGTTTCTTACAAAAGTATTTTGCTAATTAGCCTACATAAGGATTTTTTCAAACAATGATATGAAAACCTGATGCCCAGAATTTAAAAAATTAGGCGGCACACATTCGTTGGATTAACTGTTCGCCTTTTTCTTGTGTTTAAGTTATTCTCTTCGGAGCTATAGCCACTGGAGTGGCTTTTCTTGCGGCTTCTGTTGAAAGCCCCATTATACAGGTAAGACAAGACATGTTACTACTAGCACATAATCGCATGATGAGGTTCAATGGAGTTGGGGAATGGTAGATCTAAATTTACATTGTATCTATCAGAGATAGCCTAAACGGTGTGCCGACATTTAAACACACGACACATAAACACGCGACACTTAAACACAGACACTTAAACACACGACAGATAAACACACGGACAGATAAACACATGACAGATAAACACACGGACAGATAAACACACGACAGATAAACACACGGACAGATAAACACACGACAGATAAACACACGGACAGATAAACACGACAGATAAACACACGGACAGATAAACACACGACAGATAAACACGCTGCACTTAAACTCACCTTAAACACGATAGTTGAAGACAGTGACATAATTATTAAAACGAGATACAGGATAAGCCTATATCGGATGAAATCAATACCTTGATCCATTCATCCAGCTTCCATTTCTTAAGCGTTTATCATTAATCCAGTTTCGATTTAAGATATAAAATACCTTGATTCTTCGATTTCTCGAGCGTTTTATCACTCATCCAGCCTCTATTTCTGATCTATGAAAACATCACTCCAGCTTCTATTAAAGATCTATAAAATATTGATTCCTTCATCCAGCTTCCATTTCTTAAGCGTTTATCATTCATCCAGCTTCTATTTAAGATATAAAAAAAACTTGATCACGCTTCGATTTCTCGAGCGTTTTATCACTCATCCAGCCTATATTTCAGATCTGTGAAAACATTAATCTAGCTTCTATTTAAGATCTATAAAGCCTTCATCCCGCTTCCATTTCTTAAGCGTTTTATCACTCATACAGCTTCTATTTCAGATATATAAAACTTCATCCAGTTTCAATTTCTTAAATGTAACAGAATCTGAGCATGTAGCCATATCGTAATAATCATGCAACGGCGGTGTGACAATCGAAGTGTCGGATTCTGTTAAAGATGTTCGTACACTAAATTCGTACAATAACAAGGAAAGGTAGGCTACAAAGTTCAAATTAGATTGGATGACCAGTCAGGCACTGCACACTGTAGTGCACAAACTTTGAGCACTGTGAATTATAGTGTCTGTCCTTATGTCTATGTTTCGTGTGTTTGAATGTCGTGTGATTAACTGTCCGTGTGTTTATCTGTCGTGTGTTTATCTGTCCGTGTGTTTATCTGTCGTGTGTTTAAGTGTCTGTGATTAAGTGTCGCGTGTTTATGTGTCGCGTGTTTAAATGTCATGGAACCGCCTAAACTGAGTGTTAGAAGCAACCTTTTACTATAAATATATTTGTATATTTGTATGTGCACTTGTTATAACGCCCCTTCAAGGTCTCTCTAATCAGAGGCGCTCCCGACTACAGCGCGGACACTGCATCTGAGTTCACGCCGTAGCGCTGAGCAATTGCGAGTGAATGACTTGCACAAGGTACATATACGCCGCGACTTGAGGTGGATTCGATCCTGCAACCCTTCGGCTGCAAGGCAGCGAACATACCCACTAAGTTATTATATCAAGTAGGAATGGCAAGATTTTATTATTTGAACCTAAACATCTGAAATCAATTGGAATTAATACTTGGATTTCATGCGTTTTGTCAAGTTCAGTCATGATGAAAAAATATGTTACTGAAGGTCACGGCATTGAAACGCTTTGGAATAATATAATTGCGTTACTATCAATAGCATTATAGCAATAACCTAATAGTAATAATAGTTTTGGTGATGATATCAACAAGTTCAGAGCATAAATAGGCCTAATAATGATCGTAATCGTATACTTTATACATAATTTTCAAAGCACTATACTATATACTTTAGAGGTATATGCACAGGGCGCACCCGGCACAGGCTTATTCCCGAGCGCGGAGTCATATCGGAAGGATTGCCTAGAGATCCATTGGAGGTCGAAGTCCGGTTGCCAATTAGATCACAGAGAGAGGTCAGGGTAGTTGCTAAGGTTGGTGCAATTGAGGAAGAGAAGGAATGGACGGCGGAGGTTTGAAAGGATTAAAGTATGATTTCTCGAAGAGGAGAGACTTTGAAATCTGAAACATGTGCTGTGACTATAGTAATGACTTCTGTAGCATGCTTACAGGGTGCGCCAAAAAAAAGACCCCCCTAGGTTTTTTGCCAATATCTTGGCCAAAAGTAAGAATTTCAAAATGAAATTTTACAGTCTTGAAGACAATTCATATTTACATATGATGGCCAGATTTTATCAAAATATTTCACACAAACCAAAAGTTATGCCACTTTTAGGAAGGCCACCCACCGTTTTTTGACGATTCAAAAACGTAACGCAACAAAAAGTAGGTTTTTGCCAAACTTTTGGCCAAAAGTTGGAATTTCAAAATGAAATTTTTACAGGATGATAGACAATTCATTTTTACACACGATGACCGAAATTTCATCAAAATATTTAAAACAGAACAAAAGTTATATCACTTTTAGTGAGACCACCCTCGGTTTTCTGGATGATTCAAAAACGTAAAAAAACCGAGGGTGGTCTCACTAAAAGTGATGTAACTTTTGTTCTGTTTTAAATATTTTGATGAAATTTCGATCATCATGTGTAGATATGAATTGTCTTCAAGACTGTAAAATTTCATTTTGAAATTCTTACTTTTGGCCAAGATATTGGCAAAAAATCTAGGGGGGTTTTTTTTTGGCGCACCCTGTATAGTATCAACAACACAAAGAGTATAGGGTTAATTTCAACTCAGCCCGAAATAGTTTGTGAAAATAGTAGTCTAGTGGTGAAATCTGAAGTAATAGTTGGCGCGGTAGCATTGCTATTGCTAGAGATAATAACTATGAATGGCTATTTTCCTGTGCTTCTCCAGGTGATAATAGGCGTTGGTAGTTCGTTCGTCGGTCCACAGGTGGCGATGTTTATCGTCGGCGCCGTCTCCAGGCATGCCAACTGGAAGGTAAATACACAGGTTTATTAATCAATCTTCAAATGACATTTGACTGTTTGCGCGGTCTCGATTTGTTTCCTCTTTTTGTAACTAGAATCAGGGTTTTGTAAGCGTATACGGCAGTGTTTAGACTATGTTCATGATAAATTGATAACTATAATAATTATCGATCCAACTTCTCCCACGCAAGAATTATTATTAATCCAACTTTCATTTCATTGAAGGGTGATTCGTGCTTCCAATATTAAAATACTTACGGTACCGACAGGGGCGTCCGGAGGGGCATGGACATTTGCCAACCCTGGATTCTCGTTTATGCATATATTTTGCCAGGGCCGTTACTAGGATTTTTCGTTTGCGGGGGCTTAAGTCTTGAGCATGACGAGTGCGGCAGCAGGAGTCTATAGTGGTAAGCCGTAAGTATACAACGGCTTGATTTAGTTTGGAAGGCTTCAGCCTCGTTTGGGGGCTTGAACTCCCCCCAAGTCCAACGCTAGTTACGTCCCTGTATTTTTCAAACTAACTGCCAATGGCCATGATTTTTGTCAGCATACTAATTTCTATCAAACGTTGTCAACATAACCACAAATATAAACAATTTATAAAAAACATTGAAATTCGTAACAGTTTTGTTTTCGTGCAAAACGTTAAGATATAGTCCAAAGGGGATGCTGGAACGATTACAGTGCTATGACGTATTAGGCAGAATTTAAGCTACATCATTTCACTTGTCAGCTGGAAGTGATAAACGGAAATATCATCATGCTCATAAACAATTGATAGAGTGATGGCATTAAAACCGATTATCATAAATAAGGCAATTATGTTTATACATTGTTTTCTTCAAGGGCACGTTACTAGGAGGCATCGTAGGAACTTCGATGACACTGTGGCTGTGCATTGGGTCTCTGACGGTGCGTAAAACAAACCAACCTCTACCTTCACTATCGGTGGAGAAATGTTACTTGAGAAACGGAAACTCGACTATCTTCTACTCATCACTGAACAATACCGACCAGACGTCAGTCGAAACTTTCGATGGAAAGAACTGGAACCAAACAGCAGAGACTGTGTCCGGTGCTCCAAGTCATCCGGTGAGCACCATCTACAAAAATACTTCACTAGCCATTACTCAGAAAGAAGAGAGTCATGGCCTAATGACTACAAAATGGCCTTGATTGATTTAAAGGAGCCTTAAAACCCATTTAAAAAAGACTTTTAAACGGTCAAATGATGGACATACATGTAAGTTATGTGTTACTAGGTATGCCTTGCATCTAAATAATCGGTTACATTGAAATAGGAAAATGTGACTGTAAAGAAAATAAACTGATGAATTGTATTGCATTGTATTTAGACAAATTTATAAATTGATGAACTGCTTTACAATGCACTAATAATTACTTCTTTTTGAAGACGTCAGCGACAATAGCAGCTTCAATATGTCTTTAGACTTTTGGAAAAAATAAAACCATTACTATGTACCGTGTAATACAAAATTCATTACCTTGTAAATAGATCTCGCTCTTTCAAGAGATGCATCCACTGACGACGCCTGCAATATTAGAAATGGTTCTGCATTTAAAATTCCATCGGCTACACAATGATACGTTTAGTAAGTGAACAGTGACCCTAATTATTTTGTTCTTTTCTACAGATTGAACTTCAAGGTATAGAGAATTTCTATGCCATATCTTATATGTGGTTTCCAGCATTTGCATTCGTCATCACTGCTGCCGTCAGTATGATCGCATCCTTGATTATGAGTAAGTACAATCTCCACTTTTATAAGCTAAGTATATTATGCCTACTTCGTTTTTCAAGAAAGTGAAGTTGACAGATCGCAACTTATTACACGAAGAAAGTATAAGAAACGAAATGGACTAAAATAATAGTGTCTGCAGAAATTCAGGCTGGAAGCACGTGAAAGATTGATTTCTGGTTCCTAGAGTTAACACTGCGAACAGTCTTGCAAAAAACTCGCGAAATGAAATGAAAGTCATCTAAGTCTTGATTCATATAGGTCAGCCCTCGGTTTCAAATTCAAATTCAATGTTTTATTGTTTCCAACAATGTACAAGATATGCCCTCATGATCTAGCAACAAGTTTCAAACACGGTTCGCTTCAATTGCAGCACATCAAGCTAACCAATAAAATTTCCCTCCCCACTTTAAAACCCGCTTACCGACCCTATCATTTGTGGCACAGCTGAGAAAAATTGTGGGGAGGAAATTTTGTCACGTTCCCTTCCCAGGTTTAAAAATTGGGACGGAATTTCCTCCTTTCCCTCTTCGGATTTTCGGCCCTGTGTTGATCATGTTCCAACTTCCATAGTTCATCTTCAGTTTTCTAGTTCATTGCGGTAAAAAAAATCCGGACCAAAATTCTTAAATTAATAATCAATAGTCGGATCAGTCTGTAATAATGTGCGTCAAAAGTTTTGTCACTTTGAAATCACAAGCGTTGGACACGAATTATTTAATGAATCCACGCTCCCACAGTTGTAAAATTCTTATTAAACAAGATAAGTTAAATATTAGACGAAATTCGACTTAGCCTATTGGACGGTGCTTGAGATTTCAATCGCCTTAGACTTAGGCGAAATTTTCCATCCCCACATCTAGAAACAGATTGACGACCCTGGATTAACGTACAAAATTCAAATAGATTTCAACACCGATTTGTCTGTACCTTTGCTTTACCACTGGAACAGGGGACAAGGACCTTGAGGCGAAAGTGGATGAACGTCTTCTCATCAGGTTCCGCGTCTGCTGTGATTCGGAAATGGAAAACGATGGACATGCGGATGAAAAGAATGAAAATTCGTCACAGGAAGCTAAGGTCTGGGTCACACTAATGCAGTTATCACCTCTATCGATAATGTCCTTCTATTCATTACTATCAACATCGCTACCATCTTCACCAGTTTCCTTGGACATATTATTCGGCCACTCGTGTAAATCACTCTCTCAATTTTCATCCTTGTGTCAAATGACGCGCTTCATGGTTTTTTTTATATAGGCCTACCTTACCCTGAAGGCAAATTCATTCATTCATCCATCATTTCGAAAATTCATATAGCGCCTCTTCAGGAAAACTTACTAAGAGGCGCTTCCAGCCCAGCCACAGCTAAAAAAGTAGGATTTGGGAGATTTAAACAATGCAGGGGAATTTAGGGAATTCATTGAGTAGCATGGTTTGTCTTTGTTAATTTCAGGTTCCAAAGGAAACAGATGTGAATTCTCTCAAGGACATGGAGATGATAGATTCAAAGAGAAACCGAAAACCATTTTCGCAATGAAATAGGAAATGACGGCGTAGAGAAGGACGGTTTAATCACAACAGGAAACCCAAGGAAACCTCCTGTGCGTAGGCTAGAGCAAAAGTAACAAATTAAAAGTTCACCAATGACACTAACGTACGTTGTGTGTAATTGTACAGTGCTGCACAGAAGCTTTGCTATGGTCGGTCCGTCTTTCTGGAATAAGTTACCTATTAGTCTCCGTAATGAGCTTCTTTGTCTTTCTTTGCCCCTTTTCCGCAAGCGTTTGAAAACCATTCTCTTTGATTGTGGTTTGGAGTCAGGTCGGGAGCGCCTCTGAGGAGTTCTCTTGAAGGGGCGCTATATAAATGTACGATTACAATTACAATTGCAATTACATGATCCAAGGGCGGATACAGAAATTTTCGAAGGGGGGGGCCAAAATTTACCATTTCATCCGCCGAAAAAACTGATGACCTTTTTTTAGTCATCGACCAATTTTTCGGGAAAAGATACCATTTCATCCGCCGCTAAATCAACGGGGGGGGGGGGCCACGTCCCGTACGATTTTGTAATAGGGGGACCTGATGTCCTGTTTTTCTCTCCCACTACATTTATTTAATGGTTTATGGAAACCAAATGGGAGGGGGCCACGTCCCATGCAATTTTTTAATGGGGGGGGGGGGGCATGGCCGGATTGACCCCCCCTGGATCCGCCCCTGACATGATCTAGCTTTGCTAGAACGTGCGTGGTTCGTCAATGTGAGAAATCAGACAAAGCAATGTTCACGGCTTATAAATTATTGCATTGGATCCGGCAGCCAATAAATTTTATAGGTTGCCGTATCCAATGCAAAGGCGATGAATATAAAAATGTGATAAATTGTGACAATTATTGCTGGACAAATATTTTTACCGCCCTACCTACATTCAGTACAATGTTGAAGCGACAATTGTAGCCTAGAATTCATGTCTATAGACTATTATTGCCCTACTGCCATGTAGGCTATAAACCACGTTAGTCCGGCTGTAGCACCTCAGACAATAATATTAACAGTTTTACATTTTTCGCGATATAGCCTAGTGCAAGATCTAGACAGTGGCATAAACATTTAAAACAAGTGTTGACAAGCAATTTCATTAGTTTCCTTTGGTTTGGGGTGATATTTACAGAAGTTAAGGATGAAACCCTTCAGTGGCGGCGCCGGGACTTCAGTTTGGGGAAGGGCTGAATCCTCGCGGAGGCAAATTTCCATTTTCATTCGCCAAAATTTCTGACGACTTTTTTTAGTCATTTGGTCGAAATGTCGAAATCATCTCATGCGTATGTTTCAGTTGGGGGGGGGGGGGGTAATCATGGAAATATTTCAATTTTACATGTAAAAAACCGGATGGCCTTTTTTAGGGACCTTGGCACCCTACCCCCTGGCGCCGCTACTGCAACCCTTCCTTAAACAATGCGATCTTTGCCGTGATATATAGGCTGCGTATTTCTTTGTTGATTTATTATTATTTACGGAGAAAATATGCGGCCAGTCGTAGATATTATTTAGCAGCTGATATTGGCTTTCGTGTAGTCTAACCATACTAGGCCTAGGCCTATGTGTGGTTGAAATTACGACTTAAAGGCGACTGTATTTGGAGCTTAGTCACATCGAAAAAGTACAGAATTGCCGGTGACACGAAACGGTGTATCACTCCTGAATGCTGTCCGGGGGGATGAATTAATCTACCCCCCCCGGATGGAATTAACCGGTCTATACTATCCGGGGGGATAAACCATTCTATCCCCTTTTTTGAAAAATGCGCATAATAAAAAAGATATGCTGTAATCAAAATTTAAAGTAACTCTAATGGTCTTAAGTGTCCTAAGCAATGCTCAGATAAAGGCAACTCGAATTTATTCAGTGACTTTGTGTGTTCTTAAGTGTTTTAAATGTTTTGAGTGCTCTAAAAACAGGGCAAAACAAATTATCTAGTAGGATAAGTGCTTAAAGTGTGGGAAAATAAGTGCATGGACGCCCCTTACCTTTCCAAAAGAAGTGCCTGGACCCCCTTACGCCTACAGGCTGTGCTGTCCAATAAGTGGCAGGACGGCATTCATATTTTAAAATAAGTGCATGGACGCCGTCCATGACTGTCCAGCCACCATTTAAGACCTGAGTAGGATAAACAATTTTTACATACCTGTTAGTGTCATTGTTCAAAACAGAGCAGATGAAAATTAATTTGCCAAAAAAATACACGCGGAAGCGGTTTTTTCGACTTTTTTTAATTTGGGGAATACAATTAATACCGGGATACTCTATTTCGTGACACCGGCACTCATCATTCATCCAATATTAAACACCGGTTTTCTTCATTTTAGTTAAGACATGATAAATTCGACAAAATAATAATGACCAATCATGTCGACGCTGACTAGCTATTAATATCAGCGACCTCTGAGGCTCTGACGAAGAAACCAGTGATGGTATTCTGGTGTGTACACTGACATGCTGACAATGTCAGTGAGAGAGATTATTCTAATATTAACGATTTTTGCAAATCAAGTTGTCTAGCGTTTCACACTGCGCGCAGTTATGTCCTAAGCTTACCATATTTGTGTGTTTCATTGAAAGTGGCAGGGCTAAGATCGCTCCTGGGTAGGTTTCTTGAAGGAGCGCTATATAAGTGCATATAGAATGAATGCATGAATGAATGAAGACGATCGATCAGCAATGAAACAGAATAAATATTTACGAGCCTTAAAGAAGCATCGCAGGAGAGAACGGTTCTGATGACATTGCCACCTAAATTCTCATCGCATGAATTGTTATTTATTGACATGAATCCATGACGCTATTGACATGAATCCATGACGCTATTGACATGAATCCATGACGCAATTGACATAAATCCATGACGCTATTGACATGAATCCATGACTCAATCGACATAAATTCATGACGCTATTGACATGAATCCATGACGTTATTGACATGAATCCATGACTCAATTGACATAAATTCATGACGCTATTAACATGAATCCATGACGCTATTGACATAAATTCATGACGCTATTAACATGAATCCATGACGCTATTGACATGAATCCATGACTCAATCGACATCAATTCATGACGCTATCAGCATGAATTCATGACGCATTGACATGAATCCATGACTCAATCGACATTAATTCATGACGCTATTAACATGAATCCATGACGCTATTGACATAAATTCATGACGCTATTAACATGAATCTATGACGCCATTGACATGAATCCATGACTCAATCGACATCAATTCATGACGCTATCAGCATGAATTCATGACGCATTGACATGAATCCATGACTCAATCGACATAAATTCATGACGCTATTGACATGAATCCATGACGCTATTGACATAAATCCATGACGCTATTGACATAAATCTATGACGCTAATGACAAATTCTTGACGCCATTGACATAAATCCATGACGCTATTGACATAAATCAAGACGTTATTAACATAAGTCTATGACGCCATTGACATAAATCCATGACGCTATTGACATGAATCCATGACGCTATTGACATAAATCCATGACGCTATTGACATAAATCTATGACGCTAATGACAAATTCTTGACGCCATTGACATAAATCCATGACGCTATTGACATAAATCAAGACGTTATTAACATAAGTCTATGACGCCATTGACATAAATCCATGACGCTATTGACATAAACCCATGACGCTATTGACATAAATCCATGACGCTATTGACATAAATCTATGACGCTAATGACAACTCCTTGACGCCATTGACATAAATCCATGACGTTATTGACATAAATCATGACGCTATTGACATACGTCTATGACGCTATTGACATAAATCCATGACGCTATTGACTTAAGTCTATGACGCTATTGACATATCTCCATGACGCTATTTGCAACAATTTCATAATTATCATCATCATTATTTTTGACAAGAGAATTGCATATAATACTATTGCTGTTCGGTGATACAGTGAGTGCAAACTCCGCCACTGGGTGTTCTCTGCCAGTGCCAGTCCCAAGCCCAGATAAAAGAGGAGGGCGACACTAATCATCTTTGATACGGCAGAGCCGTTAAACATGTAACAAGATGGAGACTGCAGTGAGTGCAGCTGGCTAGGAGCAGCTCGGCGGTTGAACAGCAGTGAACGGCTTCAAGGTCACGTCCTGTAAGCTACTGTGTAGGAATCTGGAGAATGTTCCTCCCTTATAGGCCTAACTGCCCTGCTCTTTGGAGTGGGCGTGTTCGTGTGAACGTGTGAGCTTTGAAAGGAAGGCAATAATTCTGTTGTATTTACAGCACCGCTGCCTGTTAAGTATATCATGAAATTTGGAAGTGTTAGAACAGTTAGATCCTTCCGACATCTAGATACATTGCTAAGGCATCTAGATGTCGGATACGATCTTCCTATAGCGCAGTTTGATTAATAATAATAATAATATTATTATTATAGCCTAATATTTACACATGAAAACTATTAGACCTTGGCTGCGAATCAGTCTGCGATGCATCAGGGATCAAAGTTCCTCTGAGTATTTTGAACGTGCCTGATCGTGTAAACAAGAATCTCGACGTGTAAGTAGTAAGCACATTATTTGCATGTATTTCCTTACATAGAACATTATCACGTTACTTCTGATCTCGATATTAGATCTACTGCATGTATACTTGTATAGGTCGATGTTGAATAGTCTGTCGAATCTACTAACTAGGCGACATTATAATTTTAGTGCCGAGCAATTATTTAGATTGGTTAGATAAGTCTCAAAGTTAAATTCTCTCTGTCTAAAATGCTTTCACGTAGAGTGATAACTCAACGACAAAACAATCTTTCTTTCTCGTGATATTCTCAAGTCGTGTATCTAGATAACACTATTACGAGGCGTGGTAGTGTAATAGGTAGCCTATAATATATGTAGGCTACGTTACCTTGCAGCCGATGGGCTGCAGGTTCGAATCCACCTCAAGTCGCCGCGTACACAGGACCTTGGGCAAGTCCGTCACTCGCAATTGCTCAGCGCTTCGACGTGAAACTCCGATGCAGTGTCCGCGCGGTAGTCGGGAGCGCCTCTGAGTAGTGAGCTTGAAGGAGCACTATAACAGGTGCACATACAAGCAAACGTTAATGGCCTGGCTGGACCAGGCTGGTGTAGCTAGACGAAAGCTAGACTGATTGAATGGTTACGAGTCGTTTGTCGGTGGCAATGGGTAATACTCACGGCGCCGTTTTATAATTGGACACAGTTTAAATGCAAATGAAAATACATGTAGACGTCTATGTGGCTGCTGTTAAGAGTAAACAAAATCTGTCACTGCACGTAACGGCTGTTAGAGTGCACGAATGAAACCTCTTCTCGTATTCGGATGTCGTTTAATTAAGTATGCTATAATATTAGTTGATGCATTCCATCTGTAAGTAACATATATATTATAATATTATAGGCTACGTGTTGATTAGTCAATATAGCTCTAATAATAATTTATGGTAAAACAAGAGAACTCGGCGGACTGTTAGTAGGATACCATAAATGAACGAAACATTGAAAACATTGAAAACAACCATTCGACAGTTGAAGGAAATGCTCAGAAAAGATTATATAATATTATAGGCCATATATTATACATACTATAGGCTATTATAACACCTACCCTCTGTCTTTTTGTATCAATTCAGACGCAAATTGTAAGCTTACCTTTTGACCGCACCTTGTTTAAGTTACCTTAGTGTTGCCTGTGTATTAGTTTATAATGCACTTGTGAAAGCACAACTATGTATGTGCAGTGCTTTGTGCACTGCACAAATTGTCCATGAGTGTTCATGTTCAGTGTGCTTTTATCAAACTTGCGAGGAGCCTTATAAGCTTCCAGTCAAATCAAATGTTGACATTTTATAATTTGATTCTATGAAGATATATAATTAATGGTGATTATCAATGCATAATAACTATTGATTAATTACTGATCATATACAGTGGCGGCGCTAGAAGAGGCTGGGGGGGCTTAAAGAGGTTCAGCCCCACCTAAAAAAAGGGCTATCCGAATTTTTTTACATTGAAATATCCACGAATTTCGGCTGATGACTAAAAAAAAAGGTTGTCAGAAATTTTAGAATTTTAGCGGCGAAAATGGGAACTTTTCGCCGCGGGGCTCAGCCCCTCCCCCCGAAACTGAAATCCTGGCGCCGCCACTGATCATATAATAATTG
Organism: Lumbricus terrestris; assembly: GCA_949752735.1. Lineage (NCBI taxonomy): Eukaryota > Metazoa > Annelida > Clitellata > Crassiclitellata > Lumbricidae > Lumbricus > Lumbricus terrestris. The sequence continues at coordinate 2,999,946 of OX457047.1, read as the reverse complement.
ATCAATTACTGATATATAATAATTATTGATTAATTACTTATGTAAACACGGAAGCCTGATTAGCGGAACCATATTTCCTTTGGGTTTAGGCCTAGGCCTACCTATTGGCAACCTTCATACAAATTTGTAAACTGTGCGCTGGTATTACTTTTGTGCCAATAAAGATTGATTGATTGATTGATTTATATATTCGTTTTATTGAAAAAATGGCTGGTGTCACGATATAAAGTCTCCCCCGATACAAAGTCTCCCCCCAAAAACAGTCTCCTCTGACTGAACATCTGTATTGGAAGACAATTTCTGATGCAAAAGTATATTATGTTCGTGTTAAATAACATAACAAAAGTTTTTATTGCTGCCAAAATAACTTAGCAATGTCAACTAACGGCTTAACCTGCTCATCTATAAATTTCATGCGACTGTAGCCCATTTCACGCTCAGCGGGGGAGACTTTATTTCGTAGGCGTAGGAAATATTCTCTCCGCCGGAGAATTTATTTCAGAATATAGTCTCGGCGGGGGGCGAACTTATTCTAGAACAGATCCGCCGGGAGGGAGAATCTGTTTCGGAAAAGTCTCCATGAGAGACATTTGTGGGGCGCGGTGGTGTAGTGGTGGCGTCGTTGCCTTGAAGCCGGAAGGTTCGAGGTTCGAATCCACCTCAAGCCGCCGCATAGGGACCTTGGGCACACTCGCAATGATTGCTCAGCGCTTCGACGTGAAACTCCTATGCAGTGTCCGCTCTGCAGTCGGGAGCGCATCTGAGTAGTGAGCTTGAAGGGGCGCTATAACAAGTGCACATACAAACAATTTTAGGGTGGGAATCTGTCACGCGACACCGGCGGCAATAACGCAACGGTTAACAAGCGCCAATAGTTGAACGGATATAAAAGACTAACGTTAAACGTTATTGAACAGCATTCCGAGGGCTTAGAGCACAGACGTCGTATCTGCAATTTTTTCAGAAAATCACTTTTTGACGCTATTCGATGCGTAAAATTATTCTTCACAGCCTAATAAAAGTTGTATGTACATACGACGAATAGGCACTAAGATTTCGTTCAGAAACTGAATGTCGTATCTGCAAGTTAAGGTCAGAAACGTCGTATCTACCAACACATACGACATTGTGCAGTAATTTCTGCCACACATACGACATAATCTAGTGCACAGATGTCGTATCTCACATCTAACTACATTGTAAAAGTCTTTCATTATGCTGCTGCATAAAAGACACTGACAATGTCACTTGCTGAATCAAAATAAACATTTTGGCTATCTCACTTTTTATGAGAAAGGAACACGTATCTTGAAAAAAAGTTTTTTCTACTTCCTGAAAAATTTTGTTTTTTGCACATACGACGTCTGTGCTCTAAGCCATCGATTCGTGATATTATGGTCTTGTTATTCTTACTGGTAAGTTCAAAGGACAAGACCCTGGTTTGACTGTATGGCTGTCAGAGAAGAACTAGTTCAGAGCATGACCTCTGTATCAACCTGGCCTGCAGCTGCAAAGAGGGTAACATCGGCGCCATCAGCTGTCGCTGTCGGAGGGGGGCACTGAACCCTCCATCGTCATCATCATCATCATCATCATCATCATCATCATCATCATCATCATCATCATCATCATCATCATCATCATCATCATCATCAGCAGCAGCAGCAGCAACAGCTCATCATCATCATCGCTATTATCATCATCGCTATCATCATCATCATCATCATCATCATCATCATCATCATCGCTATCATCATTGCCGCCACCACCACCATCATCACTCTTTCATGAACATCAGCATCATAATCATCATCATCAGCAGCAGCAGCAGCAACAGCATCATCATCATCATCATCATCATCATCATCATCATCATCATCATCATCATCATCATCATCATCATCATCATCATAGATGTAAAAAACGATGGAAACGGAATAAAAAACGGTAAAAAACGTCGTTTTTTTCGAAAAAATAAAAAAAAACGATAAAAAACGGAAATGGTAAATAATTTGACTTTGCTACATCTAAAACCGCATTTTAACCTTGAAAAAATTGATTAGGAACCTACTTCACGCAGGCAATCTCTTAAATGATGATGTTAAACGATGAAATAATGACTTTAGTTAGCTGAATCATTGAGAGTTGGCGGAAAACATAAGAAATATCAGAAAAAATTAAAATTAAGGAGAATAATAACAGAAAGTAAATGAATAAATAAAGTTAAAGAAAAAAGAAAAAACGATAAAAAAAACGATGGGAAAAATAAAAAACGAAAAAAGACGACGTTTTTTGGGAGAGAATAAAAACGAAAAAAACGTTTTTACAACTATGATCATCATCATCATCATCATCATCATCATCATCATCATCATCATCATCATCATCATCAACATCATCAACATCATCATAATCGTCATCATCATTAACAACAACAACATCGTCATTATCATTTCTGTCATCGGAAGTATTAGGCCTATGTTGAGTTGATGGTGGCAGTCGGGCACAAAGTGCAGCATGATCAATACGGACGCGTTGGGTCGTTTCCCTCTGCCTCGAAAAGGTCGACTCAGGTTTTCATGCGCCACCTGGCGGTGTATGCTAAATTATCAGTTGAGTGATTGGGAGCCTTTCAAGGCTGCCATACAGTTCAATTTGATTTCTGCAATCACTTGTGATCATCCCCTCATGCAACGATTTGTAATCAGACTGCGGTTTGGTCAGTTTGAAATTACAATTGAAGGGCTTGGAGCAAGAACAAGGTACATGTATGTCGAAAATCATGAATTTTTGGAAATCGACTTCAAAGATTTACCACTTTAAACGGCTGTATCTAAGCCATTTGATAACATATCGACAAGCTGTTTTGAGCAATATGTGCCTTAAAATTGTTTTTAACGAAATTTGTAAATTTTTCAATGCGAAAGATGATTTTTTTTATTTTTATATATTTTGCATCATATCGGGTTATTGCAACAAGAACACTCAGTCATCAGTATCGTTTCTGGTGCAATAACAGGTTATGTCGACAAAGCGTTTTTTAGCAGCTGCAATACCACACAATCATGTCATCTGGAATAAGTGAACATACCTTGTTATTGCACCAAACTGTCTCTATTAGGCCTACACAGTTCGAGAATCGTGCAATAACATGGTAAGTCACCATAACTGTAGTAGGCCTACTGTCGATATATTTAATATGTGAAAACAGTGCAATAAGAAGTTTTAATGACATAACTGTAGAAATTGCATCCAATTCAAAACGAAAGTGGGAGCAATAACAGATTATGTCAAATAACCTCATTGTTGCACCGGCTTCAATACAAAGTTTGTAAGAAAACACGGCAATGTATGTTGTCATACCGGGATAGGCTATTGCATTAGAGTTATGGTCGAACTCTGCCGGGTGCGCAATAACATGTTATGTTGACATAGCGTTTTTTGAAAAACAGCGCTCAAGACTATTCAGACCTGTACAAACTTTATAGGGTTAATAGAATACCATCTTCCGCTCACGGTGGCATACTGTTTCGCAAGACATAGGTATGTCGACATACCTTGTTATTGCTCCAAGCCCTTCAATTAACGAAAACGGCGAGCCCAGAAATAAAAGTTTTGCTCATTTATTTCACGTCATATTATAAAATGTTATATAATATAAATTGTCATAATAATATCATCCTTGCAAGCCTTTAAATGACTGAATTATTCACAACTGACTTTGCCTTCAACCAGTGGCGGCGGTAGGAGAGAATGGGGGCCCCTATAATAGGCAAAGCCTCCCCCCCAATAAAGGCCATCCGGGTTTTTTTGCATGCAAAACTGAAATATTTCCACGATTTTAGACCGGACGAAAAAAAATTCGTCAGAAATTTTGGCGGATGAAAATGGAAAATTTTCTCCGGGAGGCTTCAGCCCCACCCCCAATCCTGAAATCCTGGCGCCGCCACTGCCTTCAACGCCTTTCTTATCTCAACTCTCTCATAAAGGGATCCTGCTAAAATGTTTGCATTTCAGGTGATATATTTCAAGTATAAATCGCCGCAATGGAATCGCATCTGCATTGGGCAGACTATCTGATATTGGTCGGATTCCTGGTCATCTCTCTGTCCATCGGAGTCTACCATTCGCTGACAGGAGGTCGACAGAAGACGACCGCTGAGTTCATCATGGCCAATCGGAAACTCAAAGTTATCCCGACGGCCATTTCGTTACTCGTTTCTTTCCATACGCCCGCTTTGCTGCTTGGCTATTCCGCCGAGATATACAGCTACGGTGTACAGTATACTGTGATCTGCATCATCGCTGCACCGCTGGCAATATTATCTGTCGAGCGAATCATTGTTCCGTGGCTCCATCCGTTGCAACTCGTCAGCGTATATGATGTAAGTACAGAAGATCTATGCTACGAATTTGTGTAATGCAGAAGGTCTATGTTACAAATTTTTGTAATGCATATGCCTTCTGCATTACAAAAATGTAATGTGCAAAGAAGTTGTAGGCCTATTTATAGGCTATTATTGTTTATTTTCTTTCTTTCTTTATTGCACTTGCATGTCACATCAGTATTCAAGGGAGTTGTATTTATATTATTGCTTATTTTTCTTTCTTTCTTTCTTTATTGCACTTGCATGTCACATCAGTATTCAAAGGAGTTTCATTTATATTATTGTTTATTTTCTTTCTTTCTTTATTGCACTTGCATGTCACATCAGTATTCAAAGGAGTTTCATTTATATTATTGTTTATTTTCTTTCTTTCTTTATTGCACTTGTATGTCACATCAGTATTCAAAGGAGTTTCATTTATATTATTGTTTATTTTCTTTCTTTCTTTATTGCACTTGCATGTCACATCAGTATTCAAGGGAGTTGTATTTATATTATTGTTTATTTTTCTTTCTTTCTTTATTACACTTGAATGTCACATCAGTATTCGAAGAAGTTGTAGGCTATATTCAGTGGCGTCGCTAGGGCAGGTGGCGGCAGGTCATTTGGCCTGTCTATTTTGCTCACGACATGCCTTATGATCTGTTAAAAAACTTCGGAATTGTTATTAATAATCTTCTATGCATTTATTTAAATGAAAAATCAATATTAAATCTACGTCAGAGATGTGTAGATATGAGCATTTATCAGGGCCGGCCTTAGCCCAAGTGGCGCTCTAGGCAAGGCATACATTTGGCGCCCCAGGCATAGGCCTACATTTGGCGCCCTTAGTTTCCCACTCAATAATTATTGTTCAGCCCACGTTAGAATCTAAAGATCAATTAGGCAGAGCCGGTATACGCTTACAAGACAGTAGCCGGCGACAGTAGCCAGGATTTTATTTCGGAGGATGTTTTCTTGACCGTGAATTTTGAGGTGCGTACACGCTGCGGGCGACTTTTTTGGGCCAAATTTTCTGACGACTTTTGTTAGTCGTCGAATTTTCTGACGTCCAAAAAACGCTATTTTCCACGATTTTCGGCTATTTTCTGCTCAAAATTACATTACGCACTGTCATGTGCTAGCAAATGCATAATTATTTCATTTTTACATTAGGCCTATTTCATTTGGGGGTGTTCAAACACCCAAAACATCCCCCCTAGCTACGACCTTGTAGGTCTACGCTCAACTGAGTAATTCATTAGAATTTCTTTATTAGTACACTGAAGGCTGGATAATATTCAATTTTGTGGAGAATGGTAGGCTATAAGTTAAAAAATATTAAAATATACTCTTGTGGAAATGGCGCCCTCTTTGATGGAAACGGCGCCCTCTAGAACTTGGCGCCCCATGCAACTGCCTGCTTTGCCTATGCCTTAGGTCGGCCCTGCCTCAGCTACTGCCCTTTCTTCATCTTCGTCCCTACTACACTATTTTATTTCAATCTGAATTAAGGGCAGGCTGCAATGTTGTAATCTCATCTTCATACTCAGCAAGGCCCACTCCCATTTCATACATTTCATTTTTTTGCACCATTTCACTATCGAATTTGAGCGTCGCGTATTCTAACCTGTCTCTTAAAGCAAAGAGTACGGAATGTCGTTAAAAATCGAATTTTATTTGTCGATTTAAAATTTATGCAGTCCTTGAAATTGAATTAGGCCAGCCTGAACAGGTGCAAAGAATCCATAATTTTTTTAATTCTTTCCAGTACGGTAGCGAAAGTTTTGAGTTTAATATTAAAAGAATATAGTGTAAAAAATTAATTCTCCGGTGCCGCGGCCCCCCTGCAAGACTGCGGCGCCCTAGGCAACTGCCTACTTTGCCTATAGCTAAGGCCGACCCTGGCATTTATAATTATTAGGTCTATCGATTTAAAATTTATGCAGTCCTTGAAATTGAATTAGGCCAGCCTGAACAGCTTTTAATCAATTACATTCATCATTCATGACGTTTGACATTTTGCACATTCGTGCACCATACGCGCGGGATTATGAAACAAAATAATATGGACGACCTACAAGTCGGAATGAAGCAAATGGCTATAGAATAATAATTTATGTAAAGAAAAGAGCCGATGGTTCACTATAATTTATATACCTACACATGTCAGAGACTCTGCAGCGCCTCTTCGTGAATGCCCCAATTTCTGTACGTCGTACAAAGATGCATTCTATATGAAATGGCCAAGATGTTGGAGATAGGATGCACTATAATATTCTAGTCTCGTCATTGGAAACAGACAGAAGCTTCAGCTGCTTGCAACTAATAATATTGAAGCCCATCTTCGCACGACAACAATGGCGGAACAACGTCTGTCGGATCTAGCTGTCATTTCATTCACAAGGACAGAGCGAAGAATAAATGAGTCTTGATACCGTTGTAGACACATTTATTAAAACATATCACAATTGCAGAATTTCATTTCTCTAATGCAGGTGTAACGAGTAGAGCATACCACCCTAATAATCGTATCTTTCCCCACCCCCATGAAGAGAAGTTGAAAAAGCCATTTCTGTGCGTGTTTATTTTTGAAAATTCGCTTCCTTTTGCTTTGTTTTGAACAACGACACTAACAAATAGGCCTATGTTTATTCTTACCAGATAATTTTGCTTACTTTGGTTTTAGAGCACTTAGAACACTTATTAACGCTTAGAGTTACCAAAAAATTCGAGTTGCCGTGTTCTGAATCTGAACATTGCTTAGGATAGGGCCTACTTAAAACAATAAATGGGGTCACTTTAAATTGTGATCACAGTCATAAATTTTCAATTATACGAATTTTTCAATAATATGCGATGGAATAATTTATCCCCCGGGTACTCTCTACCCGGTGTATAGGGGGGATAGCAGGGCTTTTTGATCCCAGGTTCAACGAAGGTTTGAAAAGAGGTGATGCTGATGGGCAGCAATTTTGCTTTCTGAAAAGTTCAAACTTCCTTCGATTTGCCAATGTTGCAATAGTTTGGTGGCGTGTGCTGTGCTTTTTATTTCTAGTACTTGGAAAGTCGATACATGTCAAAGAGCGTCCGCATATTTGGAGCTTCTTTGGGAATTTTATATTGGGTAAGGAATATTTGCTGCTGCTGATGATGATGATGATGACAATGGTGGTGGTGGGGATGGTGACGACGACGACGACGACGACGACGACGACGACGACGACGACGACGACGACGACGACGACGACGACGACGACGACGACGACGACGACGATGATGATGATGTAATTACTCGTTTTATTGTGCTCCTACTCACATACCGCAGCCAGTTATAAAGGAAGAAAATGATTAAAAACCTATGATAATTCGATCAACTGGGTGCGAGTCAGATAGAGGGGAAATCGCCGAGCGTCTGTAATTATAGTGCTCTGGAAGTGCAACTTTTTTCGTCCTTTAGCGGAAGTTCGAATCGGTGACATGACTGAGTCGTCTAAAATGGCATTCTCACACGACACCAGGTAACTGTGAAGTAAGAGCGATAAATTTTCATGTTATGCAGTGTGACAAGATGCCTGTCTTTGGTCACAGCTTTCGATCAGATAGAAAAGGTGTGGTTTCAGTGCTTTAGTGCTTTAGGAAATGCAGTGCATTCAGGAGTAAGACTAGTGTTTTGTTTGTATGCGCACTTGTTATAGCGCCCCTTCAAGCTCGCTACTCAGACGCGCTCCCGACTACAGAGCGGACACTGCATCGGAGTTTCACACCGAAGCGTTGAGCAATGCGAGTGAAGGACTTGCCCAAGGTCCCTAAGCGGCGACTTGAGGTGAATTCGAACCTTCAACCCTTCGGCTGCAAGGTGACGAACGTAACCCACTACACCCCCGCGTGTGTTCTTTGGATCATACACACAGTGGTCTAACCATGTCAACAATAATGCGTAGGCCTATTAAATTATTTTGGGATGTTTTGAAGACAAAGTCTCATTGGAAAAGTTGTCAACAAAATTCAGCTTTCTGCGTCTAATAGGGACACACACGAGAAATAAAAGCTTTTAAGAATCAACTTCTGGTCTCAGGGCCGGTGTGGCATGAAATGATGTCCGGCATGAAATTATTTCCGGAAAGCGTAGCCATTGGTTCATGTGACCGATGACGTCAGATAGTAACTGTCAAACAAAGGTTCTTTATAGAGCCGTGAGATCTTGTCCGGGAAAGACATACAATACCAAAGATAATAATTCCAGCGCAGCCTGTCCACCTAATAATTGACATCGACATCTATATTTAGAACCGGTTATTAACAGTAGCCACATGTCGTTTTCGTTAGAGATCCAAAATACTAAAGATAATGATTCCAACATCCCATAAAAATTTGGAGCTATAATTACGAGAAATATGGTAAAATAAAATATTAGCCTAATCGCAAAGGATTGGCCATAGTTAATCGGTGTTTGTATCAGGTTATAGAAAAAGCATGTTGCATAGAATAGAAACCACAAATGTCTGACGCAGAATATTTTATGCTCACAAGGTATTAGGCTGCTATCCGATTTAGGTTACTCCATGTAATACTCGACTCAGGACAACTAATGTAGTATTACAATAAACGAAAATACATCATCTGGAATTTCAATCATGTAGGCTACTCCCAGGCCTGTTTCCACCTATTGTTAAAAGGCCGTACGATCTGCGTTCGCGACATCATGACTTTGAACTGCCAAGAAAAGATTACTCGAAATTAAAGTACTTTTTAGGACTGTTCGCACTGTTATTTTAATCCATTTCTTTCCTTTTGCTCTTCATGTAATAAGTTGAGCTCTGCCAACTTAATTTTCTCGAAATAAACGAGGTATATAGCCTATCATACATGATAATTAAAACACTGAAATATGCAAGGCGAAAGAAAACACGAACGCTAATCGCGTTTAATTAGATCTAACTAAGGCACTTCGATTCTTCCATAATAATCACTAAATTATCTAGCCACGTGCTTATCTGACACTTTTTCAGAATTGGATATTCTAGTGAAACGTACATTAGGCCTATATTAGTTCAATATTGGCGATTAAAACTCGGGGCCAAATAACTTCTCTACACTGCTATACGCATCCTACACATACTAAAACATGTGTAGCAATAATTTTTATGCATTGTGGGTTCTAACCCAGGTTCACTGTAGGCTTACAATGGCTACCAATAAGTAGGCTGCTAGCAAGTCAGTCAGTCAGAAAGTCAGTCTAAGTAAGAATATTTTTCATTAGAACACCAGCAAACGCATAGTTGTTTGTACAAGAATAAATTAAAGGCTTAGAAACATTTAAGCAAAGCAATATAACATTCTCATAATAAAGCTTTTGGCATAAGACACCTCTATGAAGTGTTACATTAGTTGTCCTGAGTCGAGTATTACATGGAGTAACTTATTGGGTGAGGAGGTAGTTAAGAGTGTGAAAAAGATTTAAGAGTATAAAGCGGAAAAGAGCAGAGATACCCTAGAACACAGTGCTTCAAACTTCTGAAAATCAGCATATGGACGAAGCCTAAACGGTTGAGTTTTATTCAAACACCGTTAAAATGTCTACGCTCCATGGCGTTTGCTAATACCCACCAGGCCACCACACAGGGAAGGCATAAAGCAGGCTAATCTCCGCATGGCCGTAGCACAAGATAAATAATAAAATTTGTTATTTATACTGTGGCCTAGCTCTAACCACATCAAAAACCGTAGGCCTAATTTTTTGCGCATTTTTTGCTTAAATCATCAAAATAGAAACCATACTATATAATTATGTTCTATGAAAACCTTAAAACCACTTAAAATAATTATGTTTATAATGTGGTAATAAAGTACGCTACGAATATGTTAAAAATAAAGCGCTAAAAAATTTGCGAGTACCATAGCCACTTGGTCTGTTCTACGATGGGAATTTCTATCTAAAAATAGAAATAGAGTCATCGCAAAGGCAGTTACAAGCATTGTGCTTTACAACAATAATTCCACCGTTTAGACCATTGTTTTATCATGTGTTTAAGACAATAATATATTTTGGCAAGTTTTACCGATATTGTCTTATAAGCGGTCAATATCTCGCGAAATACTGCTTCGACAAGCGGCATACATGTAACGGCGGAGTCGGACACGATTTCATGCCGGACAATATCTCATACGTAGGCCGCATGAAATACTGTCTTGACAACGGAAGTGGGCGGAGCCGGACAATATCTCATGCCGGACATAATCTCATGCCACACCGGCCTTAGCTAAAATGGCGCCCTAGGCAGAGCATGCATTTGGCGCCCCAGCATGCATTTGGCGCCCCAGCATGCATTGGGCACCTCAGGCAAAGCATACATTGGGCACCTCCGGCAAGGACTGGTCTACCCTTTGTACCTGTCGTCGGCTCGAACCTATTTATAGAACATCGGTAAAGTAAGACACTGCCGAGACAAGGCAACAGAAGGCATGAAAAAAATACTGAGAGCACGGTAGGGTAAAAAACCTGCGAGATAAGGAAAATGGAAGACAATAATAGGACAATGCAATGAATGACAACAACGAAGTCACGGTGATGCAAGATAATGCAAGGCAAGACCAAAGAACAGCTGGCTATGTAATGTAAGTTCTATGTAATGTAAGTTCTATGTAATGTAATTTCTATGTAATGTAAGTTCTATGTAATGTAAGTTCTAGCACGAGAAGTTAAACTGCATGCAGTTTATTGTAGGCAACTGAGAAATTTCAAGAGACAATCTTGTACAATTATGACCTAGTGTATGGAAGATGCAATTTGTCAAGTGAATAGAACATTGTGGGGCGCGGTGGTGTAGTGGGCATGTTCGTTGCCTTGCAACCGGAAGGTTTCATGTTCGAATCCACCTCAAGTCGCCGCTTAGGGACCTTAGGCAAGTCCTTCACTCGCAATTGCTCAGCGCTTCGACGTGAAACTTGGATGCAGTGTCAGCGCTGCAGTCGGGGGCGCCTATGACTAGAAATGAAAGGGCGCATACAAACAAAAACAAACAAGGTAGGATTGTCTGTTATACGTATCGTGTGCTATGCTACTAGAAATTAAATTGCGAATCAGAATACCAAACGATTATAATTGAATCAGTTTTGTTTCTTTGTAGGTTATCTTCATGGGCGTGGTAATGTATGTACCATCAACAGCTTTGGAAGCCGGTATCTATGAAAAACAAAAATACCCATTCTCTACTTTTATTATTATGCCATTTTTACCGTCACACCTCCATCAGCACATAGGTCTAATAGTAGTAGTGGTTGTAGTAGTGGTTGTAGTAGTGGTTGTAGTAGTGGTTGTAGTAGTGGTGGTGGTAGTAGTGGTGGTGGTGGTGGTGGTGGTGGTGGTGGTGGCGGTGGCGGTGGTGGTGGTGGTGGTGGTGGTGGTAGTGGTAGTAGTAGTAGTAGTAGTAGTAGTAGTAGTAGTAGTAGTAGTAGTAGTAGTAGTAGTGGTAGTAGTAGTAGTAGAAGTAGTAGTAGTAGTAGTGGTAGTGGTAGTGGTAGTGGTAGTGGTAGTAGTAGTAGTAGTAGTAGTAGTAGTAGTAGTAGTAGTAGTAGTAGTAGTAGTAGTAGCAGCAGCAGCAGCAGCAGCAGCAGCAGCAGCAGTAGCAGCAGCAGTAACAGTAGCAGTAGCAGTAGCAGTAGTAGTAGTAGCCGCAGCAGTTAAAATAATTTTGGCCATTCTAATCGTTTCAATAATTGTATTTCTCACACGAAAAATATAAGACCCTTGACAGTTTCTAACAACATTGATTGGAACTAATTAGATCATCTAATAACGTTACCTCAAAATAATTATTCTGTAAGGCGTTGATTGGATAAAGCAGGATTCTTGTTGAATATAAAACAAAATGAATATGTAGCCATACAGATAATTATGGGATTTTAAGTAAGTTGAAACTGAATGACATGAAACAGGATAAAATGTCATTATTCATTGTTGTCAATGTTTATTCTTTCTATTCAGCGTGTGGTCTGCCACTCTCCGTCGCAGTCCCAGTTATGGCCGTCATATCCGTTGCCTATACAGTTCTGGTAAGAAACCCTATTATAAAGAAATCGATGACCTCTCAGACTGGCGTTATTTTATAGATATCTTTGAAAATCTCGAAGAAATGATTGTGTGCTCAAAGGAATAATGGAATGAACAAAAAAAAGTAAAATGCGGATTCAATTTAGTCATTGAATGAATAAATAATTTAATTAATCAACGGTTGATTCATTCGATCGATGTATCGGAACGTCGAGTAGTCTATCAATCAATTATGCAATCAGTCAGACGTTCGATCGTTCATTCGGTCAATCAATCAATCAATCAATCAATCATCAATCAACCAATCTCAATCAATCTCAATCAATCAACCAATCACAATGAATGAATGAATGAATGAATGAATCAATCAATCAATCAATCAATCAACCAACCAATCTCAATCAATCAATCAGTCAACCAATCTCAATCAATCAATCAATCAATCAATCGATCTATCAATGAATGAATGAATCAATCAATTAATCAACCAATCAATCAACCAATCAATCAATCAATCAATCAATCAACCAATCTCAATCAATCAATCAATGCATCATTCAACACTTCTATCACGTGTTATAACATCAACTATGGCCGAACTAAATTAGGTTAGATGTAAAGGCCCCTATTACCATCTTGCCAGTGATCCAATAATTCATGGTTAGTCTCTCTATTTTTGATGTCTGAACGATGTTTTATAATCGCAGGGTGGAATGCGAGCTGTGATATGGACGGACGTCTTTCAGTTTCTCATCATGATCGGTGGAATGGTCGCCATTCTAGTCAAGGTATTAGGCTACCTGGTAAAACTATCTCAGAGCAAAAAACGATAATGCTGAATAGGAACGCCTGCCTATAATACCATTGAACATCTTTAACGGCTCACCATTATTAAAGCAATGGTTTTTTTACAGACCAACTTGTTTTCATTACAAAATGATACATAGAGAAAGATGAAATTAAAATGATGTAGTCCGAGCTCTTAGCGGTCAAAAACATCGTTGTTGTGCATTTTGGTGCTACAAGCAAAAGAAAGATATTTTTGAGTTCAGGAAGAAATTCTAAGAAAAGTGTGATATAGTGCCAGTTGAAAAAATGGGAAAAATTTTTCCAGTTTATTCCCATTGGAATTTGTCCAGGAACATTAAATCAAAATGTTAAAATAGCTCATAGGAAGCTGAAATTTTCAGGATAGGTGTAGGACTATTAGTAGAATGAGATACGAAAAGTGCCAAACAATCCTGAAAATTTCAGCTTGTTATGAGCTATTTCAAATTTTTTTGATGTTCCTGGAAAAATTCCAATTGAAAAAACGGGAAAAAACTGGAATTTTTTTTCCCATTTTTCAACTGGCACTATATCACATTTTTCTTGGAATTTCTTCCTGAACTCAAAAATATCTTTCTTTTGCTTGTAGCACCAAAATGCACAATTTTTCGCTAACATCCCGGACTAATGATGGGTTTTTCTCTTTCGAAGGGCTTGCTATTGGTCGGTGGAATAACAAACGTCTTCCGATTGGCTGACGAAGAAGGTCGACTCGTCTGGGCAAAGTAATCATTCAATCATTATTAATATGAATTCAGAGACTTTGAATTATTATTGCATGCGATAAAATTACGGCACGGCTTCTCCGGATACAAACATGGGCGCCCGCGGAACATTTTGCAGGATGGCAAAACACAATGATCACCCGGTGAAAATTTTTATGAAGAGCTTGAAAAGTGCAAAGCAGAAAATTAGGAACATGAGGCGGCTTTGCGCATATTCTACATACTATGCTTGAAGTATTACAGTATTATATCGGTTACCTATCGCTTCACGCATGCAATACAAGGTACTCTGCCTGGTCTCCAAAGTACAGCTGGGAAATGCCCCTAAATAGGCCTACATCTGAAACTATATGCAAAAGCACTCGTCCGCATCTTCATCTCGCTCAACGCGTTCTGCAGATCGTCTTGATCTTTTTCTTCCCAGGACTAGGGCTACTCTTGCCAAACATCGAGTGTTTGCTGTGGTTGGTCCCTCCATTTAGAATGACCTTCCGCCCGCACCATGGACTAAACTAATGACTCGTTTTACGGGGATTTTCCTTATCAGTCTCTCGTTCTTTAAAACATTTCTTTCCCCCCGGAACTTTCGTGCTGAGGGCGCCTCTGAATGGTCATTCCGCGAGAGGCGCCATATAAATGTATAGATACAATACAACACAATACAACACAATACAACATTGTAGACCCTACATAGTTAGATAGTAATCACTTAACGTTTGGCCTCATCGTTAGTTTCCATGTTGTGTTGGACAGTGTAAGCGTCGACCCACGAGAACGTCACACCGTTTGGAATATAATCGTTGGCGTCGGAATAACAATGACCAGCATGTTCGGTCTGTCACAGCCAGCCGTGCAGAGATACTCTGCCATTGATAAACTGTCGAGGGCAAAGATGTAAGTGTCCATTGCGCTCGCTCTTTCATTTCCGAAGCCAATCTTTTTACCATAAAGAGTTCCAGAGTGTGATTGGAAAGCTTTAATTTGCACAGGAATGTTCAATGTATGTCACATGCATGTGAAAAAGCATCAATGTGATCATCATCATCATAGTCATTCAACGACTTCATCACATAGATTTAATCACCGTCATAATCATCATCATCATCATCATCATCATCATCATCATCATCATCATCATCATCATCATCATCATCATCATCATCATCATCATCATCATCATCATCATCATCATCATCATCATCATCATCATCATCATCATCATCATCATCATCATCATCATCATCATCATCATCATCATCATCATCATCATCATCATCATCATCATCATCATCATCATCATCATCATCATCATCATCATCATCATCATCATCATCATCATCATCATCATCATCATCATCATCATCATCATCATCATCATCATCATCATCATCATCATCATCATCATCATCATCATCATCATCATCATCATCATCATCATCATCATCATCATCATCATCATCATCATCATCATCATCATCATCATCATCATCATCATCATCATCATCATCATCATCATCAACAACATAAACAATATAATACTACTGCTAATAATAATAATAATAATAATAATAATAATAATAATAATAATTGTTGTTATTATTATTATTATTATTATTATTATTATTATTATTATTATTATTATTATTATTATTATTATTATTATTATAAAACAACTTCCTTTATTGTAAAACAGACAATTTCCTATTCTAACATCTACTCCGAAGAGTACTAAATGCAACTATGAATCTAGGACCTCGTCCCCGGTGTCATGCATAAAGGTCCCTCTAAACGCTATTGCGTTGTACCGCTGCGTACAGATGGACAGGCGCTGAAACAGATATTTGGTCTCCTGAGGGTCGCCCGTGGCTTCAGTCAGCCGACGACCTAATTCCAAAAGGAACTCACGACCTGACAAATTTATTGGACCTAATGTCTCTAAAGCTATTGGCACGAAGTTGTGTGTTGCGGGGAGCTCTGCATACTTTGCTATTTTGCGCGAGGCGGCCGTTTCAGCGGCACTCCCAGGTGTTGTCGCTGACTTATTTATGTATGACTTATTTATTTTATTATTATTATTCCTTTTAATGTCTTCAACAAACAACAACAGTAACAGAAAGTACAAAAAAACTAGGGAAGTAGTGGCTAGTGTTATATCTTCTCAGGAACCAGATCAGCTAAAGTGCTATTATTATTATTATTATTATTATTATTATTATTATTATTATTATTATTATTATTATTATTTATTAAACGAAACATGTTTTACAAGAAAAAGCATAAAAAGTTCTTTGTTCATGAGTTAGCGACCTTCATCACAGGACAACTGTGGGAACGTGCCTCGAAATGCCACTGCATTAAATCATAGATGTAAAAAACGATGAAAATAAAATAAAAAACGGAAAAAAACGTCGTTTTTTTCAAAAAAATAAAAAACGACAAAAAAACGATAAAAAACGGAAACGGAAAATAATTTGCCTTTGTTACATATAAAACCGCATTTTCACCTTGAAAACATTGATTAGGAACCTACTACACGAAGGCTATCTCTTAAATGATGATGTTAAACGATGAAATAATGACTTTAGTTTGCTGAATCCTTGAGAGTTGGCGGAAAACATAAGAAATATCAGAAAAAAGTTAAAATTAAGGAGAATAATAGTTATTTTTCCCATCGTTTTTTATCGTTTTTTATTTTTCAAAAATAAAAAACGAAAAAAACGACGTTTTTTGGGAGCGAATAAAAAACGAAAAAAACGTTTTTTACAACTATGCATTAAATCGTTGCGTACAAATTGAGAGGCGTTGGAAAAGGTACGTGGTTTCGAGAGGGTTACCAGTTGCCACTGACAAACGCCGTCCAAGTTCAGTTAAAAATTCAATGCCTGATCTGTTTATGGGGCCAAGTGTTTCAAAGGCAATGGGGACGAAGTCATGTGTTGCGGGAAGGTTAGCATACTTTACATTTTTTCGTGTTGCTGCTACTTCGGCCGCACCCCCCGGTGTAGTCGATGTCACGTGGATGTATGAGGTGGCGCAAGTGTGCGTGCTAGTGGCATCCCAGGCAACGTATTTGCCTCGCGACCACGGTATCAGAGTCGCTCCATCAGGTCGTTTGCCGTCGGTTCGGAAAAGCCCAGGCGGTTCTTTTGTGCTTGGAGTATCCGCTCTCTGAAGGGCCCTCCAAACAATGTCATTAAGCGCGAAGTGTCTGCTGGCTCGCCCCACAGATTGTTTACAGACCAGACCGTGGTGACCTCCTTGATCCACCAAATCTCCACAATGGCACTGGTGTGGCGCGTTGAGGATTAGACCCAAGCGTAAACCAATAGCCACCCTGACGGCCTCATTGCTAAGACCTAGCCCACATGATATTAAGGGCACAGTAGCCATCCAGTCCCCGGCGTGTGGAGATGCCACCGCTCCAAGTCGAGCCCGGTTGAAGGGGTCGTTGAGTGATGTCCAAACATCAGATTTGTCTATGTCAATCAATGGTCTGTCCCAGACCTTCTGCTTAGACAACGCAGCCTCATCTCCACTCGGATGTGAAGTGATGCGGGACTGTAAGATTTCATCTCTCAGGTCATCCGTCCAATCCTCGGTGCCGAGAATTGCAGTCCCGAGATCTCTGGTTGATGCAGCTGACGCTAAGTAAGCAGAAGATGCTTATTATTATTATTATTATTATTATTATTATTATTATTGTCATCATTGTCATCGTCGTCGTCATCATCATAATCATCATCATCATCTCCTTCTTCTATTTTTGTTCACCACCATCATCATCATCATCATCATCATCATTATCATCATCATCGTCATCGTCACCGTCATCGTCATCGTCATCGTCACCGTCATCGTCATCATCATCATCGCCCTAATCATTGTCGTCATCAACTGACCTTGTTTCGCAGAATGGTTCTATTGAATATTCCTCCGGCGATCATAATGTACATGATAACCGGAATCATCGGTCTAATCGTCTTGGCTTACTACTCGAGCATCAAATGCGATCCTCTGGCCAACAAAGACATCGCAAATCCTAACATGGTCAGACAGAACTTTCATACACCGACTTCTTGTCGATAGTATCACTATCATGCTGGTTGAAATCACATTGCATTATTTCGCAATGCGTTTAAACAGCATTGCAGATTTTCAAGTTTCTTCGTTATATCGTATCAATTAATAAATTTATTTGTTACTAGTTAAAATGACATAACATAGCATAACATAACATAGGTTTTTATTGCTAAAAAAAGAAAACAACAAGATACAATTTCCAATCAGTGTTAAGTTGGGATACAAACGGAGGACCTAAAAGGACTAGAGTCCCGCTAAGCAGGACCACCTACATGTATGTACCTGTAGGCTACAGCTACAAGTGTAAGTGGAAGTTTCATAAGCAGCGGGAGTCATCTACGTTTAAATGAAATAACAAACTACTATTCTGCGAAACAAGATCAGTTTCCCATGAAAGACAAAAAATATTCATATTTCATTATCCATGTGAACTGTGTATAACCTATGTATGATGTTGCGTGTATGTGCGCACGTTGAAAACTCTTAGGGCCTATAATCAGAATACTGCAAACATAGACCTACTGACATAATTATTGACTTACCAGCAACCGTGCTCGTTACTGTTTAACGACACAGTTTTACATCAAGGGTGACTATTAGCCGATGACGATGACAATGACGATAATAATTATAATAAAAATAAAGAAAATAATAGTAACAATTTGTAGTAGGGCCTAGTAGACTACAAACAATTATTATTGTTAAATGCTAGGATATTTTAGATAAACGAACATAATATTTATAAGGAATGGCTAAGCTACAATTTTATAATTATTATGTAAAGTGAGTAGGTTGGCACGTAAACAGCTTTATAAAGAGGAGGAGATGAGGCGCGCCATTAATATCGATAGGAAGATTACTCCAAAACAGTTGGACCAGCTGTCTTAATGCACTAAATGCGCTCGAGTAGGCCCTTCGTACGTCGTTGTCGTAGAGTTGCGCTGTTGAAATATGAGTTATTGTGTCTCACCTTATCTAAAATTATAAGCTGAAAATAAAATGATGCATCTCTGATCTGTGCAGCTGCTTCCACATTTCGTTGTATCTATCTTCGCCGATTCACCTGGATTTGCGGGACTTTTCCTCGCTTCACTTTACGGAGCAGCACTCAGGTAATAAATATTATATAGGGCCTAGTCATACTTACAGTCTAATTAACATCATTACATATAATCCAGTCACACTTGCAATCTAGTTAGCATCATTACATATTATAATCCAGTCACATTTACAATATAATTAACATCATTATATAATTTTTTGGTCAAGACACACTTACAATCTAGTTAATGTAATCTCAGACTAATTAATGCTCACCTTAACAATAATTTCTTACGTATACCATAGTGGGCTCTAGGACCATTGCTCATAGGCTGATTGCTCATAGGCTGATTGCTCATAGGCTTATTGCTCATATGGCTGATTGCCCATAGGGTATTTTGCTCATAGGCTCATTGGTCATATGTCCAAAATAAACGAACTTTGGCCTAGGTTTAAAACAAATATACCGTTTGCTATATCGATGACCCTCTTCACGCCTTAGCTTGTGCTTATCAATTAGGGACAATTAGCGTTGGCAGACTAATACAATGGCACCTTGGACTCCAATCTCTGTTCCAAAGCAGTCACCCAACGATGTGGCGATTTTTCTCTGGACTGCAGAGAGATTGCGTCAAGCAGAAAGCGGCTTTCTTACAGGGTGTTAGTGGCGTTGAGCAACGAAGCGCCAAGCGATACCGTATTCTCAAAGATTGTGTCCTGCGGGCAGTGGCAACATACGGGAAAACCGACATCCTCACCTATCTTCGTGCCGTGTCGTACTTATCCTTTAAGTAGTCTGGACATCTGTAGTAGTGAACACTCTTGACATCTGAAGTAGGCCTAGTGAACATGTAAGACAGTGAACTATCCTGTATTGGACATCTTTAGTAATGAACACTCTTGTAGTTAAAAAGTTTAACTGTTTTTACATTTGATCATTACATGACCTAGTAAATGTTTCCATTTCAATCAGTGTTTTTTTTCTATAACTGCACTCGACTATTTGTGACAGCATATGAGCAATAAGCTTATGAGCAATAAGCCTATGAGCAATAAGCCATATGAGCAATAAGCCCTATGAGCAATGAGCCGTATGAGCAAAAAGACCTATGAGCAAAAGACCCTATGAGCAATAAGCCGTATGAGCAATAAGCCTATGAGCAATAAGCCTATGAGCAATCAGCCTATGAGCAATGGTCCGTACACCCCATAGTGTGCTTCTTGTATGTAACTTGAAGTACGGTGTCCTCAACGTTGAGCAGTTCCGCAGCAAACTGTTGGGAGGACATGCTCAAGTGGAAACTCGACTACCTGCCAGAAACAAAGAAGGTTCTCATCAACAGAATCTTAGGTAACTATTAAATGGTTTATTAAGAGATTTTAAATGATGAATAATTTGGTTCTTTAATTAAGAGGTATGTGGTTTACTAAGAGGTTTCACATGACTATTAGGTACATCGCGAGGTTCTTACATGTAGGTGACTATTTGGTATTTACTCTGTTAATATTTTGGTACTGCTACTGTAATACCCGGTACTTCGTACTTCATTTTATGTACACAGTGCTTCTGGTATAGGCTTACTCAGTACTTTGTCATGGAATAATCGCTGATTCGTGTCCTGTAGTGCTTCCCGTATTAGCTCTTCGATGTAAAGATTGAATAGTATGGGTGAGAGTGGACACCACTGCCTCACACCTCTTCCTATTTTTACCGGCTCCGATAGTTCCCCTCTATCCTCACTCTTATCCTCTGTCCCATTTACAGGTTTCCTATTAACCTTCTGTCTCTCCAATCAACTCCCATCTTCCTCAGGATTGTCATTAGCTTTCTCCAGTCTACCCTGTCGAACGCCTTTTCGTAATCCACAAAGCATATGTACACTTCTTGGTTGTTTTCCAGACTTCTTTCCGTTAGTATTCTCAAAGCTCCAATGGCGTCTCTCGTTCCTCTACCCTTCCTGAACCCGAATTGATCGTCCCCAAGACATACGTCTGCCTCCGCCTTTGCCTGCAGTCTCCTTGTCAGGGAGAACGGACATTAGCCCCCCCCGGACATAAGCTCCCCGGACAAAAGCCCCCCGAGGTAGGACATTAGCCGCCCCCCAGTCTATGATATCATTACCTAAAAAGGATGCACACAATGTAGCAATAGGCCTAAGTTAAGCGAATATCTATACATTGCACATTGGTTTAACATTGTAATATATGCTAAGTTAATTGGTTTATTATGTATATTATAAAACATTTAAAGGCATTAATTGTAGAACGAAGCAAACAACTCATTGTGTAAAGTCTCTCATAAATGTAAAAATGGTAAGTCCAAGGTTTGGGAAATCTAGATAAAAGTTTAATGCCTAACTGACTGTAGTGAGGGAGGAGTCGCCGACGATGTTTATAACTATGTACTGTTTTATGACACTAAAGTTGGCCTAATCATCATAATCATAGGCCTAGATCATTTCTGTGAACACTTAGCCTAATAGTCATTACCGATTAAAGAGAGAGACAGAGAGAGAAAGAGAGAGACAGACAGACAGAGAGATACAGAGAGATGCAATGGGCGGGCAATCGGAGATGCTGCAGTTGCCCCAGGGTCCAGAGAGGGATGATTGGCAGGTGGAAGAAATGGGTTAAGACGGGACGCGACAGGAGAGCAGGGATCATTCGCCCAGGGATCGTTGACGGTAGAGCATCGGCCGCAAGGGGGCGAAGGGATCAGTGGCGAACGAGAGGCCTTGAAAGAAAGGGCCTGGAGTGAGCGAAGGATCGAAGAATAGATTAGGCTATGACAAGTGAATCGTTATGAATACAATGTAAATATTATAAACCGATGATCAATTAACCAGCAAGAAAAGATTCAAAATTGTTTCGGGTTAATTCTCTGTGCGATTGAAGTTGAACAATAACCCACGTGCTACGCTGCAACTAAAGTCCCCCGAAGATTTAGCCTGTTGCTCAATTAGCACCGCTCGCCACCAAACCTGAAAGAGTACGAACAGCAATCGTCTCTTCCAGTACATTGTGCCAGCTGGGATTTTGTTCGAGAAAGCAGAACTTCAACGCTGCTGATCTCAGACAATTTTTAACGGAGCAGAGACTTTGTGCGACGACAGCAACGATTGACAAAGAGACGAAGCGGAACAACGATTCCAGACAAACGGAGAAGCAGACGAGAAAGCGACGTTTGACGGCGGACGATTCAGTCGGACTCCACGAGGACTGATCTCATTGGACGCGGCGGATTCTTTGGAACTACACGTCCGGAGAGATTGGTGACAGGAGGACGACAACTGACGCAGTACAGACAGGACGTCTGATCGCTGGAACAAGGATTCAGACGATCGCTGGAACAAAGGAGGCGGACGATCAACGGACAAAGGATTCGGACGATCACCGGAACGAAGGATTCGGACTGGACATCAATTGATGCCGGACAACTTGGAGCTCTGGGAGATCTTTCCATGCTGTAGTCGTGCGGAGAAGTCGGAGAGAGCGACACATCCAAGACACCTGGAGAGACACCTGGTGAGCACGAGCCATTTTGTTTGACTGCTCATAGTCGCTTGGTGCTGTTAATGTTTGTAGTCTGAATGGTGTTTGCGGGAGAATTGTTTGTACTGCAGAGTCAGTAATTGATTTATTGGAGAACGTGGTTGTAAAGCACGAAAGGTGCTAATTACTGATTGCTGTGAAGCGCTCCGGAGCTCATTTCATTGCGAGCGGAGTCTGCATGCTAACTGATGAACTTGTTGTGTTGTTATTGATGAATGAAAAGGGTGATTGAAATAACCCGTTCTGCGAGAAAGACTGCTTTTGAGTTTATTGTTTTGTGTAGTAGCGTCTTGAAGGTTAATCGAACCTCG
The DNA here is from genome assembly GCA_949752735.1 of Lumbricus terrestris. Classification (NCBI taxonomy): domain Eukaryota; kingdom Metazoa; phylum Annelida; class Clitellata; order Crassiclitellata; family Lumbricidae; genus Lumbricus; species Lumbricus terrestris. Next base: position 2,976,989 of record OX457047.1, on the reverse strand, counting down.
TGTGTTTTTGAACTAGTTTTATTGTTGTACTTTGGTTCTTCTGCTTAAAATGTTTGAGAGAATGAAGAAAGCAGAGTTGCAGGAAGAGTGTCGACAGAGAGGCATAGATTGTGAAGGCCTAGATAAAAGGGCCATGATCCAAAGGTTGAAGGCAAATGACGATGCATCAGGTGGTGACGATGGATTGGATGAATACGAGGATGCAGACCAGGCTAGCGTTAGCGAAAGCCAGACGAGGCTTGAACTATGTCAGGCAGAAGAAAGGCGCTCGCTTGCGGAAGAGAGGCGGTTGATGGCGGAAAGGGAAAAGATGGCGGCGGAATTGGCCCTCTTGCGAGAGAAGGCGAATTTGGGTTTACTACAGCCAAACCCTTCATTTTCTGTTGGTGACCCCGTTGGTCCGTCGGTATACTCTAAGCTACCAACCATGCACGAAAACGAAGAAATAGTGCTGTATTTCCACTCATTCGAAAAGATAGCTATTCTTCAGGGCATTGAGGAAAACAGGTGGGCGAAGCTCCTTCCATCTTTGCTTAACTCGACAATGAGAGTGCATTATAACAGACTTTCTTTTGACACTTGTTCCAACTACAGGGAAACAAAACGTGCACTTCTTGATGCATGCAGATTGAATGCCAAACATTATTTGGATAAGTTTAAATGCATGCATAGGGCAGGGAAACAGTCTTACGTGCAATTTTTGGCCCAGTTGGAAGATGTTTTTGATTTTTATCTTGAATGCAAAGAGATAACTGATTTTGAATCCCTAAGGGATGACATTATCATGGAGAGATTAAGAGACTCTCTTGCGAGTGATTGTCGCTATTTTATTGAAGCACGGAAGCCTAAACGGGCTGTTCAGGTCGCTGAATTTGCAGATTTACATTTTGAATGCACCATTGAAGGTCGCAAATCAGGCCATGGTGATCAGAGACAGAACAACAAGTTCAGAGCGCTCAATTCTGATCAGAAAGGAAACCCTTGGGAAAGGAGACCCACGGGCATGAACAAAGAATCATTTGTAGACAGCACCAATAATAGGCCGTGGGATGCAAGCCAAATGCATTCGGCGCAAGGGGGCAGGACAAGCTACCAACAACAGACGTTCAATCGTCATAATAGATCCCAAGCCCAAGGTCAAGCGCATGCGCAAGTGCAGTTTGTGAAACCTAAGTCAACTCTCGATAAGGTCGTTGAGTATCAAAAACGTTTTCTCATACCAATGTGTGTAAATGGTTGTGACGTGCAAGGGTTTAGAGACACATGTGCCCAGGTCACTCTTGTGAATTCTGAAATAGCGTCACATAAGACATCTGCCATAGACGATTCAGCAATGATAAGCTTACAATGTGCATTTGGCGCGATAAAGTGCTTTTCGGCATGTGATATTGAGATTTCGTCCCATGAATTTGGAACGGACAGGAAGATAAAGGTGAGGGCATGTGTTGTCCCGCACCTCCCTGTGTCTGTGATAATTGGCAATGATGTATTCGCAGATAACGCAGACCTGACGGACACGGTTAATATGCCCAGCGTTGGGCGGCCAAAAGACGTTGGCCAGGCATCTCCGACCACTAGATGGCGTGACTATGACGGTAGGATAGACAGCGACAGTCAGAAGGACAAGCAGACAGCTGACACGACCAAAGCGCTCAGTAAACTGCAAGCAGCTGGGAGAGGTACACAGACGCCCGACGGACGACAGGTGGAGAGCGGGATTTTAGCGACGCCTTGCGAGCGAACGACTTTGAAAGGAGGAATAGAATCGGACTTAAAAGACACTAATGATATCAACAAAGTTGACGACCGAGATGGACAGAGTCATTTAATCGCACCTGACGAAAGGCGACTACCAGAAAATGACCGACTGCCAGAAAATGACCACCCGCCAAGCTTGAGGAAAAGGGAGGAAGAACGTACGAGGCCTAATCGACAAAGCACCGGGGCCATAAAACCCGCCGAAGCGGTCGATCTGATAAACAACGGCGAGCACTGTGTGAACGATGGGACAGGAGACGGCTTCAGACCAATTAACGACTCCTCTGAAGAACTGAGAAGCCACCAGTCACGTCTGTCACTTGAAACGCGGCCAACAAGCAACACATGTCCTGTGGAAGGAAATACCATCAAAGATTACCCATATCGACCAAGGGATTTCAGTAACCGATGCCCCGATGAAAGAGAAGGCGATCAGGTGGGAGGCGACATCCCTAACGAAGTGATTACGCCGGCGGGCCATAGAGACCCGACCAACGAAGAGGAGGAGTCGGTACCCCCCGCAGCCACTGGAGCATGCTTGCCATCTGGTCATAAATCTCCGACCGACGTACCGGCAGCCGATGCATGGGGCTCTGATCGTGAGCAGACCGAAGACAGAAGCACTGAGATGACACACGAATCAGATAACGTCAAGATAACCCAGCATGAGGACCCTACACTGTCCAAATCGTGGAGACCAGCGAGGGAGGGAGACAGCAGATGTTTAATTGAAAACGGCGTTCTGTTTCGGAAAGGAAAACCGAGACACGCAGAGGATGAAGGAGGAGGCGGACGAAAGCAATTAATTCTACCGACAGGGTACCGATCCAAGATGTTAGAGATGGCCCATGATGACACTTGGGCGGGGAATCGAGGCATTGGTGACGGGAAGGGGCGAAGACCACCTGAAAGGATCTTTTACGACAATAAACCACCAAACAGATCACTACAAACAGGTCAAGAGGTACTGCTGAGACACAGCACAGAAAACAAGTTACTTGATCAATGGCAAGGACCGCTCCTGGTAATGAGAAAATTGTCTGCTGTCCACTACGAGGTCAAGACAGAAAAAGGACCAAGAACCTGCCATGTAAATCTATTGAGACAATGGCACGCCAAAGATTTAAATACACAGACTTCCAAAGCGAAAGTGATCCAGACAGCCCAACCGCACAAAGTGCATTATAAGGCGCCAGACCTTAGAGACGACGAAGGACAAGAAAACGACGAGTTACAATTGTATGACATAGGCTACGTGTAAGCGAACCCTGCCAAGCAATTAACGAAACGCTAAGCTACATACAAAAAGGGAGGGGATGCACGACTCTATGGCAGATGGACTATTGCGCTAATTCACTAACAACTAGTGTTGTAAAACGCTCATATTGTTGTTTTAAATTGTACTTACTTTATTTACGGTGTCTGCATAAAGCCTTTGAGTTTTTGTAGAATGAGTGAATGATCGATTTATAGGGATCTTTGTCTCACAGATATTACTCGTTTTTTGTTTGTGTTTTATGTTATAGATTAAATCACGTAATTAGGGACTCGTGTTAGCCCGCAGCCTGGCGACGTCGTGTAACAACGGTGAAAAGACATTAGTGCCGTCCGACGTATTGCCTGTGCTCTTGTAAAAACCTCGTCGACCCGTGACGAACTCTCCTTCAAGAGTCACCTACACGACGTGCTGTTGACACAATTCTTGTGCCATCAGCTAAAGAAAGTGTGATGATGTAGTGAGGGAGGAGTCGCCGACGATGTTTATAACTATGTACTGTTTTATGACACTAAAGTTGGCCTAATCATCATAATCATAGGCCTAGATCATTTCTGTGAACACTTAGCCTAATAGTCATTACCGATTAAAGAGAGAGACAGAGAGAGAAAGAGAGAGACAGACAGACAGAGAGATACAGAGAGATGCAATGGGCGGGCAATCGGAGATGCTGCAGTTGCCCCAGGGTCCAGAGAGGGATGATTGGCAGGTGGAAGAAATGGGTTAAGACGGGACGCGACAGGAGAGCAGGGATCATTCGCCCAGGGATCGTTGACGGTAGAGCATCGGCCGCAAGGGGGCGAAGGGATCAGTGGCGAACGAGAGGCCTTGAAAGAAAGGGCCTGGAGTGAGCGAAGGATCGAAGAATAGATTAGGCTATGACAAGTGAATCGTTATGAATACAATGTAAATATTATAAACCGATGATCAATTAACCAGCAAGAAAAGATTCAAAATTGTTTCGGGTTAATTCTCTGTGCGATTGAAGTTGAACAATAACCCACGTGCTACGCTGCAACTAAAGTCCCCCGAAGATTTAGCCTGTTGCTCAATTAGCACCGCTCGCCACCAAACCTGAAAGAGTACGAACAGCAATCGTCTCTTCCAGTACACTGACGTTTGCACTCACTGACACCAACAAGTAGGCCTACTTACTGTATAGGATTCCCATTCGTTCATTTCTCTGATGTATTGAATCTAATGTTGAATTGAAACGACGCTAATAAGTCTACGAAACTAAGACGTAGCCTAACTGCGAAGAATACCGAACTATAAATGTTGCAATCTTGTATCTAAATATATGTAGGGCTTGTAGGCCTATCATGCTGCTTGATATGTTTCCCAACTTACATAGTTTTCTTCCAGTATTTATCATAAAATTCGTTGAATTGGCTCTTCTGCTATTCAATTGTTTCACAGTTGTGATGCTTGGAGCCTCGGCCACGGCAGTGGCTTTTCTTGCGGCTTCTGTTGCAAGTCCCATTATACAGGTATGCCATTGTAACCTACAACACATTGCCTGTTAAGCCTTATTTATCAGATTATTATTCATGATGGCTGTCATAACAAAATAATTAACTATAATTGAATTCTAAGCAATGATCGATTCACGAGAAATCGTGAGTGAAGTTCTGTCATTTTTGCGAAACGTTTGTTTGGAGTAAAACATGTAGAATATATTGTAGATAAGAAACACCTGTAAAAATTAATCATTAGGGCAAGTTTAATAAAAGTGTCTAAGACAGAGTGTCGTAGAAGGCCATGGTATTGAAGTGCTGAGGAGATAGTAGCATATTAATAAATCAAAATCAAATTGAAATTGTCTATTGTTCCCAAAGTTGATATTCAAAACATAGCGTTACACAAATGGTATTACAACAGTACCTCATTCGGTAATGACATTGGAGGCAAGATTGGGGAGCAATATGCACTCCAAAAGAGAAAAGTCCCGCTTAATGGATTATGATAGAGTTTAACAAGCTGACGGAGGCAGGATCAGTTAAGGGATATCAGCTGCTTTGTAAGGCGCCCTTGTAACCCATCATCATCATCATCATTATAACCAACTGTGTTGATATAACTGTGTTGACATAAATTGTCGTTATTATTATTATTATTATTATTATTATTATTATTATTTTTATTATTATCATAATCATCATCATCATCATCGTCATCGTCGTCGTCGTCGTCGTCGTCATCATCATCATCATCATCATAATCATCATCATCATCATCATCATCATCATCATCATTATAACCAATCATTTATTAAACGAAACATGTTTTACGAGAAGCAGCATAAAAAGTTCTTTGTTCGGAAGTTAACGGCCCTCATCACAAAACAACTGTGTGAATGTGCCTATCATGCGTATGATAGAGTTTAGCAAGATGACGTTATTATTTATTATATACTATTAGTAATAATAATAATAAATAATAATTATAATAATAAATGTAATAAATAATAAAATTATTAATTAATTATTACTCCTACCAGTACTGCTGCTGCTGATGCTATTGCTGCTGATGCCACTACTACCACATCTGCTGGTGTCACTATTATTATCATTGTCACCATACTATTAACTAGTTAACCGGTGAAATAGCTACAACAAAAGAATTGCGGTTATAACCGTTGTTATTATCGCTGAAGTTTATCTATGCATCACTATAATAATTGCAGGTAATGTTAGCGGTCGGGAGTTCCCTCATTGGTCCAACGACTGCGATTTTCTTCCTTGGAGGAATCTCCAAACATGCCAACTGGAAGGTTGATATATTATTATTATTATTGTTTACCGACATTTTAATCAATTCCCTTTTTTATTGAAGTCGTAATCATCATTGTTATGATGAGGTGTGGGAGTTGTAATGATGATGATGATGATGACGATGGTGATGATGGTGATGATGGTGATGATGATGATGACGACGACGACGATGACGATGACGATGACGATGATGATGATGATGATGATAATGATAATGATGATGATGGTGATGATGATGGCGATGGTGATGACGATGGCGATGGTGGGGATAATTACGATGATGATGACGATAATGGTGGTGGTGATAGTGATGATGATGATGTTTGCTTGTATGTATGCGCACTTTTTATAGCGCCCCTTCAAACTCACTACTCAGAGGCGCTCCCGACTACAGTGCGGACACTGCATCGGAGTATCACGCCGAAGCGCTGAGCAATTGCGAGTGAAGGACTTGCCCAAGGTCCCTACGCGGCGACTTGAGGTGGATTCGAACCTGCAACCCTTCGGCTGCAAGGCGACACAACATACCGTCTACACCACCGCGCCCCAATGATGATGATGATGACGACGACGACGACGAAGATAATCATGAGCATATTATCATGATCGTTTGATTATTTCAATCATCGCAGCGGGATTTCTTTTCGTAGTAGGCTATGAGCGATTGATCAAAAGCAATAATTGCATGAGCCGAATAATTTGACGGATGAAAACTGCCAGGTGTGAATGTAAATTAAATTAAAAAAATATGGGGGCGATGTTTTGTTGCAGGGTGTATTGCTAGGTGGCACCGTGGGCGTTTCGATTACCCTCTGGCTGAGCATAGGTTCCCTGACGACGCGTCACATACACCCTCCTCTACCGCCTCTGTCCGTGGAACAATGTCCCATTGGAAACGGTAACTTCACTCTCTTCCCTTCCTCACTGAACGACACCGACTCAAAGGCTTTTGAAGTCTTGTACGGGATCGGAGACAAAGACAATAATTGGAATGTGACAACTGCGGTGGTTCTATCGGGATCCAAACGCCAAGTAGTAAGCACCATCAATGACAATAGATCGATCAATCAATCGATCAATCAATCAATCAATCAATCGATCGATCGAACAATCAATCGAAATTGAAATGCCCTTCTTTTTTTGCGTGAACTCTTCTTAACATATGCATATATGAACACTATCAATCAATCAATTAATCAATCAATCAATCAATCGATTGATCGATCAATTAATCAGTCAATCAATCAATCAATCAATCAGACAATCAATCAATCAGTAGATCAATAGAGAGCAATATTACTCAACGTTGGTAAGACATTATATAGTCTATATTTTTAATAGATATAATTGAAAAAGACACTTAGCTACTACGAGCAGAGGTCAGAGATGATACAGTTCACTTGCCTCGCCGCTCTCTTGCACTAACCTGAAATTATCTACTAGAAAACGCTCAATTGTATTGTTCAACGGTGAGATTAATTTTTTGTATAGATGAGGATCTGCATGCATTGTCCGCGATGAAATCATTCCACAAGTTTCCATCACAGTAAATAGCATAGATAGCTTATCAGGCCGGTGCATCACAAAATGCTTCAAGTTTCGCGAATGTTGAAAGTCTGTACTGTCCTTAATCAGGTTCAACTTCGAGGTCTGGATAACTTCTATGCCATGTCGTATTTGTGGCTGACACCATTTGGAGCCGTCGTTACAGGAATCGTCGGAATAATAGCCTCCATTGCTATGAGTAAGACTTGTGTCTCTTGTCTTATCTGATTTCATATCATTCTATCTTCTCGAATGTTGTGAAATATAATCAGTTTGTATCAAGCTTCATTCTCTCTTCATGCACCTTTATTAACACCCACCCATACCTAACTCTCCCACTCTGACACTAAACTTGACACTAAACTTTGTTTGTTGTTTTGGTTGAGGAAAAAATAAATAAATAAATAAATAAAAAAAAAATAAATGGTCACTTACACATCATCTTTGTTATGAATAATCACTTACTCAGGGCTCCTACCTAGCGGGATCTTCCCTTCAGGGGTTCCTATTGTTTCCCTATACTTCAAAATCTGTGTGCATCTTAGCTCTCATTCTTGCTATTAATCATTACGTACACTGCATAACGTGTAATTGATGTTACTTTTTTGGGAGCAATACAAACTTGAATAGAAAAACTTGAATAATCTGTGCGGTTCAACAGGGTCTGATCAAAATTAATAGTTTCCAATGTGCTCTAGAGCAATTTTATTCCAATTTAGTCACTTGAAAATTCAGTGTATGATCTAATAATTGTGATGTGATAATATTATGGTCATCCCGATGACTTGTGATGGTCTTCAACTTTCATAACGGTGTTACCACTAACCATAACCATAACTATAACCATGGTCCTGCTTTCTTCAAGTAGCAATTACAAAACATCTGATTTACATTCGGTAAAATAGGAGTAACACAAAACAAAAAAGAGAACCTTTTAAAGGAATACTATCCCGCTGTCAGGGTTACCCAATCATAAGCTTAATGAAACATGAATATCTTATGCAAATGTGTCAATGTGAGAAAAGTACGTCTTAACAAGCTAATTAATTTTAAGCAGGATTTTTTTAGCATGCAGTTGTACACAAAATGTGCAGTTCTAAATGGATTTGTGCAGTTGTAGAAGCACTTCTGTACAGTTAAAACTAGCAAAAAGGTCATTGTCATCCGATTGGAAGCAATTTACCATGGAGGATGGGAAAGGAAGGAAAGGGTTGTGCAGTTCTAAAAATTCCTTAAAAACAGCCCTGATTTCAAGGTGATATCATGTGTCCTCACACATTTTAGTGAACATTCTTTATGACGTTGATCTTTTCTTTCTGTATATCATCCTAACGGTAGATTTTTATACAATGCTATTCGAAGTTCTTATGTTGGTCCTCAAATCTTAATATTGCGTCTTGTCTGCACTTTGGCTTTGCTCGTGTAACAGGGGACAGAGAACTTGAGGCGAAGGTGGATGAACGACTTCTTATAAGGTTCCACTGCTGCGGTAGGTCGGACGAGAGAGAAAACCAGGAACAGCTGGAAAACGGGAACAAAGTAGCGCTACACGACTCTGAAGTAAGTTCATCATAGATGCAGTGAACGAAATCAATACCATTGTATTGATTTATTGTATTTTGTGTAAAGCGCTTCTTTCAGCAATAACCTTTTAACAGTACTCGCAGTGCTTGCGACTTCTGCGAGAAAAGGCAGAATTTGAGACGACAGATAGAGGAGGAGAGACTACGAGAGAGAGAGAGAGACGGAGAGAGACAGAGAGAGAGAAAGAAAGATAGACAGAGAGAAAGCATGGACGGAGACCTAGGGGTGGACAGGGGGACGGTCCCCCAATGGAGGTGCTGGGGGACGGCCCATGCATTTCCCCCTCCCCCCAATCGTTAAGCGTCACGACTAAAAAAAGTCTTCAAATTTTTGGCGGCGAAAATAGAAAACATTTCGTCGAGATTTCACCGGATGCTTAACCATTTGAACCCGGCTGGCCGGTTTTCCGTCCCATTACCCATAGAGTTACGGGAGCTCCGGGTTCAAAGGGTTAAGAAAGGTCGTCAGAAATTTTTGCAATTGTCACGAAATAGAGTATCCCCCGTATTAAGTGAATCCCGCCAAATTAGAAAAGTCGAAAAAACCGATCGCGTGTATTTCTTTTGCAAATTAATTTTCATCTGCTTTGTTTTGAACAATGACACTAACAGGTATGTTTATTCCTACTAGATAATTTGTTTTGCCCTGTTTTAGAGCACTTAAAACATCTAAAACACTTAAGAACACTCAGAGTCACTAAATAAATTCGAGTTGCTTTATCTGAGCATTCGTAGCCACCATCGTCGTCATCAAGCTTGTAGTAGGCAATCCTAATCAAGTAGTAAACAGCAAAGATTAATCTTATTTTGAAAGGTAGGCCTAACTTACCGCACAGGTCCGCATTAAGGTAGGTGCTAAGGGTGCTGCAGCACCCGGGCCCGCAGCTTTAGGGGCCCGCATTTTCGGAAATGATGAAATTTCTTAGCAAGAATACTGCAACAATAATGAAAGTTATCGTCGATGAAATTTTGGCAAATTTCTCCCACACAACCGATGTATTAGCTCCAGCTTATGAATTGGTTGAAATCGCAGGAACTTGTTGTTATTGTAAATTTATCTTTGGGAACTGGGCTGGATTAAGAAATGTGGGAAAATTCCCATTTTTATTATTATTTCCTGTTTGGAAATTTTTTTGCGGATCTTCAGCCAAAACTTTTTATGACCTTTTTTAGTCGTCTGGTTGAAAATTGCTAAAAAAACTAAAAAAATCGAAAATTTTTCCCGCATGTGTGGGCCCCCTAAAGCGTGGACACCCTGTTCGGCCGAACATGCTGAACATGCCTTAGTCCGGCCCTATTTGAGAAGTAACAACAGTGATTGGCTATCTTAAATTAGGCCATGTGGGTCAATCATTTTGACTGGCTTCTTTAAAATAATAAGAGAATTAACGATAGAAGAATTGTTATTGGATACCTCTTAATTTCTGAAACCTATTATAACTTATCATCTTATTCTCTAGTTTTCTGTCTCCGAGGCTGGCTGAAATGTCCGATGCCTCTTCCTCAAACTTTCCATAGGCCTATCCATTTGTTATTATCCAATCCAGCATAAGCTGTCGTTTTTCTCCACTTGTTCGCTTCCCTTATTTTTTTCTTTATGGCCGTTCTTCGCAGTGAATCTGTCCTCAGCCTGTATTCTACCCATTTCCTTTGTCTCGATCTCTTTCACTGTGTAGGCCTACTCTTCTCCGATAATTCCTAGACCTAGATAATTGGTGCAAGAAGATCATGACGCTCTAAAGAGCGCTTTGCCAGGATATTATTGGAGTTTGCGAAAGAAATATGATGCTGTATTTTTTATAGACCTGGAAATAGGAAGAACGAACTTATAAATTTAAATTTAAGAATTACGATAAACTTAAAAGAAAAGAGATAACAGGAATCCAGAGAAACGGATTATGAAACATTGACATGGAGTGCAAGTGGTGTTGTTTGGATGTGAGACATGAACCATGAGAGCAAGCAATATAATCATAGGAAGATAGGTCTTCGAAATGTGGACGTGGAGAACAATGAAGAAAATCAACTGGAAGGATCATAGGGCGGGCCTATAAGCATGTAGGACTTATAAATATAAATAACAATTGAAGAATCTAGTCGTTCGTTCCTTCTGTCACGTATTGTAGACTTATAACTAATATATAGTGTAGCCTGTAGGAAACTTTTCCTTGGAAACAATTACATGCGTACCAAAGGAAAAGTATCCATTGGCTGCATAGTATACTGTATACTCATTAGTAAACACGGCATAATTACATGCGTGTGGGAGAATTTTGCCATGGTAGACCAGTGGCTGACAGTACTGAGAGGAGGGCCCGCAAGGTTACCACAGCACCCGGGCCCGCACTAGCCTTAAATTAAGGCCCTTAATGCGGCCCTGTTACCGCATGTAGGCCTACTAGACGGCATAAATAGGGTCCGATCACTGGATCTGTAGGCCTACATACGAACGAATGTTGAAGAAAACGAACATGAAAATAGCGATTAAAGACGGCCATGTATTATAAATTATTTATAATACGCTTAATAGCTAAACAGGCCTACGCATAAATCCCTGAGTCTGGAAATATCTTTAAGTATTTAAATGTTTCTATAATATCGACGCACACCATCCATATATATATATTTATATATACATATAAAGATTTGAGGGCCAAAACACTAATAGTGGAATAATAATTATTATCAGCCTACCATTTGTAATTTTGGTGATTTTATTTTATAGGCCTACAAGGCCCTACATACGGAATCACCTATACATTATTATTATAGGCATTATGTGCCCTACACGGTGAGAGTCAAAACAAATCGTGTCTCAACAGATCTTACTGCAGCTATAACCTACTCAAGCTGGTGCTCTGCGCTTGGATTTAAGGAGACATCTCTTACGACCAAGACTTCCACCAACTTCATCTTCTCCATCTCGGCTTTCATCGCCGCCTCCCCCTTCACCTATTCATTGTATCTCTTCGGTTGCGTTGTTGTTGTTTATATAACTATTTAAACGGAGCTAAATTGCATCCACAAAATTATCCCTAACAGGCTTCGCTTATTTTTCCACTCGTTTTATGGGTAGCCATAGAAATTGTTAATTTTAAATTAAACCCCCGAAACCCCTTTGTCTACGCCACTGTGTCTAAGAGCTGGGCGTGTGAGTGGCCAGGTGAATGTGTAGATGCGGCTCACGACTCATTTGGATTTGCAATGGAGATACAGCATGCATGGTTGTGCAGTATAATTTCAGACTGCTTTTCTGCCGCCTATCTCCTGTCTCTCTATCAATCGGACTCGGATCTTCTGAACGCTTGTGGATAAACTGATGCTCAGCGTTTAGTTTCAAAGCAGCATACGGTAGATTGTAGTTACGGTAACGAACGTGATCTTTTGTTTTGACCTTTGGAGCGTTATAACACAAAGTAAGTTCCCGCAACTTGCCATAAATTTGATTTTATACAACTTGGATGCTCACGAGATTTCTGTGCAATTCGTTAAAAGTAATAATAATAATATATTTTCTTTAATTAAACGCCTCTAAGACGCACTGCGCTTTACATTTACACGTTATGCAGTAATCTTAATTAAACTTAACTATCAACTGAACAGACAGCTTTGTAATTACACGACGCCAATGGCAGCCTACAAAGCAAATCCGCCCAACGGGGGCTCGAACTCACTACCTCTCGCACTCTTGGCCAGCGTGTTAACCACTACTCTACCGGGCCCCTTTTCTTCTTATTAAAATGAACACTGCAATAATGGCAGCCGAAACTAAAAGAAAGTTTATTGCATGGCAGCAGAGAAATGTTCAACATTTGCGACTCTTTTCGACTTCACATTATTACGCTGTTTGCAGTTGACAGCAGATGCAAACGTTAGACGAAGTGAGCAACTACATGTATTAGAATTATTTCAATTCAATTCGTTTGTTGAACCCAGGAAATACAGTTTTAACAGGGCATAAGTAGAACAAATGTAACAATGAAGCGATTAAAGCAGCAGATTTAGATGAGTTTAAGTGGGAACAAAGGACACACCTGAAGAGACAGGTCCCGCTAGTATAGGACTCATTGGATTTGTTCGTTAATTATTGTGGTTTCGACACTTGGTCGTTCCCATTTGGTCGTCAGTGATCCTGGTGTAAAAGTTAACTGTGTCTATTATCGCAGCATTCTGCTGTCACGTCTTCTACCTGCCATAATAGATTCTAGCCCAACTTGCCCAAGAAGGCTATTTTCTTTCTTAATAGAAGCCAGCCCACGGAATCAGAGAAACCATTGAAGTGCTAAGAATACAGATAGCATTTATGCCGTACTTCATTTTCCCCACATTATCGCCTCCGAACAGTCCAGATTTATATCCTGTCGCCAATTAGAGTGCTTGTGGGGAAGTTCGACACATTAAGCATTTTTGCGAAATTTCTAGGCTAAAACGAGATCATAAAATTATAACAAAAATACTTTAAAGTAGTACTATATCTCTTTAATCAAAAGCAATAACAATTTATTCCTTGCAGTTTATTTCTTGAAATTACAAACACCTTTTCTGAGGGCACCAAATTGTCGAATTTCCCCTCACTGTGGGGGGAATTCCGACAGTTACTGTCTGTCACTGGAATCAGTATTTACAACGTGTGCAGGTTAGATAAATGTCATTGACAGCATATGTACACGTCTCATGAAACCAACGTCCACACATCTGACACCTTATCCATTCATCTTCCTGGTTCTTGGTTGGATCAAAATATGAACAACCACATTGAGCAAAGCGTAATTACATGGATCACTGACATCGTTAGCATTCGTGTCATAGTCCATACATACATAGTCTACATAGGCATACATACATACATACACACATACATACATACATACATACATACATACATACATACATACATACATACATACATACATACATACATACATACATACATACATACATACATACATACATACATACATACATACATACATACATACATACATACATACATACATACATACATACATACATACATACATACATACATACATACATACATACATACATACATACATACATACATACATACATACATACATACATACATACATACATACATACATACATACATACATACATACATACATACATACATACATACATACATACATACACACACACACACACACACACACACACACACACACACACACACACACACACACACACACACACACACACACACACACACACACACACACACACACACACACACACACACACACACACACACACACACACACACACACACACACACACACACACACACACACACACACACACACACACACACACACACACACACACATACATACATACATACATACATACATACATACATACATACATACATACATACATACATACATACATACATACATACATACATACATACATACATACATACATACATACATACATACATACATACATACATACATACATACATACATACATACATACATACATACATACATACATACATACATACATACATACATACATACATACATACATACATACATACATACATACATACATACATACATACATACATACATACATACATACATACATACATACATACATACATACATACATACATACATACATACATACATACATACATGCATGCATACATACATACATACATAAATGCATGCATGCATGCATACATACATACATACATACATACATACATACATACATACATACATACATGCATACATACATACAATGCATACATACAAGCAGTGCATACATACATGCATACATACATACATACATACATACATACATACATACACACATGGTGTACACATCCGAAGTAAGAACTGAGGTCTTCTCTCTTTGGACATTTTGTTTATCTTTTAATATTGGTTATAAAGTCTTTCTTCTTGAACATCTATTGTAGGCACCAAAAAATCAGACTTTTATTGTATAGACATTAATTTTTGCATCTACAGTAATGATACACGCATAAAACGAATCACATAATCCCACGTATATGCATGAGTCGCACACTGTCGAACTTCCCCCAATCAGAGGTGTCGAACTTACCCGAACTTGGGGGGAAGTTCGACAGGTCACTTAATCGGCGACCCACTGTGTAATGAGCACTATGCATCCTACCAGCCTACTTTCCATTGCCATTAGACGTAGTTCAAGCATTGACAACAATAAAATCTCCCTCGAGATGAGCGATATGCAAATAAACTCTTAACATGATTTTACATTGCGCAGTCGGATGCATTGATCATTTATCAGGTGCACTGATTTAGCTCAGGGTTTCGCGGATTGCATGTGGCAAAATTTTAATCCGAGTTGGCCAAAATAACAACTAAAGAAAGCTTTATTAAAAAATATATTCGGAAATGACATGTCATTAAAGTTCGTGAGTAAATAAGCAAAACAGTTACGTCTGTCGAACTTCCCTCCAGTGTCGGACTTCCCCCCAAGCACTCTATATCTTTCTTTATTTAAATAATCAACCAATACTTCACAATTCACCAATAGCCTACTTTCTTCACAAAAATATCAAAACCGTTTTCATGTGTGAATTATTTTGTTGCAAAGTCCAAAGAAAATTGCTCGTAAACTTAAATTTCGGCAGATGAAGTTGAAGGGTTCATAGGCTATCTTTCCATCCGTTTAAATTTATGACATGATAATGTTGGAATCATAGTTTTGGTTCAATTCTCTAAATATCGGGAAAATTAAAGTATGATCAGGCATTACAGATGGGCTAATATGAAATGCAGTTTGGTTGGTAGTCTAATAAAGAATAGTCTATTTTGTTACTTTGCTTACTTATTTAGATGCATTCGGCCGATTCTGGCCATGGCTGTCTGCCCACTTCGATTCGACTAAACAGACTTGGGAAAATCGATTCAAGCGATTTGGCTAAAGATAGCCTATAGCCCACAGTGGCGGCGCTACGCCAGGGCATGGCAGGGCAAATGCCCCGGTAAAAAGTCTTTGCCACGGTCGTTGCTCTGGTTGTTGCCCTGCCAAACATTTTGCATTGCCAGAATTTGTTTTGGCATATTGTTTCTTACTACTGTTCACGTCCGTCCGTCCGTTCTCTGCAGGCATAGGCGCAACCACCCTATGGGACCCACGGGACGCGTCCCCCCAACTTTTGAGTGGTATCCTAGCTTTATTACTATTGTCCCCCAACTTTTAGGACGTGATTCATTATGGTCCCCCCAACTTTTAGGACGTGATTGCGCCTATGTCTGCAGGCATTGCAAATTATTCGCCGTGCTAAAGTTCTGGCAGGGCAAAATTCTGGGGTGACAAAAGTTATGGCAGCCTTGGCAGGGCGAAAGTTCTGGTATATAGGGCACAATTCTGTGACTGTCTGTCCACATTAGCGCCTACAACTGACAGCATAGGCCTAACTGTCGCTTTATCGTTTTTAAAATGAAGCGTAAGCATAATGCGTAAACAATTGACATAGCCTATATGCCTGACTCAGTTTCTTGAACTTTTTGGCTTTCGAAATGCTACTTGATAGAGAATTTGAATGCTTCAATAAGTCATTGAGCTTAATAAAATTTGCTTTTGAAATGTAGCTGTGACATGGTGATTTATGGCGAGCAAGGTAGCCAGTGGCGGCGCTAGGGGGAGGCTAGGGGGCTAAGCCCCTATAAAAGGCCAAAAACCTAAAAAAAACATCCGGGTTTTTTACATGCAAAACTGGAATATTTCCACGATTTTCGACCGGATGACTTTTTTAAAAAGTTCGTCAGAAATGTTGGCGGATGAAAATGGAAAATTTCCTCAGGGAGGCTTCAGTCCCCCCCCCCAAAAAAACTGAAATCCTGGCACCGCCACTGAGAGAAAGAGAGAGAGAGAAAGAGAGAGAGACAGACAGAGAGAGAGAGGGAGAGAGAAAGAGACAGAGAGAGAGAGACAGAGAGAGAGACAGAGAGAGAGACAGAGAGAGAGAGAGAGAGACAGACAGACAGAGAGAGAGAAAGAGACAGAGAGAGAGAGAGACAGACAGACAGACAGAGAGAGAGACGACAAAGAGACGACAGGAAGAGGACAGAGAGACAGAGACAACAGATTATCTTGATAAGTTTTCTGGATGCTAACTAATGTTACTAGTAGCGAGCAATGATTACTCGCTGCTGCGTGATAAGCCTATGAGTCATATAATTATTATTATCGCATGAGCGAAACTTCTATCAATCAGCGGCGCCCGCAGGATTTTTTTTTTGTACGCACAGAAATTTTCGAAGGAGGGGCGAACAGAAAAAAAAATTTCGTTAGGTCGCCGAAAAAACTTATGACTTTTAGTCAGCTAAAATTTCCCAAAAACATACCTTTTCTATCCGCCGAAAAAACTGATGACCTTTTTTTTTTTTTTTTTTTTTTTTTTTTTTTTTAGTCATCAAGCTAAAATTTTTCAAAAACATACCTTTTCTATCCTCGCGCTGTACGCACTTACCTATGTGCGTACGTCTACGGGCGCCGCTGCTGTACGCACTTGCGTAAGTGCGTACGCCTGCGGGCGCCCCTGCTATCAATGATAGTCAGCGCACACTTGTAACGCCACCCAGCATGTGGCCATGCGCAAGTCAGGGATCTGCTGGAATTTCATCCAAAAACTTCTATCCAACCATATTGTAATTGTAATTGTAATCGTACATTTATATAGCGCCCCTTCAAGAGAACTCCCCAGAGGCGCTCCCGACCTGATACCAAACCACAATCAAAGAGAATGGTTTTCAAACGCTTACGGAAAAGGGGCAAAGAAAGACAAAGAAGCTCATTACGGAGACTAATAGGTAGCTTATTCCAGAAAGAATAAGCATATGCTTTTCGAAGATCAACTACCGAACGTGTGTGCAATGTGATTTTTCAGAGCCGGCGTTTGGACGCAAAGAAGTCGGTGCAACAAGATACCGAGTGTTAAGTGATGCAAGCACATCAAACGTTGTATACGTCATAACACGATTTTCATTCAACAAAAGCTACGAAGGAACAATAGAAATTGTAATCGCATACAGAGTTGCATTGTTTGGTTGAAAGTATGACATTCAACTGAATCATGGATGCTGGTTGGATGCTTCAGCACTGCATCCCTATTATATAGGTTATGCTATTGTCATATAACGCGAAGAATGCAAATTAAAAAATTTTTGAATGAACTGTAGGAATATAATAGGCTAGGGCAAGAAATGTTTCTGATAAATTGAAACAAATAGTAACGTATTTATATCTGAAGCGGACTATTTTGATCTACATTTGTGGATTACGTGTAACAGACAACTTTAACTGCATAGAAAATGAAGAAATTCATACAACGTTTTTTCAGCCATTGGAAGATCCCTATGGCAACTTCAACAACCGAAGCATGCACATCGCAGACAACTGTCAAGAATGTCCATAAAATAATTGAATATTGATTTTCAGCTTGGCTACTCGATTAAAAAGTCTGCTTAGGCCTAAATTTAATTACGCAATGACGCATGTTGCTTAATTTCTTGAATAGGCTACAATTATTATGATTTGTGCAACAGTAGGCATTGTAGGCTAAGTTAAACTGACGCGTATATTTAATGGCTGCAATAGTCTGCCATAATCATTAAATATTCAAATACGTAGCCTACCTCTGCTTGACAAAGTCGTTTATCGACGGTTTAGACATATTATATAGAGAATGCCAACAGACACACAATGCTCTCCACATGTACATTATAATAAGCATGGGCACCCGCGCAAGTGGGGCAAGTGGGGCACTTGCTCCCCTGGAAAATTGACAACTAATTTTCTAGCTACTACTTTTCGTTTCTAGCAAATTTCTCGCAATAAAACACTAATGATGATCCAACTGATGATACATATAGCGAAACTGATGAGTAATTTACATTTATAATCATTTGCGTCAAGGGGCTATCCGACAGCGCAGTTCATTCTCTGTTGCTGGTCCTACAACTTGGAATGATCTCTCTGAACATTACAATGCGCTTAATTCCAGGGGGTC
Source organism: Lumbricus terrestris (assembly GCA_949752735.1). Classification (NCBI taxonomy): domain Eukaryota; kingdom Metazoa; phylum Annelida; class Clitellata; order Crassiclitellata; family Lumbricidae; genus Lumbricus; species Lumbricus terrestris. The sequence goes on along the minus strand of OX457047.1, from coordinate 2,958,014 downwards.
ACTCCACTCTGTTCCTTAAAAACCTAAAAACTGTTTTATTTAGCCGTGGTTGGGCCGGGAGCGCTTCTGAGTAGCCTACCTTGAAGAGGCGCTATATAAATTTCTGAAATAAATAAATAAATAAATTTAGAAATCACTTCGAACTAATTAATATTACATTCAGATTCTTGGTGCAGTTTTCAAGCTCTGGCCAAAGACTTGAACCGTGACTATATTAATTGCGTTTTGCTCCTCGTGCAGAAAATTAATGTATGCGGACATCTAATGCATACAAGATTCCTGTTGTAGGAAACGGAAAGAAAGGTGGACAAAGACTGAGCCGAATGCTCCCTGTAAATGAGCACACATAGCAGCCCTTGAAATAGCAATTCGGTTGACATAATAATTACGACAAAGTAAAATAAAGATGAGTTATCCGTTCGCATCACCGCCAAATGGCCGGTGTCACGAAATAGAGTATCCCCGTATTAATTGTATCCCCTAAATTAAAAAAAAGTCGAAAAAACCGCTTCCGCGTGTATTTTTTTCTGCAAATTAATTTTCATCTGCTTTGTTTTGAACAATGACACTAACAGGTATATTTATTCCTACTAGATAATTTGTTTTACCCTGTTTTTAGAGCACTTAAAGCATTTAAAACACTTAAGAACACTCAGAGTCACTAAATAAATTCGATTTGCCTTTATCTGAGCATTGCTTAGGACACTTAGAACAATTAGAGTAACTTTAAATTTTGATTACAGCATACATTTGTTTATTATGCGCTTTTTTCAAAAAGGGGATAGAACGGTGTATCCCCCCGGATAGTATAGACCGGTTAATTCCATCCGGGGGGATAGATTAATTCATCCTCCCGGATAGCTTTCAGGGGGGATACTCCGTTTCGTGTCACAGGGGGGATACTCCGTTTCGTGTCACCGGCGTTAGAAACAAGGTCATGGCAAAAAATTTTGCAAGACGGTCTTGTTTCAAGAGCTTGAAAATGCAAAGCAGGAAATTAAGAAGATCATGTGTGTTTCGTCGATGATGTTAAATGTAGATTTCTCATTTTCGCGTTATGCATCATTGATGCTTTGGTAGGAAAAAATTTACTAACACTCCAAAAAAGTTGTTTTAAAAAATGGGTGTCAATTTTCCAGGGGGTGGCAATTGCCCCTCTTGCCCCTATGCGAGGGCGCCCATGGTGGCTGATCTCGTTTTACCAGGGCATCCTTTGTTGTCTGTATAATTACTAAAGACAGCGTTTATCTATTGCCAAGCGACGTCGCACAAATCAACCGGCCCTACCCTGCTCATGAGTGGGGTGAGATGAGTGGGGTGGTTTCCCGTTGTTTTCCTCACAGACAATAATAATTATGGGTGAGCAACTTCTCCAAGATTGTTATGCAGAGGCTGAAGGTAAATTTGAACCTGCAAACTTCCGGCCACAACGCACAGAACACACCGCTACGCCACCGCCCCCCACCGTGAGCGGGCGGGGCTACATATAATCGAATACCTTCACATCATACATTTATTAACATGGGTCGACTTTCCAGCGCATTAACCTGCTACCATACAGTCCATAGCAGGTCGATAAAACTTTAGAATCTGCAGGTGTATAGGGATTTTCAAGATATCCGTGCGCAAAGCGCATTGCGGTCAATTGCCTCTCTGGATCTTGCCTCATGCCAAAATTAAATAACCACAGTGCAGCTCGATTGTTGTCACACCTTATCACAGACAAGGTGAGATGCAAGATCAACTTACTTTATGATAAAGTGTGAGTTAGCCTATAATTATACATAGACCTACCAAACACAGGAATATCGTTGTGCCAGGTCAGGGCGAATATCAATAAAGTTCGGACCACCGCATACTATAATGATGCACATGTGTGCTGCTACTAAGGACTCGGTTGTTCGTGCGTTACAGTGATCTAGGCACGGAGCGATTATTCTGCATAATACTTCAGTGAGAATCCGTTTTCTAGTTTTGCTTGTCGCTCTGGTTTCTGTGAAAGCCCCTTTTAGGCTTTATTCGAAAGCGTCATTTCGCAGCCATTGAGATAACCATCCTCGTGTTCCTTGAGACCCTGAAAAGCATTTAAGTTGTTTATAACTTTTTTCGTTTTTTTATCATTTACAGAAAACGTCGTTTCTTCGTTTTTCTATTTTCCGTATCGCTTTATTCCTTTATTAACATTTCAAAGTAACTTCATTTATTAATTTTATGTATGATATTATTTTCCTTAGTTTTATTTTTGTATGATATTCCTAAGGCCTACGTTTTCTAATGCCAAGCGAATTAGGGTATACTCTAAAGGATTAAGCTTTTTAATGTTATTGTTTAATTGTTTAAGTCATCATTTGAGAAATGCATTAGTAGGTCCATAAAAGAAACTAAATTTGTAAGAGCTATTTTAATATGAACCTCTCTGGTAAAGCTATTTGTGAGGCGCCCTTGAAGCGGTATGGTCGCATTACGACGCCATATACATTGTCTATTCTTCTTCTTATTATTATTAAACCTCTTAGGACTATATAAAAAGATAATTGTAAGCAGGTCTCCAACATATAATTTTGTACACTTCTATAGACTTTACATTTGATTAGATTTTAATCGCGCTATGTCGATCATCATGAAATTGTGCGGACATAGGCTACGTTTATTGCCTCGTCAGGAAACTGCCATGGCTCAATCCAGATGCCTTACATGTAGACCTATAGGTTCCTCTCTTCCATCAGTTTGCTCCTCCTCTCTCTGTCTGTCTCTCTGTCTCTGTCTGCCTGTCTGTCTGCTTGTCTGCCTGTCTGTCTGTTTCTCTCTCTCTCTCGTATAGTCTTTCCTTCTTTTAATGTCGCCTCGAATTCTGACTTTTCTATCGGGGTCGCAGGCAATGGGAGTGCTTCTGAAAGGCTCTTGCTATGAGAAGAGCTTTATTCAAAACACTATACAACACAATGGCATCGATAAGGTTTGTTGCAACTAAATGTCACCTACTTTCGATTCCTGTAGCGCTACTTTGTTCCCGTTTTCCAGCCGTTCCTGGTTCTCATACTCGTCTGAACTTCTGCACCAGTGGAACCTTACAAGAAGCCGTTCATCCACCTTCGCTTCCAGATCTCTGTCCCCTGTTTCAAAATTAAGCAAAGCCAATGTACAGACAATGCGGCGTGGAATTTATTTTCGTAATTTTGGCTTTTTTATTTTAAAGGACGTCCACCATATATTTAAGGCATCTCTATAAAAGTTCCGTTAAAAGTTCTATAAAAGTTTCGTCGAGTCAGATCGGGTATAATGCCAGACTCTGCAACACGCCTCTGGAATGATCTGCCTCGTGAATTCCGCTCGTCCCCCCAGTTCCTCCTCCATCCTTGCTGGTCACCCATGCACTATCACCTTCCTCTATCCATCACCGATCGGACTTTCCATTCGAAATTAAAGTCTCAATTTCTTTGGGGACTCTTAGCCTGACTCACCTGATCTTCTACCCTCTAATTCCGTTGCAAGAGAATAGAGTGAACCGAAATAAAATCAGGTCAAAATCTATTCCAATAGGTTCAGTAAATAGTTCCAATCTCAATGCATTAGACGTACGTAACAATAGAGGATAGGAGTATTTAAAGATCAGCTGATATTGCACTTACGCATGATGAGAGATGCAACTATACCGATGATTCCGGTGACGATGGTTCCGATTGGAAAGAACCACAGATACGATATGGCGTAGAAATTCTCCAGACCTTGAAGTTGAAACTGGTGAACGATATAAACATAACTTTAAAATGTGATGTTAGGTATTGCTGTACGTAATGCATCTCCTCAGGGCTTTTTTTAACGTGCAGTTGTACACAAAATGTGCAGCTCTAAATGTATTTGTGCAGTTGTAGAAGCACTTCTGTACAGTTAAAACTAGCAAAAAATGGTTACTGGTATTGTTCTCCGATTAGAAGTAATCTACCATGGAGGATGGGAAGGAAAAGAAGAGGTTGTGCAGTTCTAAAAATTCCTTAAAAACAGCCGTGCATCTCCTTGGAGAAAATTTAATGCAGTGCAACGTTATTTAATCACAACGGCGAGTTTAATGGGCTCCGTGTCGATTGTCAGTGCAAGAAATAATTATTCTTGTTGATTAAACAGATGCTTTCCATTGACGATGCTTACCCTTACTCGATCCTTAACCGACCCTCACGACCATTGTTGGATTAACAAAAAGAATACTTGCTTAAATGGAAGTTGGATAAATGAAAAATAATCCCTGCTTAAGTGTAAGCTGGCATGATAAAAGATATCCCAGGTTGAATTCGTAAAACGATTTTGCCAGAGTAGGCCTAATGACGGATTGCAGAACCTTCCGAATATCGATAGGACATCGCTAATTAATTATTTCTGTACTCAGTCACTCGCACGAGAGAAGAACCAGATGCCGCATAACCTGTGCTGTCTGCTGGGAGGGAAATGAGGAGATCACCCTGAGTAGATGAACGTAGAACACGATGCCTCTGTACACCCAGAGTAGAGTGATATTATAGATCTTGCAAATATACTGGAGCAGCGTGTAGGAGACATCGCCACACCAAAGCAGTGACACGGTATATAATTCGCAGTTATTATCCTAAGTAATCTCGTAGACAAAGCTAGAAAAAAAACCTATGCATAAGATAAAACTTACACACAGTGTAAGCCCATTCCACACTGGCTGCACTCTGTTAGTGCCAGTCCCAAGCCTGGATTAAGGAGGAGGGCATCGCTAATGGTCTTTGTTACCACACAGTGACGTTAAACTGCAAATACCACCACCCCCCCCATTCCACACCATGGGGGCCAATAACGGAGAAAGCACAGCGCGGTTTAGGAGCAGTTCTTGCTCGGGTAATGAGGAGTTCGTCCCAAAAGGAGGAGCGGAGAGCACGACGACTCTGCATGTGCACCCAGAGTAGGGTGACATAGCTCTTGCAAATATACTGGAGCAGCATGTAGGAGGCACCGCCACACCAAAGCAGAGACCCGGTAAATAATTCGCTGTTGCTATGCTACGTAATCTCGTAGACAATGCTTACCACTTGGCTTCCAGCGTCCGACGAAGCCACAGTTGTCCCATTCCAGTTGTTTCCGCCCCAGATTCCATCATCGACCTCGAAGGACGACGTGTAGTTGGTAAAGTTGTTCGTTGAAGATGCGATGAAAGTGAAGTTACCGTTTCCAGCGGAACATTGCTCAACGGACACAGGAGGTAGAGTAGGGTGTTTGTGGCGCACCGTCATTGATCCAATGCTCATCCAAAGGGTCACCATTACACCCACGATGCCCCCTAGCAACGCTCCCTTTAATGCAAAAATGTAAGATATTCTAAAGTCAACTTTGAAGATCTTGAATTAAACGGCCCAATTAATTACACCCACGATACCCCTATTTGAAGCTAACTTAATTCGAAGATCTTGAATTATCACGGCCTAATCACTTACGCGGAGCAACTCAAAATGCAATGCAATAATTATTAGCCTACGCTTTCAACTGTTGTCATAACAATGAAGTTAAGCAGCCACAGGCATTTTCATTAACGTTCGCCAGAGATATTTCGAGGACACAATGCCATTACATGAATACATGACACTTAATGAGTCTACGTACTTTGTCATAAGTGCATGAACATTGAACACACGCACACAAAACAGAACCGCTACGATATAATATTATATCAAACTCAAAAGAAAAGTTACGAAGAGTATGGTTTAAATCTGATGCGTATCTTAACAATCCAATCAATAAATACACCATCCAAATTGCTTTGGTTACCGTGGAGGTTGGTCAAAAAAGTGATCCCTAATGCATTTGTCAATATTCTGGCCAACTGTAACAATTGTTTAATCAAGGAAATCAATCTATACGCACAACAGTCAAATATCACGACAAAATAGCAAATGCAACAAAATTTATATTACTTTTATTGAGTACACCCACTGTTATTTGACGATCCAGAAAACATAGCAATTTTCTGTTTAGCATTTTCAAGATCTTACCAACACAACACAACCGTGACCAATGAGTTTTATCACCCCATGCAAAACTATTTGCACATGAATTCGAAAAATAATTATATTTATTGTATTACTAGAAGATACAGGTTTTGAGGAAAGAAAATGAAGAGGAGAAACGTCCAGCTAGAATTTGAGATTGAGTAGAAGGGGACAGCATACTTCCTTAGAGAGGGACCAATATTATTGAGGCAAAGGACCAGTAGGCCTGCTGAGCCATGGACTCAGCTGTTCTAGTATGAGCAATAGAGGATCAAATCCTTGAAGAGAAAAGTGGTCGCTGTGAAGAGGCTGAAAGAGGTCGGAATATTGTATCGGCTAGATATTTGGGGTGGGAACAAGATCCCCGTTATGATTTTGAGAACAAGACGAGAATTTTGAATTTAATGAATTCCCATAGTAACTGGTTTCACGTCTATTAGTTATCACGTAGAATCCTTCGCTCTGCTAAGCATGGTGACCTGGTTGCCCCTATGGCTCGATCTTCCACAGTGCTGCACAGAAGCTTTGCTATGGTCGGTCCGTCTTTCTGGAATAAGTTACCTATTAGTCTCCGTAATGAACTTCTTTGTCTTTCTTTGCTCCTTTTCCGCAAGCGTTTGAAAACCATTCTCCTTGATTGTGGTGAGGTGTCAGGTCGGGAGCGCCTCTGAGGAGTTCTCTTTAAGTGGCGCTTTGCACAATTACAATTAAAAATTACAATTACAATCACAGCATGATAGACGTGTTCACCTTCCAATTGGCGTGTTTGGAGACAGCGCCAAGGATGAAGAACGCAACAAGTGGACCACTGACAGAACTGTACATGGCAATCATCACCTAAAATAATCACCATCAATTTAAAGTAAATACCGGTACTGAAGTAAGTATTTTCTTTATTGGAGCCTACTCCACTTGCAAAAGCACAATTAGACATAAAACATGATTAAGATGACACATTGAAGCAATAATATTACTGATAATAAAAGGTGAAAATTGATTCACAAGTTGCGTGAAATGACTTAAATATTATCGTCGAGCAGGTCAGCATTCTGGTGATAAATCCGTTTTCAATAGACGAATCACAGCGGGGCATTTTTAGATTACGCGAGCGAGGCCTAAAGGAGTAGATAGGCCCTACTTGTTCTTGCGGGAGAAGATCATGAAGGACACGCCTGGGGTCACCAACGACACCAGTTAACTAACCACAGCAGCGGTAACAAAATGCAATTTAAGGGTTTCATCATGCACAAACTTTGTCTGTGAAGAGTGGTAAATTTTCCAATTGGTAGATAGCGTAACGAAAAAAGAACAGCTATTAAGTGTGAACTGACATAATGAAAAATGAACAGCTATTAAGTGTGAACTGACATAATGAAAAATGAACAGCTATTAAGTGTGAACTGACATAATGAAAAAGGAACGGCTATTGAGTGTAAACTGCCAAATGATCGGTTAATGCTCACTTGTATGATTGTACCTGGAAGAGAAGACGAGAGGAACGCCACTCCAGTGGCTAAGATTCCAAACAGTGCAACTGAAAGATAAGGACATAGTGAACAATTAACCCAGCGAATGTCGTGTTAAATACTAATCATCAAGTTTCAAGAGGCACTCTTCATGGCGAGCATCCTTTGAGCTACAGAGGGAAAAACATTTTCCGTGGTAAAAATGCAATTGAAAATATGATTATTGTTTTAAAAATGAATAATTATGTGATACAACTTTGGAAATGGTTGGGCGAAGAGATCAGAGTGTCGCGTACCATAACTCTATAGGCTTAGGCGCTAACATCACTCTTAATAATTTGCTGTTGCTGTCAGATAACAATTTAGCCTAATTATTACAGCTGTGAGTCGTCCTGAAAGCTCAGGCGACAGATCATCAAATAAATTGGAAACCTAAAATAATGATCTTCGTTTAATTTCAAAGTGACACGCAACAGTTTGATCACAATTCATAGAATAAGCGGATGATTTCGAATTACAAGAGGGGTCAATTGAGCTGACTGAATTGGCAGTCTTTGTTTGTTTGTTTGTATGTGCACTTGTTATAGCGCCTCTTCCATCCCTCAGCCGCTACTCAGAGGCGCTCCCGAATGCAGAGCGTACACTGCAGCGGAGTTTCACGCCGAAGCGCTGAGCAATTGCGAGTGAAGGACTTGCCCAAGGTCCCTACGCGGCGACTTGAGGTTGATTCGAACCTCGAACCTTCCGGCTTCAAGGTAACCACACCACCACTACACCACCGCGCCCCAGTCATTGCAAGGCGTCCATCACGTCCTATACTGCTTGCTTTAGCAACACCATCTGCCGGGTGGAAGGTTGAGGTGACCTTTGGGAGTGTGGCGGAAAGCGATAAATCGTCCTATCCCTCTTCATGGAAGAGTGTTACAATTGTCATAAACCCCATCCAGAAATATACAACTTTATTTCTAGCAAAACATCCTGGAGTAGGCTAGGTCTATAGCTATCGAGAGAAGCAGGGCAAAGTAGGTCTAGTCAATTGTAATTGCAATCGTACATTTCTATAGCGCCACTTCAAGAGAACTCCTCAGAGGCATTGCCAATTACCGTAAATCCCATCATCTGTGAGTCATTCAAATAGTTACCAAGGAGTTTGTTGATTAGAGTCTTTCGTGATTCTCGTAGGTGGCTTAGTTTCCATTTGAGAATGTCCTCCCAACAGTTTGCAGCTGAACCGCTCAGAAGTGAAGACAAAGTACTAAACGACGCAAACAAGAATCGAAGAGGACATTTAAAAGCAAGGTATGGTGCGAGAGAAAATCAATGCCAAGTTTTTTGTAGCGTGTTACGTGTAGTGCTATACAGAAGGTGTAAGTCTGCTTGGATTTTTGCAGTTCTATAGATCTAAGCACTTCTCTGCTGTTAAAAATATTAAAAACAACTCTTTGTCATCCGATTTTGAGTAACTTATCATGGAGGATGGGAAAAGAAAGAATGGGTTGTGCGGTTCTAAATGTTTCTTTTAAATGCCCTAGTTAGAGCAATTCCCGCGTTTAATGATCTGGTCTCTGTCTCCAACGAATATGTTTTAACCCACGAACAGCATAGTTTTAAAGCAATGATGGCTTAGTCCTTAGTACTTAGTCTAGTGGATCTTTATTGGTGATTGGCCGATTTGATTAAAGTTTAATTTATGAATTAAATAAGTTAATAAACGCCTATAGCCTACCTCAAAGTTCCTCCATAAAGTGTGGCCAGGAAGAGTCCGGCAAATCCTGGAGAATCGGCGAATATTTGCACGACAAAGTAGGGAAGCAACTACACATCGCAAATAAACAAAACGCCGATTTCTTATCTAATAAAAGAATAATCTCAGACAAAATTAAACAGCTGCAGAAAGAATGTATACGGAGTGTATTACAATTAGCAGTGCTTCCTAATTTAATGCGAACAAACAAAGAAAATGAATGTACAGACTATTCATTTTCTTTCTGCTCATTGTGTAAACAGAAATGCAATCTTCTTCTTCTTTTCCTTCTGGCTACGAAAAAGAAGAAGAAGATTACATTTCTGTTTTCACAATGAGCTGAAAGAAAAATAAAAACAGAAATGTAATACGAACTGGTAAATGCTAGAAAATTCTTGGTCATCAACACTGTCTAAAATAATTATTAGGCTTATAGCAGTGACAATGTAGAAATGTCTGACCATGTTGTGACTTGCGACGTCCTTGTTGGCCAGAGGATCGCACTTGATGTCCGCATAATAAGCCAAGACGATCAATCCGATGAATCCGGCCATTGCGTCAATTACAACCAGACCAGGAATAACCAGTAGCATTGTTCTGTTAAAACAGGATTTAATTGAGCTCTTACAGTTGAAAGATGGTTTGCTTAAAAATAGCGTTTTCACTCGCATTAAATCTTTCTTAACTTTGAAATACGCAAGTAACCAATACTTGTGCTTTTGTTTTCTGCTTCTCATTCCAAAATCTATTCTTAACTTCCCGACTGTTTGTGTGATAGCTGAGAATTTTCTCACATAACATTGTTGGTCTTGAGTTTTTGAACTTTTTTATAGTTATATTATTATTTTATTATTGCCTCAGTTGACGATGGCTTGCGGGACCTTGAGGTCTCCTTTGTATACTGACATATCTCAAAGAATCTGGTGTTACTGCGACCTGTGTAATTATGTTGGTTGCCGAATAAAACATGTTATGCTATGTTATGCTATGTTATGTTATGTTATGCTATGTTATGTTTTGTTATGCTATGTTATGTTATGTTATGTTATGTTGGGCTATGCAATGGAAAGCAAAGGGTGACTATAAAGATGATGAAAATAAGGAAGATAATGAGGATGGCGGTATAATAGACGCCAAAAAATGATGATAACTTTAGCTGAGATGATAATGAACTTGATCATGACTCTATGATGACCATCACCATGATGACGATGACCATGATGATGACCTTGATGTCTGTGATGATGATGACGCTGATGATGATGATGATGATGATGATGATGATGATGATGATGATGATGATGATGATGATGATGATGATGATGATGATGATGATGATGATGATGATGATGATGATGATGATGATGATGATGATGATGATGATGATGATGATGATGATGATGATGATGATGATGATGATGATGATGATGATAACGCTGACGAGTTCGACAACCACGACGACGACGATGATGATAATAGACTTACTTCTTTAAAATCAGACTGCACAAATCATATTAATTATCAAGAGGTACTGACGCACCAAAGCAGATACCCGGTATAATTATTATTATAATGTGCTGCGAGATAGGGAACCACTCACGTCTTTGCCTTGGATATGTGGTCGACCGCCGAGTATCTTTGAACAGCGGCCTGCGTCAGTCCGAAAGCATTGATCCAATAGATTCCCATTCCAATCATAAGAGACCAGACGGTGTTGCGTTCTCGCGGGTCGACGCTAAAACTGTCAAAAAAGCATAAGAGAAGTCACGATAAACATTACATGTATGTCAATGTTGTCTAATGATATACGACAACGATGAAGAGTTAAGCAAGCAACTGCAATCAGGGCCGGATTAAGGCATGTTCAACATGTTCGGCCGAACAGGGGTCCTCAGACTTTAGAGGGCCCAACACATGCGGGGAAAAAATTTCCGAAAATTTTAGCAAATTTCAACCAAACGACTAAAAAAGTCATCAACTATTTGGAAGAGAATAATTATAGATATAGTCTACGAAATTTTTGACCAAACAAATTTCCCGAACAGGCCCCCCACATTTCTTAATCAGGCCTTGACTGTAATTAGGATAATACACAGAATTTGGAAACCGTCATTAGTTATAAGCCTATTTAGTTGTGCATGTGTGACTTTATTATCTGCTCCAGTATCAGTTTATTTGAAAGTGTATGCGCGGGGTGATTTCATGTGGCTAGTCCTATAGATAACTGAATTATTTTCATTTTGTGTCAAATTAAGTTGTGGTCCGATGTGCCAAAAAGGGTTGACAACTGCACTGGCGTAGTACATGCGCGCTTGTCGGGTGCAAACAAAGGACACTCACTTACTATAGCTTATTGCAAGTCATTTATGGTGTTTAGAAGATAATTGTTTGGCAGTCTAAAAGTGTTGCGTCCTGTTTACAAGACAATGCCTACAGAATACAGATAATGGTATTCATGGAAGAACATGGAGCTATAATTATGCAGGCATGTGCTATTGTGCTAGTGTGCTCGCGTAGTAAAAGTTGCCCGTAAAAATGTAATGCACACGTTTGATATATGACACACGGAAGCTAATGTGTTGGCGACATGTGACATGTCAATTTGCTATGCGATTAAAAGTGTGTATCTGCAGGATATACAACAACACAAACAGTTTATCATTTCTATATATATAATATATAGTGTATATATGTGGCGTGTGCGTGGATGTGTGCGTGTGTGTTTGTTCGTGTTCCTTGCAGGTAGAGATAGAGATAGATAGATAGATAGATAGATAGATAAGATAGATAGATAGATAGATAGATAGATAGATAGATAGATAGATAGATAGATAGATAGATAGATAGATAGATAGATAGATAGATAGATAGAGAGAGAGAGAGAGAGAGAGAGAGAGAGAGAGAGAGAGAGAGAGAGAGAGAGAGAGACAGAGACAGAGACAGAGACAGAGACAGACAGACAGAGACAGAGACAGAAAGAGAGACAGAGACAGAGATAGAGACAGAGAGACAGAGAGACAGAGAGAGACAGAGAGAGACAGAGAGAGTACTAAACGGCTGCAGTGGTGATGGTGGTAGTGATGGTGGCGTTGTGGTAGTCCTAATTATTAATTACTTCGCCCAGTCGAGTCGTCCTTCTTCTCCAACCAATCTGAATAGGTTCGTCATTCCTCCGATCAATATCAAACCCTTCGAAATAGAAAAGAAAATAATGTTTAGTGAATTTCAACTTCCCTTTACTTACAATTGTCTAAAATACAACTAAATAATTTTTTAGCGTGGTTACTTATTACCTGTCTGCTGCAAGTCAATAGCTGCGAAACTACGGGCCTGCTTCTTGACTAAATTAATAATAATCCGCCCGCCCTGCACGTTCTCCTTTTTAGATATAATTATAGATAAAGTCATATCAATCGTTAGTTGAGAGCCGTAAATAATAGAATTATGTCAAACAAATTTTTGCCCGGCCTCTGCTGTTATAAGCTGTCATTGAACTATGGATCCATGCATTCCAATCGTGATCAGACATAGTAATTTATAAGATACCTTGACGAGGATGGCAACCATTCCAACGGTCATCGTAATGAACTGAAAGACGTCCGTCCATATCACAGCTCGCATTCCACCCTACGATCAGACAACATCCTTCAGAAATCGACATGCTACAGTAGGCCTACACTCGTGTAAATATGAGACACTGATACCTAACTTTTCCAAGTAGTTTCATATTGGTTGAGTGCATAAGGCCATGCTCTTCGTAGATTTATACGTTTATACGATTAGATATAATTGAATTTTATTTTGCATAAGTCGCTCATTCACGATTCGTTACCTATTATGCAATCAAGCATAGCCTACACATTCCATGAACTTAGCAGATCTGTAATTGATACGACAATCTGTTATACTTCATTGATAGAGTAAAATAGCCTCAACAAAATGTACTCACGAGAGCTGTATATGTCACCGTAACAACAGCCATGGCTGGTATTGAAACGGAAAGTGGCAAACCAGTAGCTAAGAAAAGAATGAAACAGCAATCTCCCATATCTTTATTTTCTTGCTTTCTTTTTTGTTTGCTTTCGTTCATTTAATTTTATTTAACAGTTATGACAATGATGAATTCTATTACAAATTATTAGCCTACTACACTGATTTCTACACTGTTTGTGAACGAGAACTATTGGAGTGGTCAACAAAGATTGATTGATTGATTGATTGATTGATTGATTGATTGACAGAGAAGCAGTGGAAGACAGCAAAACCTGGATGGACAACATAATAGAAAACCTGAGGGAAAGGAACAGGATATGAGGAAGGACATGACAACATCAGAAACAGAGGGATGTGGAGACGTCATGTAAAGAAAACGCTTGACAGAATAAAGAAAAAGAGGAGGAGGAGAAGAAGAAGAAAAAGACGAAGAAGAGGAGGAAGAAGAAGACGCTGTTGGTGATGACGGTGAGATGATAATGATGATGATGATGATGATGATGATGATGATGATGATGATGATGATGATGATGATGATGATGATGATGATGATGATGATGATGATGATGATGATGATGATGATGATGATGATGATGATGATGATGATGATGATGATGATGATGATGGTGTTGGTAACGAACACCTTTGAGCAGTTTTCTTGAAGAGGAGCTAAATAAAATTTAATACTTAAATGAATGAATGAATGAATAAATGAATGAATTATGCAAATGACGGTAAACAAGAATTTGATAACAATGACAATGTTGAAGTTCATAATTACCGGATTCGAGAGCCACTGACGGTGCATACATTGCGACACCCATGAGGAGTACCTTAGACCAAAAGCCATTACACATCTCACATACATTGCCACACCCATGATGAGTACCTTAGACCAAAAGCCATTACACATCTCACATACATTGCCACACCCATGATGAGTACCTTAGAACAAAAGCCATTACACATCTCACAATGTATCTTTTTCATCCTGGTCCATCCTATTCAGCAGCCCAGAAATGTTGCAAGTGTCTGATAAAAATATTTGATACAACAATGTTAGCAGTTTCTTTCCGTTTAAACTCATCTGCGTAAGTTTACTGATCTCTTTTCGTAGGTTAGCCTATATTTAAGTTTTCCTCGTGTGCACATTAGATAATTATCTAGAGCAGCGTTTCCCAAAGTGGGTTCCGCGGAACCCAAGGGTTCCGCGGGGCGATCACAAGGGTTCCGCGAGAAGTTGAAAAAAAAGAAATTTTTTTGAGAAATTTTGGTGCAATACAGCATTTCAAGCAGTTTGTGAAAATGCATTGCAAGTTTGAAACTATAGCGTCAGTCGTCTTTTGTGTTTTGTCCTCACCCAAGCTTTCATTGGTTATTAGCAACCCAATAATTAATTAACCGTGGTAGGCCTATGCAGTTTGCATAATCTTAGACAACACTGCTGAACGTAACGCGGGTCATAGCTTTATTATAGGCCTTAGTCTGAGCAGAGACGCAGTCATCTTTGTCACCGTAAAACGCAAGTTTAGAAAGAATCACCAAGTCTAATCTTGTAGCAGCAGCAACAAATAGTGATTTTAATTTGTTTAGGTGAATTTTTTCCCAAAATTGAGTGACTTCTACGTACACTAGCTAGGGTTCTAACATCTTTTATTTAATTTAGAAACGTGAAACGCATTCCAAACTCACACGATTGTTAATGGTTCTCAAGGAAACCATCGTTCAGAAATTGCAAATCATTTTCACTACCTGAAAGCGAACTTGGTTAAATGCTTCCTTTTCATGAATTACGATAATAGGATACGAAACCACTCAATGTATGTGAAAAGCAAGCAGCTCTTCTAACGGAGACTACGTTCGAACTTCTAATTGACCTATATCACGAATGAAGCAGAATTCAATGAACATTCACATTCTAACCTCGTGTAGGGCATACTCTCAGTAGGGAAAAAAATCGTGGTTTTTCAAACAGTGCAATTTAATCTTTCATGATATTGTAAGAAAAATAAACTTTCTGTAATTTAATGTGTTTAGGTATGTAGGCATATAATTATTAGCAGCCTTTGCTTCCCGTGCATTCCGCATGATTCGATGAGTTTAGTTGAGATTGGGGTTCCGCCAGAAAATATTAGGGCGCGAAGGGTTCCGTGGCCCAAAAAGTTTGGGAAACGCTGATCTAGAGAAGCTTTTGTTCTGTAGAACCTTATCTTGCATCTGTTTATTCAAACCTAATCTTTCAGTTCTATGTCCAGATTACCAGTGGCGTAGACAAGAGATTCCGAGAGTTAAAGCCCCCATTGACTTAGGAAAAAGTTTTTTAGAAGGTTATTTATCCACTTAAATAAGAAAAACAAACAATTGTTTGTAGTAACAATTATTTTTCTTACTTTATTCCCTTTGTTACTTTATTTTCTTTTTACTCACTGAAATACTGTTGGGTTGGTATCAGAAAGGGCATCCGGCCAGGCCATAAACCCCATCAGAAATTCCTGGCTACCCCACTGCCCATTACCTTCCTATCACTGCTCAATCCAATTATTGTTCTTCTAGAGTGACCCTTTTTAGTGGGCTTACGCCCATCTTGGACTATCCATATGAGGCAAACCTTGAATCTGTAACCTATTAAGCTTGTTAAACTTCTTAACTTCTGGTTCCAATAAACTGAATAAAGAGTTGGGGTTATGGCTACGGCTACTAATACTTGTCAAGTTATTAGAAATTTGAATTTTCACAAAACTTAGAACTGCCGATCCCACTATTATGGGACGCTAGGCGCAAATGGTACAAACCCACGTACCACCAACGCCTAGACCGTTACAAGTACAAGATCTTTGCCTATGGTAAGAAAGTTCTGCGTCTATTGGCTATTACGGGTTTGCAACGATCTGTCCTGCTCCCCTGTTATGTTATGACATGCTCGACGCACTGACTGCTTGAGCCTGTGGCTGTTGCTGCACCTATAATTATGGCTGTTGCTGCATCTATAATTATGACCTATGACCCGCTATTTGAAATCGGATTCTGTGCGAAATTGGACACTATAGTGATGCCATGTAAGCCTCACAAGAAACATCAGCAGGATATTTAGAATGACATGCCTGTTTTTATCTCTAGGATTCGATTCCTAGTTTGGCATGAAACCGATTATTCGTTGGCAAACCAGTGACTTTCATAGAAAGGGTATCCTTTGGACAGAGCAGAGATTGTTGTGTTTGCAATTCATACTGAAACCTAACCGTACACAGGAATGACACTTTCATCATTGTCGTCATAGTTTTCACAAGTTAGCGCATCTAGTTTAGGATAATTGCTCCTGCGTAATTGCCCAGCAGGTCAAGTCTTGATTTATCTTAGGGAACTTTGTGTACCGGCGCTATCAGTTAGCAGTGGTCGATCCATCTTAATTTCTGGAATAAGTTACCTAGTACTGCAGCTGCAAAAAACAGTAGGCTAACGCAACAGCGGGGGTGCTGCTTACCCCCGTTGAAATTCCCAGTGTAGCTCCAAATATCCGGATGCTCTTCGACATATATCGCTGTTCCAGGTACTAAAACAAATTTAAAAGATGCATGTCTGTATCTATAAAAGCAATCAATAGAGAAGTGAACGTGTCAAACTGTAGAGTAACAAGGAAGAGCAGTCCATTAAGCTGAGGCACCCATGAAAGTGTTATCGACTTCATCATCTTATAATACTGCCTTAAAATGTGACTGCCAGCACAGCCTGGAAAGGTAGCCTAAGGTACGGTCAGGCATTCTATTTTCTACGCTTTAAGCGTTGAGTTTGTGTTGAAATCAGATGGGACTGTGTGACCATCACTGCTGCCTATTCGATGAATTTCCAGATGGGAAGGCATATTGAGATGCAACTATCACAGCTGTAGCTCTTTCGAATGGGTTATGTGTGTGGGGACTGCGCTAGATCTACCGAGATTTGAATTGTTGTTCATTTATTCATTCGTTCAGGAATTTCCATTGCGCCTCTTCGAAAGGACCACTCAGAAGCGCTCCCGACTCTAACACGGTAAAGAGCACAACTGATAGTTGAATTAAAAATGCTTGACTGGTAAGATCTCAGGTAAGCAAACGTAGCTCTTGTGGGAGCCCTTTCCAGACCAATAGGCCCACTACGGAAAATACTTGATCTGCATAGTTACAGTTCGTACGAATAGAACCCAGAACATCCCAAAAGCAACCGAGGACCGTGTAGCGGTGCCTTGCAACCGGAGAGTCGCAGGTTCGAATCTACTTCAAGACACTGTGTAGCGACCTTGGACAAGTTTCTCACCCACAATTATAATTGTATGTTAGAAAGGCAACGGGAAACCTCCTCACCCATTTCATCCACGAGTCAATGTAAAATCGGGTGCAACACTCATTAAACTGTTCATCAACATTACTATGGCGTTCATAGTTCGGCTGACCGCAACACAGTGGCGCATTAAACCCAACCTACGCTCTAACCAAACTAGCCATCTGGGTCAGTACTAGGGTGGATCCAGGGGGTCAATCCGGCCATGCTCCCCCATTTAGAAATTTATGTATCCGCCCTTGGGTCAGTACTAGGGTGGTAGGAAACGACGCTGGATATCCACCTGACAACCTCCACCCCATGAATGACCTTGATACCGCATGGGTACTTGCAATGTATCAGGTGTTCAGAAGCAGGACGTATAAAAGCCCATGTCGGAACGTCAAACTTCAGTTTTAATTGACTTCAAAACCTCCAGTCTAGTGGAGAGGGAAGACTAGACGGAAAATGAAGAAATGGAGGATGAGGAGAGGGAGTGTTAAAGACACATTCCATCAGTGTTCCTCTTCATCTGTGTCCCTTAAATTGCCTCATCTACAAGGTCATCCTCCTCAGCCAGGCACACTCTGATGGTGGTATATGCGGATTAACGTCACTGTGTGGTAACAAAGACCATTAGCGACGTCCTCCTCCTTTATCCAGGCTTGGGACTGGCACTGGCAGAGTGCAGCCAGTGGCGGAGTTAGGCACACCCTGCATACCCGCCGCCGTTATTGTAGGCCTATAGTTCACTCACATTGACGTTGCGCTACCGATAAGCTTACCTATTTAAAATTCAACCCTGAGAAATAAATAGGCCTACAACATTGAACATTGATGTCATCTTAAAAGTGACCTTTGCTTTCGAGGTGAACGACTTTTGATGTCGTTGAACTCATGTGCTCAGACAAAACAATTTCCCCTCATCTTGTGATGATTTCCTCCCTAACCAGTGTAAGCACCTTTAGCCTACTTCATTCCACACATGTTTGGTATCCGATCACTTCCTAACCAAAACCATAACACTGTTCAACATGACCTCGTTATTTTCCGTTCCAAAACACCGTCTTTGGCGTTATTTCCTTAAGATTAGATTGACTACTCTGACAGTGCCGACCCTAATGATCTTTGTTATATATTTATTTATTTATTTTATTTCCTCCATTTCTATAGCGCCCCTTCAAGCTCACTACTCAGAGGCGCTCCCGACTATAGCGCGGACATTGCATCGGAGTTTCACGCCGAAGCGCTGAGCAATCGCGAGTGAAGGACTTGCTCAAGGTCCTTACGCGGCGACTCGAGGTGGATTCGAACCTCGAACCTTCCGGCTTCAATGCAACGACGCCACCAGTATACACCACCGCGCCCCACAATGAACGTTACCATACAATGCATGTCGTTAATCTGATACACTGACAGTGAAACCTAGTTGTGCTTTGGTTGACGAATTGACGCCTCGATCTCTATCCAGACCAGAAACGATGTAGACTACGTTATAATCGGACTTTTAAAAGTTTGTTTTCTTTGAGGTTTTACGTGATATAATATCGCCTTGATCTGATGTGCACCAGAATGAAGGCGATAGTCTATAATTACACGGGTGCTTTGTGTTGTTGGTAATTTCCAGCGCAGTTTTGTGTGGGCTCTAAAAAACAAATGACGCCCGGCGCCTTGGCGTCGAACATTTGAAAGAAATTTTATTAAGCACATATTTTTATTGATACTAGGCCTACTCATGGGCTTCCCATATAATAAGTAGCCTACGCGGGTAGGGGGTCACCGGGTTAAGGCGATTTGCGTACCGGTACGGCTTTTTGTACGCATGCATCGGATGGGTTCTGCAAAATGAACGTGATTAACGGAAAAATGGGTGGAGAATACAATTTTTGCGTGCGTGCCTGTAATAGGCCTATATAGATGCATTGGATTGGTCCTTATAATGTAGAGAAAATGCCGTGCTAGACTGCTCACCGTGCATATTATTTTATTATTTTGTTTCCAATGAAGTTTGAAGTAACTTGATGTCCGCGATGGTATTACAGACTGTTGCAACTAGAAAATAATATTGCAGTGTATGGAAAGAAAAACGAATAACGGTGAACTTACATCGAAAACGCTGACCAACTTTAGCGGATAGAGCCACGGAATAATAACGAAATTGACGAAGATCAGAGCCAGCACAGCGGAAAGGATGAAGAAGATGAGGTACTGGATTCCGTAGCCGTACATCTCGGCCGTCATTCCGAGCAACAAGATGGCCGATCGGTAGGTAAGGAGCATCGAAATGGCCGTCGGAATAACTTTGAGTTTTCTATTAGCCATGATGAACTCAACAACTGTCTTCTGTCGACCTCCTGTCAGCGAATGGTAGATTCCGATGGACAGAGAGATGACCAGGAATCCGGCAAGGATCAGGTAATCCGCCCAATGCAGATGCGATTCCATTGTCTTGAATTTTGTGCTAGTTACAATCTGCAAAGCAGCAACGACCTTCATTAATTTGGTCACGTTATTGAGAGTTGAGTTCAGACGCAATAAAACCAAAGTCCTTGAGGTAAAAATTAGTTTTAAAAAATCTCAAAAGTTGCATGTCATCAACACTGTAAAAGCGAGAAAAATCGACTATTATTTTATAATAATTATCACTAAGCAATCAGTTTACTGTGCAATGTTCTGCTAACTGATGTTATGTATATCCTTTCGAAATGACACTCAACATTTGATTGAGAAAGCCTCTGAGTATAGATACCTTGACGGGTGCTGTATAAATGATCATTTATATTTGCATTTGGCTACGTACAGTTACATCTAAAACATTTAGGCCTACCTAATGTTCATAAACATTCTTTGTTAACGTCGAATAGGCGTTTAAACT
Source organism: Lumbricus terrestris (assembly GCA_949752735.1). NCBI lineage: Eukaryota > Metazoa > Annelida > Clitellata > Crassiclitellata > Lumbricidae > Lumbricus > Lumbricus terrestris. The sequence continues at coordinate 2,937,644 of OX457047.1, read as the reverse complement.
GCTTAGTCGCCTATGCTAATAGTTAATTAATTCCAACGATTAGGCCTACATTATTTTCAGCGACTAGTCGAAGAACGCTGGCTATAAAATTATTATTCGCCACAGCAGTAGGCCTATAGCTTGTGCCAGGCTATATTTTTTTTATCACTTTGTTAACACCAAAAGTCAAATGTTCTCAAATAACACACACAAGTAATTCAATTATTGACCAAGGTCCGGACATGCCCAACACGATTGGACGTCAACAGAGCATGCTGGCTATCAAGAGATGCATAACTTAGAGATTTTCACGCAGACGAAGCTTGTTTCTTTCACGAATCACTGTTGCTTTTCTGTTTAACGTTATTTCAACAATTTCAGTCGCGACTCCAATGCATTGATTTCTATGCAAGATGTTACCTGCAGAGCAAGGCGTTCTAACTGAATCATTACTATGCTAAGTGAGGTCAGATGCACTAAAGTGTAAGCTTACATGGCGATGATAGGATGGCTCGCTATACTGTAGACCTATAACATTCTAGTGTGAATATGAAGATTCTGTTTTAGATAGGCTCAGGCTATTGCAATTTTAAGGCTTTAAATCTGGTGTAATCATGTAGCTAAACGATGTGATTCCTAAGCAAAAAGGCGAAAAATAATTATGCTTAGCAATGAAACAAATGGCACTCAGAATCTTTAGGAACGTTTTTATATATTTTTTCTATTTCGAATGTACACATATGTAGGGCAATAGGTCCTAACAAGCTGGTCCATAGGGGCGGGTCATTCGGTAAAACCCTACCCCATTTGACATCTATAGATACAGAACGATCGAACTCTCCCGTTTTCATGTGTTGTATGAAAAAAGGTATTGGCACTAAATGCTCACCTGCTTCGTCAGCAATTGAAACTTTGAATTGAAGACATGATTGTAGCTGATGCTCTTCCAACGATTCATAGGCTACCATGTGTAATATACTGGCCACCCTTCCAGTCTCTACGGTAAAATGGTGCAACTTTGACACATTTTTTGAAAAAGTCGCTGGGTCATCGTTGCCATCAGTGCTAAAGTCGAAAGAGCTTTCTTGAAAGTAGGGCAAACGTTAACTAGGCCTACTCTCCGGAGCACAATAACAGAAGACCGACTTGATGCTCTACTGATTTTTTGCAGGATCATCGCGAACTAAGACCAAAGAACGAGTTCAAAACCAGTTGTTTTGTCACTGGTGGTCCGTGTTTATTTAATCAAGACATCTCCTGGGGTGGTCATAGCCTAGTTTTCGTTCTAGAAATTACATTTCCCCCAGAAAATCTAATAAAATGACAACGGTTTATTTTAAGATGCTGCTTACATTGTTGTACCGTATGAACTGCTATAATATACGGTACCTGGTATTATTTAATATCATAATTATGATTATAGTTTTGTTATCCACTAATTATTCTATTGCCTACTATTTTTATTTATGATATTACCGTTACGAGTATAATCGACTGTCAATAATTATTATACAAATTTAATTGGGATAGGCGTGTCTCCTCCCCAAACCTCCCCTCTATAGTCTCTCTGATCCAACTTCGGCCGCTCGTCCTCAGTGGCGACGCCAGGGAATTTTTTAAGCCAGGGTAGGGCCTATAGCCAGGGCAGCCAGGCAAGTAGTCTAATGAGACCAGAGAGCGACGTATGGCGAGTTTGTTGACACAAGCTTATTGTTGTGATCATAATTATTATAGTTTAGAGACCCGCGTCGCCGCCGCCCCCGCCGCCCCCGCCAAATAAGCAGGGCTGTAGGCCTACACGATGGTGAACGCGGGTATACAGCGTGTACTCACCTAAAAAAACTGCATCGTGTACTTAGTCCAGAAAACTAGGGTATACGCGAGTATACAACGAATACTTACCTCACAAGGAGAAAAAATTTCGAAACAGTTACACAGCTAACATAAGAAGAAAAAGTAGTAAAATCAAAGGTTTCATGCCACGGCAAAGGCATTACGAAGCCAAAGAAATCTTCAAAAAATTATGTGATGACAAAAGAAAGGTAAATGTAATTACAAAAATATTGTCATTGTATGTATGTATGTATGTATGTATGTATGTATGTATGTATGTATGTATGTATGTATGTATGTATGTATGTATGTATGTATGTATGTATGTATGTATGTATGATTGTATGTATGTATGTATGTATGTATGTATGTATGTATGTATGTATGTATGTATGTATGTATGTATGTATGTATGTATGTATGTATGTATGTATGTATGTATGTATGTATGTATGTATGTATGTATGTATGTATGTATGTATGTATGTATGTATGTATGTATGTATGTATGTATGTATGTATGTATGTATGTATGTATGTATTTATGTATGTATGTATGCATGTCAAGTCAAGTCATGAGCACTTAATTGTTATAGCGTCCCTTCAACATTCTACTCAGAAAGACTATAACTATAGCGCAAACACTGAATCAGAGTTTCACGCCGAAGTGCATGAGCAATAATTGCGAGTGAAGGACTTGCTCAGGGTCTCTATTGAGGTGGATTTGAACCCGCAACCTTCCGAACATACCCATACACCGCCGCGCCCCTTATGTCCCCACTGGCCTTCACCCCTCTTCAAGAGCTCCTACCCTAATCTATCCCATCAATGTTTTCTCGTACTTAGCAAAATCCCCTCTTGGCAACTCTTCTGACACCACTCCCTAGTATCTACGGCAACCCGACTCGCGTTTCCTATGAACACCCACTTTGTCTCAACGCAGCGCAGCGCTCACAAAGAATGTAATGTAATGAAGACAATTTATATAGCATCGTCAGTAGCAAGCTACTTCAAGGATGCTTTACACACAAATGTCATAATACAAAATTGTCAAAGTTCGGCGTGAATGCAAACGGCTCAAAGCAGGTGCAGCTTTAACTGTTTTCTAAAAGCAGATTGGCTTTTTATTGTTTGAATTGATGATGGAAGACTGTTCCAGGCGCGTGGGCCAGCGACCCGAAAGGCACGATCGCCCGCTTTAGTTTTTGTTGCAGGGACGGATACGTCGGCGGTCTTGGACGACCGCAGACGTGACCTGCTAGGATCGTCTGCCAGCGATCTGATGTTATCCACGAGGTAGGGTGGTGCACGGTTGTTCAGGCATTTGTGCATCATGGTGCAAAGTTTGAACTTGATGCGCTCGCTTATTCCCAGCCACTGAAGCTGGTCCCGGATCGGGGTGGAAATATGATCGAACTTGTTTAATCGCAGGACTAGGTGAGCTGCAGCATTGATGACCGCCTGAAGCCGAATGATACTGCGCTGTGGCAAGCCAGCAAAGGCGACATTGCAGTAATCGATTCGGCTCAGGATCAAACTTTGCACCAGATGTCGTGTCACGTCTTGTGTGAGAGAGCGAGACACAGATCTCAGCTGCCTCAGTGTTCCGAAGCTGGTTCGCACAACTCCAGTAATATGCGATGTCATTGAAAGGTCGCTGTCGAGTAGAAGTCCAAGATCACGGACCTCATTCTTCGGCACGACAGCATCCCCACCAATGACGAATGGACTGCGGTCTAGTTTTCCCACTCTGCGCGAAGACGAGCACCAGAGAAATTCCGATTTGGATGAATAAGTTGGTGCCCTGCCGAGTGGTGTTTTAGGAACTTAAAAATTACGAGGGTACAATATTATTCGTTATCATAAATAAATCTAGCGTCACATCAAGATCCGGGGCGCTATATAATGACCATCCAAGTCGACACTTACCCGTTGAAGTAGATAACAAATTCCACTGATCAGTTTTCTGGCCAAACCCCGACGACTTCAACGAATCACATTAATTTCACTCTCCACTGATATATTATTCTCAAGCAGACGTTTATGGTCTGCTCAAATGATACCTACTGCTGCTACATCTAGAGCAATAAAACTCCGCCACTGGTTGCACTCTGCCAGTGCCAGTCCCAAGCCTGGATAAAGGAGGAGGGCGTCGCTAATGGTCTTTGCTACCACACAGTGACGTTAAACTGCATATATCACCACCTAAAGCAATAACACGACTGAGAGACAGGTGCCAGCTTTTAGTCAATAAGAGACTGCTTCAAATAATAATTATTTCTTCGACGAATAAGCTGACAGATCTAAAAACACGCAGCTATTATAGTAATTATTATATACAACGATCCAGCACAGAACATAATTGGGGAATTATAATTATTGTCTGGTGCGCAAAATGGTTAAGTCCAACCAACATCATTGGCATGTGACTAGTCAGCGTGTTTTCGGCGGTCTTAGCAGAGCCTATTTTTTTCTCTCGGAATCGTGTTGGCCATCGGGGTTTTCCATTGTGATTATAATTATCTGCTGCGATGATAATTATGAGATCTAATTGCGAGATGTAACGGATATCAACGGAAAAAATCAATTAATTCTGAGAGGCAATTGTCTCGGCAAGAAGGAAGTGCCAGGTCAGTCTAATTTAAAACCATTGGGATGCCCCGGTCTGCCGAAAAACACGTATGAGTTGGTGCTCAAAGTAATTAGGCTACCTCCTTATTCAAAGACTCACGTACGTGAGAGTGAGGACATTCCTCTGCTGTACCGGGTGACTCCCGACTTCATTATCCCAAGGACGACTCTATACGCCAAGGCATGGCATGGCAAATGCCCTTGTAAAAGCCTTTTACTCTGGCCGTTGCTCTGCCAGAAGTTTTGTCCTGCAGCCAGAATATGAAAGAGAGAGAGAGAGAGAGACAGACAGACAGACAGACATAGAGAGAAAGAAAGTTTGTATATTCATTTCGGTGCCGCCGAAAAATCGACCCACCCACATTATTATAATAATAGGCCTACGTACGATGGCCAGAACTTTCTTCTGACTAAAACTGAACTGGCAGAATGATGTTGCTGTGATCGATCCCTATTTGTGTATATAATTATGTACGTTGTACGTATGTATTTGGTAGGAAATGAAGAAACTTAATGAGGTGCTTTATTCTATAGAATCTAATAAAGTGAAATACGAAGATGCAAGGTTTTTGTCGTTTGTATATTCAATATTACTCATTTCGGTGCCGCCGAAAAAATCGACTTTTTCGGGCACAGAATTTCTGTTTCTCACGGGGTAAAACGCTTCGTAAATCACGACTTTTCCCTGCGTATAGGCCTACCTACTTGGTCTTTGTGAAGTGAGTACGTACGCTGTGTACCCGCGTGTATACCCTCTTTTCAGAGGTGAGTTACCGTGAGTAGGCCTACACGTTGTCATTTTTCTCGGAGGTGAGTATACGCTGTATATCCGCGTATAACTTTTAGAGTAGGTTACAGCCCTGGTATCTAGTAACGTGTTCAGTGGCGGCGCTAGGGGGGCCAGGGGGGCTAAGCCCCCCCCCTAAAAAGGCCATCCATTTTTTTCCATGTAAAAATATTTTGTTGGACGATTAACCCCCTTTAGCCCCCCCCCAAAACGGAAATCCTGGCACCGCCACTGAACGTGTTTATGCCTACGAGAGTACTGGTCGCATTGTACACTGCACTGCCGTCCGCCATAGTATTACGTCCTAAAATTGTTTATTTTTGCGTCAATTAGTCTAAGGATAACTTTAAGCTTTGCCCTAGAGACGTTGCTCCTGAGTCGGTTTTGGTAACAAGTTCGTTGTTCGTCTATTTCTTTAAGTCGCCATTGAAACCCGTGTCCTTTACAAAGTCATCTTCTGATCGATTCAGGTCCTGAAAGTAGCAAGCCAAACAGAACTGTTGAAAGAATTCCAACGCGAGTAAAGTAAAGTTTTTCGAAGAAAGTAGGAGCGCCGAAGATTGTCGAGATAAAAGAAAAAGAAAAGCGAAGTGAAGAAATGACGAAGTGTTTTGAGATGATCGTAAAAATAAGTACGGAGGATAAATTGGGAGAAAAACAGAATACAGAGAAGAGGAAAGATGCATTAAGGACGATAGAAGAATGGAGGGAAGAAGAATGATTAAAAGAAGAATGAAGAACTGTAGAATGAAGAACAGTAGGGGAAAGAGGTTGCTTAAAGGGCAAAAATATGGACAGAAGAAATATAAAATAACAATGATGTTGAGGATGATAACGAGCATTAAATAGCCCCAGGTTACCGATGACGTCGACGATGATGACGACAACGACGACGACGATGATGATGACGACGATGGTGGTGATTATTATTATGATATGATGAAAATGATGATGATGATGATGATTATATTATGATGATGATGATGATGATGATGATGATGATGATGATGATGATGATGATGATTATATTATGATGATGATGATGATGATGATGATGATGATGATGATGATGATGATGATGATGATGCACTACGCTTACTACCTCGGAATAAATTGCCTGCTTTCGACCAGTTGCTCAAGACCTATCTTTTTAGCTGTGGCTGGGCTGGGAGCGCCTCTGAGTAGGCTTTTTGAAGCGGCGCTATATAAGTTTTCGGAATGAATGAATGAATGAATGAATGAATGATGATGATGATGATGATGATGATGATGATGATGATGATGATGACAATCATGTGGCCAATCATGTGGCGCCTACTTTAGAGTCATGTAGGCCTAGTACTACTTTGTTCCCGTCTTCCAGCTGTTCCTGGTTTTCGTTCTCGTCCGACCAACCGCACAAGTGAAACCTTATAAGAAAACGTTCATCAACCTTCGCCTCCAAATCTCTGTCTCCTGTTACACGAGCAAAGCAAAAGTGGAGACAGCGCTATACTTAGAATCATTGTAGCCTATTGTATCTATAAATTTATACGACGCCTCTCGAAGAATGACTACTCAGAGGCGCTCTCAGCACATAGACTTTGGGGGAAAAGAAATGACTTTAAAGAGCATGAGGAACAAACGATTAATAATTATTATTTTAGCTTTTAGTACGAGGGGAAGGCCGTTTCAACTGGAGAGACAGCAAACTCCCGATGTTAGGCAGGAACAATAGGCCTATTTGTCCTGAGAACTAGGCTACAAGGACAAAAACGATTCATATTACATATAATATAATATAATATAATTGTAATATTATATTATATTGTATTATTATTTATATATTTATATTCGCGAACTAGTGTTTTCTTTTAATGGGCATCCGCTTGCAACAGTCATAACGCTTTTAAGTCAGCAAAGTAGACAAATCTTCCTATGTTGCACGCAGGGGCCGATATTATGGGGTGGGGGCAAACCGGCCATGCTCCCCCATCAGAGATTTGCATAGGACGTACCCCAACCATCAGGTTTCAAGAAGCTTTCGAACAATGCAACGGGAACAGGAAGGTGAGAGGGAAAGCGGCATACATGTATGCCTAAAACGTCATCAGATTAAATAACCGGAGTTGTCACGGTTTCTATAAGTTTTGGGGAGAAATGCAAAACAAATAAGGTCATCAGATTTTTCGGCTGAAAACCAAAGAAAAATCTTTATACACCAGAACCAAATTGTTTGCCACCTCTTTCCTCCCAAAATGTCTGTATCCGCCTCTGTTTGCAAATAACTTTGCTGTTTACAGTTCACCGTGTATCTTTCAAATCGGACTCAAATAGGCTATGGAATTGAAGAGATTTAATTGAAGCAGTTTTAAAACTGAAGATTCGATTGAATAGCTTTACGGCATGATAGAGCACCTGGGGAATGTAAATCAGATCGTATCAGACTCGATTAGATTAGATTAGATTACATTCCAGATTTGAATAGCACTTACTCGTGATTAAAGACGCTAACATTCCGATGACCAATGTGATGGTCATTCCAATTGGTATGAACCACAGATATGACACGGCATAAAAGTTCTCAATACCTTGGAATCCAGTCTGAAGAAGATAAAAAAAACGAACCCTTCCAATAATTTAGTATACTGCGATTGCATATTTAATCAGATAATTCAGACTGAAGTAACGTAGTTAGGATATATACTATGCATCCCTAGATCACTTGCTACCACATTCCATAAAGCACTTGGAAACTGTTCTTTTTGGGCGTGCTGGAGTCAGAAGCATCCGTGAGTAGTTTCAATGAAATAGGCGCTATATAAATAGTTGATTGATCGAATGAATGAATTAATGTTTTGTGGGGCACGGTGGCGTAGTGAGTATGCACGTTGCCTTGCAGCCGGAGGGTTGCAGGTTCGAATCCACCTCAAGCTGCCGTGTAGGGACCTTGGGCAAGTCCTTCACTCGCAGTTGCTCAACGCTTCGGCGTGGAACTCCGATTCAATATCCGTGCTGCAGTCGGGAGCGCATCTGAGTAGTGAGCTTGAAGGGGCGCTATAATAAGAGCACATACAAACAAACAACGAGATGTAATGTAGTGGATAACATGCAATAATTTATACACCAATGTTCACATACAGAATTCTTCTGGGAAGTCTTAATCACTCCACTTTCAGTGTGCAGCGGAACCACAGTTGTCTGGTTCCAGCTGTTGCTGCTCCACACTCCACCTGCTTCCTCGAATCTCGTGTAGTTAACATAGTTGAACTGGGAGGCGAGGAAAGAAGAGGAGTTCTTGTTTCTGATGGAACATTGCTCGATGGATAGCGGAGTCAGATGAGGTTGTTTATGGTGAACCGTCATTGATCCAATACTCAACCAGAGAATAGCGAGTACACCCACGATGCCTCCTAGCATTGTTCCCTTTAACAGAAAAAAGTATCACACACCGATCATGCTTAGGAATGTAATTTTAGAATGATACAACTTACCACTATCAGCCCCATACAGTTTTTTTAAATTATAGTGGTCTTGATATAAGTTCTTTCACCGTAAGAGCCCAAAATCATACTTTTATGCCCTTTCCTTCTAATGCTCTGTTATTGCAATGCAGAAGAAGTCCTATGCTTGATAATTGCATCCAGTGTCAGAAGCTAAGATGCAGTGTGGAATCCTGTTCAATATTATATCGGATAGACCAGAACAACTTCTAAAATAACTAGGCCATGTACAAATTGTCCATGTAGATGCATACATGTACATTTAACTCAATAATTATTTACTAAGCTCAAATGTAAACTAAAAATTAATGGTAACTAACTACCGTTACCGTCATTTTCACATTGCCATCGATACAACGGTAAACAGCGGTGATCACATTTCTATAATTCCTATTCGTACTTTACCCAGTTGGAACTCACTGTGATTGGATTTTAAATCGAATTGGTTAATAATTTTATGTGTGTCATAGTCAGCAGTTTTTGAGATTCGTCTCCTTCGAAAACAAAACGAAACCATCAAAGGGAAAGTATTATTATTAATAATTAATAATTATTATTAATTAATAATTATTATTAATTAATAATTATTATTATTATTATTATATTTCCTACGTCCTGAGTTAATCATTCCGCCCTCCATCTCTCAATCTTTTCTATATCTTACTGCATCTGCATGCCTCTCCTCTATGCCTTGCCATAATCTAATCTTTCAACATTAAGGCTACATGACAAAGATACAAATTTGAGATTTCAAAATGTAATTGAAATTAGGATCATTCCCAATCCTCAGCACCACAATGAGGCGAAAATGTAAATTTAAATGTAGGCCTACTCGGATTTCATATAGCGGCCGTATAATTATGGCTTCAAAAAAGGTCATCAGATTTTTCGGTGACCAAGACGAAATGCTTTCCCTGTCCCAAGACCCAAAATTGTGCAACCCCCTCGAAAATTTCTGTATCCGCCATTGCTTAGGGTGGTGATGATGATGACTCTAATCCTGAATTAACGACGAATCGAGTGAACTTCAATATCCAAAGAGTAGTTAAATGATGATAATGCGATTATATTAACCTTCCAATTGGCGTGTTTGGAGACTGCACCAAGGATGAAGAAAGCAACGAGTGGACCGATGATCGAACTGTACAATGCCATCAACACCTGCCAATATAATTATAGAATAGATTATAGAATAAAAAAATCTATGATCGCTGTAAATAATACATGTATATAGTAGCAGCAGTGGTAGCAGTAGTAGCAGTTGGAGCGACAGCAGCAATAGTAGCAGCAATAGTAGTAGGGAGTAGCACTTGCACTAGCCGTTGGCGAAATAGTAGTTGCGGCAATGGTTGCTGAATAGTGCCGGTACAAGTATTGTTCCCAGTGGCAAAACTCCTAGTAATGCTACTATTGGTACTGCCACTGCCACTACCACCACCTACACCACGACCTACACCACCACCAACACCACCACCACAAGCACTACTTCTAATACAAATGATAATTAATCTCGTAAAATTAATTAGCATCAATTATATTATTATGATAATATCCAGCAATATTTCAGCACCACTCTCTTCGTCTGCACTATTGGCAGACCTGTACTTTGCGACAGGTAGGCGTTCTGAAAAACTCCTAACAATAACACTGTCCTCAGTGTCCTGGCATTGTTCATTTCTCAGGCGTGAAGATTCATATCCACAACGAAAGTACCATTGACACGATTACATATTATGCACAAGCAATTTAGTTCACTGGAAGCTCGATTGTCCTTTCCTTTCAATTTAATAGAAAAAATAATTCGGCAGCTAGAAAAAGGAAACTTATCGATTACAAGCTCACCTGTATGATTGGACCTGGAATTGAAGTGGAGAGGAAAGCCACTCCAGTGGACAAAACTCCAAACACCACAACTGAAACACAATGGGACAATCAACTGCATGTCCAATTCACGGCTTATAGTGTGCCTGGACGGTCATGGACGGCGTCCATGCACTAATTTTGAAACATGAAAGTCGTCCTGCGGGCCAGCACAGCCTGAAAAGTTAAGGGGCGTCCAGGCACTTCTTTTAACAAGGCAAGGGACATCCAGGCACTTATTTTTCCACACTTTAAGCACTGATGTCCATCAACTGTTTCATTAGATAAAGACTGAACTTCGTGTTCTCGTGGAAACCTCGAGAAAAGAAAGATGGCAGTTTAATTTAAAAGTCTGCAAATGATATCGATAATTGCAAGGAAGAAATATGTTATTATTTGCAAATATTCTAGGAAATGTTCTGCAGAAGAGTGAGAATGTCTGTTGAAGTCTGCCAAAGCTAATGGCATTGTAGGGTTATAGTTCAAAAAGGTAACGGCAATCGTATTTATATTTTGAATCTTTACAGATCTGTGTTGTTATCTAAATATATATCGAAAGACAGCGCCATCTTTCTACCTAGGATCTTGTTGATGAGAGCCTTCCTTGTTTCTGGCAGATGGCTTAGCTTCCATTTGAGAATGTCCTCCCAGCAATTTGCGGCTGAACCGCTCAGACACGATGACACGGAACTTCAAGATGTACACAGACATCAACAAAACAGAATATTATAAATCAACTAATGAATGGACAGTGAGAAAAAGGACGAATGAGAAGCATAGGCCTATGGAAGCACAAAATGACGCTCAATTGCTACGTAGCTTATAAATAATTATATTATGGTGGATGTGGTACATGTACGAACTTGGGCTTATATACAGAGATAGCAAGCAAATAGAATATTGCAAAAAGTAAATTAATTGAGTGAGAGAAAAAATGAGGAAAAAACACAGAAGCATGAAGTGACGCTCAATCACTACGTGTAGGTCTAATGACATGAGGTAGGCCTACTATTATATTATGAAACTTAGTAAGATGCTAAGATAATAGGTAATAGGTAAGAAAATGATATTTCGTCATAATAATTTTAATAGGTCTAATATTCTGCTATTATGAAAATAATACTATTATATAATTGTCTGGTAAAGGAAATTCTTCTATTAAAAGAATATTCTTTAATCGACCAATTATTACTATTACTAACCGCATCTTGATGTAGGCCTACATGTAGGCCTAGGGTCTATAATACAGACGTGGTTAATAACAAACACAATCAATTCAGTTAGCCAGGACAGTCAAGATGTAGGCTATATAAGAACCACAAAATAATTATTGTACTAAATTCAAAATCGTATAGTCACTCATCGCGTTATCTACCTGAGGGATAGTGCGGTCATGGGCCAATTGGCGCAGGTGTCAGACATAGATCGAGTATTCCTGGCTTGAGACTTTAATATTCGTGAACATTAGAATTTTTAATTATCATCGTGGTTGAGGTACGAACTCGCATAATTTTTATATATTAAACAAATATAGGCTGTATATAAGTAATATTAAGTATATATATACAAATTGTGCAAAAGGCATAAAAGAAATCGACCTGAATTATTTAGGTCAACAAGTCTACAATGATATTCAAAAGTCTTCGGTGCAAGAGTATTGAGAAGAACCAGTGAACAGGAGGGTATACAGACTATACATATAGGGCTAAGTATTATTTTTAATAATTGCATCGTCGTAATTGCTGAATAATATGAAGATTGTCTAATACTACAAACAGTCGACTTGGTTTTTACTGATAGCCGACTTTAATCAACTGGCATTGACTGAAATGCAAACTATAGTCAATTAAACTAGTTAATACCTGATTACTAAACATTTTTGTTACCTCAGCGTTCCTCCATACAGAGTGACCAGAAAAATGCCAGCAAATCCAGGAGAATCGGCGAAGATTGTCACAACAAAATGTGGAAGCAGCTGTACATAATATCGTCAAACAGCGGTTCAGTGCAATATAAACTCATGTACAGTAGACCTATTATAGTTCAGCGAAGCTAAGCCGCAACGATTTAACATTATACCCGGTTTGCAGATTTAATTTATGACTGGCCGACGACACTTTTCTCATAGGCCTATTAGTTTATTGGAACATTGCCCGAAGAAACCCAACGTTCGAATAAAAAGTATAAATTTGTCACTGCTTATTGCGCATGAAGCGAGATCAAAACGCGCACTGCCTATAGAAAACAAGGCTCAACGACTTTTACATGATGTTTGCGACTAATTAATAAAGAGATCGACATTGAGATTTTATGAGCGCCAAAAGCATCCCTTAAGATCTAGCCTTGAAAAAGTTTCTGGGGATGGGTTCGCCGATGGAGCCCCTCCTAGACCCCCTACTCAATTTTGCACTGTAGCCGTCTTTGTCACCGTGGCCCGCCCCTCGCTGGAAAATTATTGGCACTGACGCCCAATAAGATGTTTGACACTCATGACAAAAGCGTCATTGAATAGGCCTATGTGTCAACCGTTGATATGTCACAATGAAGTAACTATAGGATCATACATAATCATTTTTTCTTTTCAGCGTGTTTCGAGAGGCTTCTAGTAATCGCGCTATAGGCTATAATTGGCCATATGCACATTTAATCATAATTATGTAATTCAAGTGTGGCACTATATCCAGACCCAAGGCCGTAGCTAGGGGTGTTTCGGGTGTTTAAACACCCCAGAAATGAAACAATGACTAATGAAACAATGCATTTATTAACACAATCGTGATTGTAATTGTAATTGTAATCGTACATTTATATAGCGCCACTTCAAGAGAACTCCTCAGAGGCGCTCCCGACCTGACACCAAACTACAATCAAAGAGAATGGTTTTCAAACGCTTGCGGAAAAGGGGCAAAGAAAGACAAAGAAGTTCATTGCGGAGACTAATAGGTAACTTATTCCAGAAAGACGGACCAACTATAGCAAAGCTTCTATGTAGCACTGTGGAAGATCGAGCCATAGGGACAACCAGGTCGCCATGCGTAGCAGAGCGAAGGAATCTACGGCCTGGGATGGACAGCACAGGTACACAGAGTTCCATAAGATAGATCGGAGCTTATAGCTAGGCAATTACGCATGAACATTAAAATCTTAAACTCAATACGTTTTTGCATTGACAACCAGTGCAGTTCTTCCCGTATAAAACTTGATATAATATGCCCAAACAATGATGTAAAGACAAAGGCGATTTCATTTTGAAGCTTTTGTTTCCATAATATGTGAAATATTACAATAGATTAAATTGTGCCCAAACCCTATAGTCAGTTGATTCGTTTGACTGTCAGCTTGTTCAAATTCGAGTAACCCCCCCGCCATTAAAATTCTGGCTGCAGTGTCAGCAGTTGTACTACTAAGACTTAAACCAGCAGTGGTATGAAATAACTGTCTGACCATGTTAGGATTAGCGATTTCTTTGTTGACGAGAGGATCGCATTTGATGCTCGAGTAGTAAGCCAAGACGATCAATCCAATGATGCCGGCCATGGCTTGCATTATGAACACTGGAGGAATAGTTAGCAGTACCGTTCTGAAAAGCGAAGACAGTTTTAATTAATAAAAAGAAAACTATGGGAACTCAGCGTCGACGATGCGTGTACCAATACATGGAAAATTTCGCTGCCTTGCATGGGGAAGTGTTGCAGGTTCCTCATTGACCCAACATCGAGCTTTTGCTATAATTGGTCCTTTAATTTGGAATCACCTTCCTTCTGAAATTCGTGACAGTATTCTTGTAGGAAATTCACCTGCATCTTTTCGCTGCTTGAAAACATTTCTCTTTTCTTGGGCCTGTCACCCAGAGAGCGCTTCTGAATAGCTCTGCTGTCAGAAGCGCTTTACAAATGCTTTATTAGATTAAATTAGATTAGATTAGGTTTGAATGCACTTCAAGCCGTTTCCTAGAGACCTTGGGCAAGTCCCTCACTCGCACTGGGAGCGCTTCTGAACGGTTCACCCTAATAAAGGCGCGTTATAAATACTTAGATGCAATGCAACACAATTTGTATGTGGAAAATGATGACAGATTTTTAAAGACTTACGTCCTTGCCTTGGACAGTTTATCGACAGCCGAGTATCTTTGAACGGCTCCTTGTGACAGACCGAAAGCATTGGTCCATGCGATGGTCAGTCCTATCATGCATGACCAGACGGTGTTACGCTCTCGTGGATCGATGCTGAAACTGGGCAACAGAACAGAGAAACCAGGATCATGATCGCTATAAGTGAAGATTGCATGCTATAGCCTATAATAGAGCTTTCTAGGTTGAAGTGACGTCAATCTGGAATGAACTTCCTTCAAAGCTTTGTTTACTACATCTGACCAGTCAAACATTGTTTCATAAATCTCTCAAACCCTTTTTCTTGCGCCGTGGTTGAGCTGTGAGAGCCTCTGAGTAGTTTTCTTTAAGGTGCGCTATATAGATTCATAGAAGAATGAATTTTACTGTGTTGTCTGAAGATGGCATTATGCGACAGTGAGTAGGTACTAACGTTGTTGAGCTCAAAAGCCATAACCTTACTTGGTACACGCTGTATTAATAGAGGACGATAAAAGTACCATGTAATGGAGCCAAAGTCCCTCATGCTGTCTAAAGCTAATAACAAGAATTAGTGTTGGCACTAAAGTTATTGGGCTCAAGAGCCCTAACCTTCTTCTAGTTTCAAAAGAATGGTTATCGTGGAATGTTCAATCACGAACGATGATAAAAAATATCTCCGCACGACAATAGGGCTTAATGTTATTATGTTGTCTGAAGATATACGAGAATGGTTGAGCAAGTCTCAGCGTTATTGGGCTCAAAAATGTAACCTTACTGGGTTCAATCAGAGTGGCTACCTGGATGTGTTTAATCAAGGGGATGACAAAGGTGTCATTGCAAGATATCAGGGCTTAATTTTATTACGTTATCTCAAGATAGGTTCTATATGAGAATGTCTAGATCCTGAAGTTATCGGGCTCAAAAACCACAGCCTTCCTAGATTCAAACAGACCGGATATATCAGAGAATATTTAAATTATGAAGGATGATAAAAGTAACCTCGCAAGATATTATTAGAGCTTAATTTCACCATGTTATCTGAAGGTATAGCCTCACAAAACTGATGACGAGTTAAGCGGAGGGGTTAATCACTGTGATAATGATAATGAGAATTAGAAAATTAAGTTGAGAATTTTAGATGCGTTTTGGAGGGTCTCAACCCGTAATCTTTGATAGGACCCCACAGTAAATTCTTCCCTTCCCCAACAAACATCACTTGGATCAAAGCCTGCCCCATGGTTATTTTTCTCTATTTTTCATACTGCAGAAAATGATTACTCAGCCCAGATGAGTCGACCTTCTTCCCCAGCCAATCGGAAGACGTTTGATATTCCACCAACGACTACCAATCCCTTGGAAAAGTTAAACAATTCACTTTAATTTTAACTTCTGAAAATCGTAGCCTATCTTATAACGCAAAAAAGTTAGAACAACTATCTTTGCAGCAGCACTGCTAGATTAATGGAACTCTTCTGGAAATTTCGAACAGCGGACTGCTATCATAGCAATGACGCTGTTTCATTGGATACCGAGAAACGCTGTCCATTATAATGTACATGAATATTTTTTAGATAATAGGCCTAATATTAATTTTATGCACAAGAAAATTGTCAGTAGCTTGTGAAACCTTGTACTTTTTTGGCAACTTATGTAAGCCAGTTAGAGAAAATACTTTTAAAAATAACAAGTATGGCGTCGGTTCACAGTTTTACAACGTATACCTTGATGACAATGGCGAGCATTCCACCGATCATGATGAAGAACTGAAAGACGTCCGTCCATATCACAGCTCGCATTCCACCCTACGATTTTAAAACATCTTCCATACATCAGGAACAATTATTTTTCATAGTTTGCTGGGGTTTGCATTCCAGATAGACTGCGCGTCTAACAAGGCCACATAGAAAAATGCCTTCAACAAATAGCCTAACGTTAATGATAATCAGATAGTTTCATGCTCGTTTAGTTTATATATGGTCTCCATACTGGGTAGGGTAGCAGTGGCGGCGCTAGGGGTGGGGGAGCTAGGGCTAAGCCCCCCTATAAAAGACAAGCCGAGGGGTTTTTTGCATGCAAAACTTGAATATTTCCCCGATTTTCGACCGGATGACTAAAAACAGGTTGCCATAAATCGGTATTTCTCTCGTTTTGGATGCCCCTTTGCAGCCCCAAATTATTTCCCATTTCTTTGTTAGGGCTCTGCAACAATAAATTATTCTTTGATTGATTGATTGATCGATCGATCGATTAATTGATTGATTGGTTGATTGATTGGTTGATTCATTGTTTGATTGATTGACTGATTGATTGTTTGATTGATACTCACAAGAGCTGTGTAAGCCACCGACACAGCTGCCATAGCTGGTATTGAGACGGCGAGCGGTAAACCAGTAGCTAAGAGAGAAAGAAAAGCATCACAATTAAAACAATTATCAAATCCTTTTTGCTATTTAATTTTAATCAGGAATAAGCAGACACCAGTTATTTCCCCATTTGTTTATTTCACATTATTTTACTATAATATATTCGTTTATTGGTAAGACAAACTGATGGATAAAACAAGCGATTTGTAAACGTTTGTGTGAGAGATATATCCGAAAAATTTCGCCAGTCGCCGGCCAAAAATTTCATGACTTTTTTAGTCATCCCAAGTTTTCCAACCAGAAAAATTTAATGTCTCAAGTCGCCGCATATAATAATATCTGATGAAGTTTTTTTAAGTCATCCACTTGGAAATTGAAAATTTTGCCTTCCTGCTGCATATTTTCCACTGCACACGACCTTTGTTCCGTTTCATTCTTGCGTGGTAAACCGGCTGCAATTACCTTTTTCTAATGGTTATCACTGCACAATTATACTGCTTTTAAAACTGCACAAACTCATTTAGGCCTACTACTCCACATTTTGTGTAGGAATTGCATGTAAAAAATCCATGCACTACTATGAGGTGCAAAAAGCAGTTTGATCAAAATGAAAATTTGCCTAATATTGTTTTTTTCCATGTCTTTTTAATTTATCTTAGAATGAGCGTAGAAAAT
The DNA here is from genome assembly GCA_949752735.1 of Lumbricus terrestris. NCBI lineage: Eukaryota > Metazoa > Annelida > Clitellata > Crassiclitellata > Lumbricidae > Lumbricus > Lumbricus terrestris. Next base: position 2,919,943 of record OX457047.1, on the reverse strand, counting down.
TACACAATGATTCAAGACGACATCCGATGTTTACTTTGGTGGCAAAGATGTTGATTACTTAGCAAAAGTGATGGTGGTGGTTTCAATGTTCGCAGTTGTGGTCATGCTTATCAGGGTGAATAAGAAGAGGGTGAGAGTATGACGGTGGTGTAGTGTTTTGTTCATAGATACCGGATTCAAGAGCCGCTGAGGGTGCATACAGGATCACTCCCATGAAGAGAACCTAAGAACAAAGACCATAAAACAGTTAAATCAATAAATGCTTATCTCTCGATCGTAGCTGGGGTCCATCTTATCCTGAAATATCTATTGGCACAGCCCAACAATCCGGTAAACATTGAGTCCGTAGTCCAGGTGTTTGTCAAGTGAAATTTAGACCATCATGATTGTGTGCCTCAGCCTCAGAAAGAAGATCACCTACGGCGGGGGCGATGGCTGAATTGCGACACACAGCAGTGCACATTTGATCGGATTTTGGATACTGGTACAAAGTCTGTCACGACTCCTCAGGGTCGTGAATATAAATTAGTTGTCTGGAACCAATTCGTTAACACTTTACACTCCAGTATCCAGTTTCATGTGAGCATTATGTTTCTGTCATGCGCCCATCAGAAAGTCGATTTCACAGTTCGCTCTGAAGCAGGTCATAACGTTTTTGTGCTCAAGACTTCTAGCTTTATACTGGGTCCAAATTTAAAACGGTGTGTTGATAAGAGAATCCTTCAAACTTGGAGAGTTATTAAAAACTATTATGGTAAAAGTTTACAAGATAATAGAGTTTAGTACATCACCATCCAAGTCTCAAAGAGTTCTGTTGAGGTATAATATAATATAATATGCGATGTTGCGAAATCAATTTCCTTTCTTTGGTGTATTGGAAGAACAGAGCGTGATCTCAGGGATTAAGTGAAGGAATTTTCCCTTCTTCCTTAAAAATACTAACCTGGTATAATATTTAGTCTATGACACGTCTATATTAAATGCGCATATGCAAACTTAGATCAGTGACAGCAAAACGAATACACATGATGACTCTTACCGCCCATGCAATTCCCAGCGCTGCCCCAAACATCCTCATGCTCCTCGACATAAACCGCTTCTCAAAGTACTACAACATGAAATTATAAGCTGGCATTACAGAGACAATTAATGCAGCATGTTGCGTCTAATTTGTGTTTGCTGTGGGGAAACTGTTTGGGTATTTACATGTAGATGATCTCACACTCCCAGCAAGCCTGACCCTTTGGTTCATCTTCAACCAGTTTCTGTCTCCGATTGTTCTATCTCTTTCTGAGTGTATCTCTCCACTTGGCGTTGTTCAAGTTTGAGGCCGGTGTCACGTGATATTCTATCCACCCTGAAAGCTATCCGGGGGGATGAATTAATCTATCCCCCGGATGGAATTAACCGGTCTAGACTATCCGGGGGGATAAACCATTCTATCCCGTTTTTTTTAATTCGTAGGGGCCTATAGTTAAAAAATTTATACTCTAATCAAAATTTAAAGTGACTCTAATTCTTTTAGGTGTCCTAAGCAGTGTTCAGAGAAAGGCAACTCGAATTTATTTAGTGACTCTGAGTGTTCTTAAGTGTTTTAAATTTATTTAAGTGCTCTAAAACCAAACCTAACAGAATTATCTAGTAGGAATAAACATACCTGTTGGTGTTATTGGTCAAAACAAAGCAGATGAAAATTAATTTGCAAAAATGAATACACGCGGAGGTGGTTTTTTCGACTTTTCTTAATTTGAGGAATACGATTAATACGGGGGATACTCTATTTCGTGACACCGACTCCTTCTTATTCACATAAATATGTCGTTAGTACAAATCGAGTAAACGGTTAATGAAAATCTTCAAGTTAAAACTGATGCTACCCTCCATAAAAGCAGGCGATTGTAGGTAGATGTAACGTTGTTGGCACATGCCTTAGTACCTTAATGTAGCTTTCAAAACAGTGCTATCTGAAAAGGAGCAACAGTTAGGTATTGCATAAAAGAACATTCATCGGTCAGCAAATACTGCTCTGGGGCTAGACAACTCACCACACATATTCAGGCATTTCGACAGTTTGAAGGACCTTAGACGTCTATGCATACCATGAGATAGGCCTACAACTGGTGCATCTAAATAATATTGCGGCTATCGATCAAAATACGAGAAGAAGAAGACTTACTTCAAAAACGCTGACCATCTTCAGTCGATAAAGCCACGGAACAATGAATCGCTCGACAAATATCAGCGCCGTCGTTGTAGAAAGGATGAAGAAGAGCGAGTACTGGACTCCGTAGCCGTAAATCTCGGCCGTCATCCCGAGCAACAGGAGGGAAGAAACGATGGTCACTACCAAAGAAAGTGACGTCGGAATGACCCTGAGTTTTCTATTAGCCATGATGAACTCAGCGGTCGTCTTTTGTCGACCTCCTGTCAGCGAATGGTAGATTCCGATGGCAAGGGAGATGACCATGAATACGACAAGGATCAGTATGTCCGCCCAATGCAGATGCGACTCCATTGCGTAGATTGAATCTATACTGCCGTATATTAACAGTAGGCTACTAAAGTAATGTTTCAAATTCTCAATTATATTACCTTAAAATCGGTTGACTAAAATTGCGTTACCGTAGCTTTGGAACCGGATGGTATTAATTATTAATTATTTGAAAAGTTAATGGTTTGTGCCCTTCAACCTATTAGCCAATGTACCACAACGCTGCGAGGCGTTTCGAACCTACATGTATTATATATCATTGTCTCGAACTTTCTAACTATGCAATGCCTACCAAGGTTCCTTCGTTTCAACGTCTCTAAGCACTGTCCCAGTTCTCCAGTTCTGTAATAGATAGTAACAACATCTTTATTGCACGCTTGATTTGCACTTTTCAGCGCCAATGGAGTTGGTTAAATGAAGTTGGTTAAATGAAGTTGGTTAAATGAAGATGGTTAAATGAAGTTGGTTAAATGAAGTTGGTTATATCTAAACAGTAGAGACCTACATGTTGCATACTGGAAAAGGAGTCCCACCTCGTTTGAACTGTTGCTTTTGTAGGGTGTTGGAAGAAATTTTCTTTGATAAAAGTATATGTTTGTTCTCGTTAAATAATTTAGCAGCGTAGACTAAATGTTTAACCTGCTCATCTATAAATTTGATGCGATTGTAGCCGATTTCACGTTCAGCGGGGTGGGGGAGAGATTTTATTTCGTAGGCGGAAGAAATATTCTCTATCCCCGGACACGGAACCAGTACAGTTGGTTAGCCGTGAGCAGATAGATGCGTAATTATTTGGGAAGACTCGAGCAACAAGTCTAGCAGTAGCTCTCGGGACAGGCTGGAATCCGCTGGATAGGAGCCTGGTGGTTCTTGGGAATACCAGCGAGAAGAGAGTTGTAGAAGGCAATTCTAGAACGGATAAAAAAGAATTATAAAATGTAGGATGGTGTGATAAAAAGACAGATCTACGAATTGCCTTCCTGTGCCGTAGTTGGAAGTAGGAAGAGCGTTTTAGGCTAGCGATCTCTTCAGGGTAGGTAAGAGAACTGTCCATGGGAGCGCCGAAGTCACGTACAAAATCATGTAGATCAACACAAGTATAGATGAGGTACGGTAACCACTTCAGCATAGACGTTTCAAAGGTTTTCCAAAGAAGCATTAAATCAAGTTCCTGCAGTTACAATTCAATAAAATAGCAATGAAATAACAATAATTTTTTTTAACTAGTTACGGAATACAGGCCAGAAAGCAAACATACGTACCGAAACCATTTACTGGAGCTAAAAATCGCACTCCAACTCGAACAAAGTCATAACTTTTAAACTCGGGCGAACTGATAGAAAACCATGAACCTAGAACTGCGCGATGCGAACCAAGTACAATGTAACATATCGTGCATAGATCACTTTCTCAAAAGTATGCCCAGCTTACAAAGCGAAACGTACAAAAACTAAGGTCAAAATAACCTAGAGACAATGGCAGCGAACGGTCTGAAGTCTAAACATGGGTTCACTGCAGCAGTTAGCAAGATGCATGGCAAACAAAATAGTATATACGATTAAAAGTCACAGATCCATTGCAGGTCGTCGGGATAAATAATTATTGTCGTCGGGATTAGACCTAACTGTCGTGGTATCAATTAGTATCGTCGGGATTAATAATATTGGTCAGTATTAAGTGTCATGGTATGAAGTTGACGCAGTAGGCCTACTCAAGGCTGTAGCCAGGATTTGATTTCGGGGGGTGTTTCTTCAGTTTCCGTCCGAAAAAACTGATGACTTTTTAGTCATCCGAAAGAAATCTTCAGAAAAATGTTGCAAATTCATTCTATTTTTAACATTTTTTGGGGGGAGGTGTTTTCATGGTTTTATTTAATGGTTTTTACATCATGTGCTTTTAAATGCATTCTATTATTCTTTTTACTTTTTCCATTTCGGGGGGTGTTCAAACACCCAAAATACCCCCTAGCTACGGCCTTGGCAGTACTAAGTACCAGTAGGAGCTGCGTTTTATATTGGCACGTCCCAACAGCTGCTGAGAATGACCGACGCTTTTTGGAACTATTGATTAGGCCTACTATTACAATAAATTATGAATTGAAGCTGAGACTTTTTAACTAGCCTGTAGCTAATGTGATAACTTAATATGGATGTGCATTCTTGGTACTAGTGTTTCACAGAAGTTTATTTATGTGGTTCAAGTCCACATTCAATTCGGTTTCGGACAGAGGTTGTGTGATGTCATGATTTTTCATGGTCTTCTCACATGGACTCGCAAATTGCCTTCATGTTTGATATACGATACGGTGGAACGTGCTTGCAGGTACTGGACGTGTTTAATGTCGTGCTCCAAGGCTTAGAATGAGTGTCCGAAGTACAGAAGGTTCGATAACATTCTCAATGGGCATTTGACTGTCAAATCTCTGATGAAATAGGCTGCAGCTCTTAGAACTGGATTTAATTATTACGTCTGGGTTTTTAAAAGTGGAGCTGGTGATCATTCTGAAGAAGAAGCGGAGAAGCATATTGTAGAAGTTTTTGAATAGTAACCTTCGCTAAAAGGTATTTTATCTATATTCGTGTGACATATTAACTTAGTCGTAGGGTGATGCAAGTAGCCAAATATTTTCAGAGATGCCGTGTAGATTACTGTGTAGCAAGAAGCCCGATCGTTTTAGTAGTAGTAGTAGTTGCACTTTAACGTCACTGTGTGGTAACAAAGACCATTAGCGACGCCCTCCTCCTTTATCCAGGCTTGGGACTGGCACTGGCAGAGTGCAACCAGTGGCGGAGTTAGATTGTTTTGAGCGATCGGCCTGTAGGGCATGAACACGGAGATTAGCCCCAAAGGTTCGAGTCTAGTCCGCGACAGTCTTACTGTGTAGGCTACTGCAGTGCAGGACCTTGAACGGGTAATTCTCTCACAATTATTATTGTTGATCTACGCCTGCGATATTCTGTTGTATGGTGATGTTCACTTCTTAGAATATGCATGGGCGGAGACCTAGGGAGGGACAGGGGGGACGGTCCCCCCCCAATGAAAGTGTTGGGGGACGGCCCATGCATTTGTCCCCCCCCCAATGTTTGAGCGTCAAGACTTTTTGGGCAGCGAAAATAGACAATTTCGTCAAGATTTTGGCCGGATGACTAAAAAAAAAGGGTCATCAACTTTTTTGGCGGCGAAAATAGGAAAAGTTCGTCAAGATTTTGGCCGGATGACTAGAAAAAAAAGTCATCAATTTTTTTGGCGGCGAAAATAAAATTTTTCCCCGAGATTTCGCCGGTCGTCAGAAATTTTTCTGAAAATCTCGCGTCTTTCCGTCCCCCCAAATTCTTGGCCCAGGTCTCCGCCTATGAGAATATGGCAATATTAAAATATAATTCCACTGTAAATTGGATAAGTGACCATCATAAAAGTATTTGATTAGCAGAAGTTAAAATTTGAAAAAGTCCAACGCACTCATTTGGATGGGTGTTTATTATATTAGGCCTATAACTGAACTCATGCATATCAAGTATCCAATCATTAGACCTAAGCCCTAACTACAATCGCAGTCCTACAGAAGCAACAACTCAAGTAGGTTGGGCCTAGTTTTTCAGTATGTAACTGCTTACATTGATCATAAGCCTCGACTATTAGATTTAACTACATGTATCTTCTTCGTTGGTGCTGAAAAGTGCAAATCAATTGTGCGATTAGGATGATGTTATATCTATTGCAGAACTGAAGAACTGAGTCTATGATTGTCTAGACACATTGGAACTGAAGAGCCTTGGTAGGCATTGTATCGTTCGAGACGACATTGGTTCGACGATCGACTCGCGTCCATGCTTTGACGTAACGTTGTGGTCATTGGTCAGCCTACATGGGTTGTGAAAGCACAAACTTTTATCCAATCTAAATATCATCCAATTCCAAAGTTAAGATATTGCAATTTTTATATAGGCTAGCCTGTTAATAGGAGAATAACTATAATTGAGAATTTCAAAGCTGACTTTAGTGCTGTTTAGTATTATACGGCAGTATAGATTCAATCAACGCAATGGAGTCGCATCTGCATTGGGCGGACATACTGATCCTTGTCGTATTCATGGTCATCTCCCTTGCCATCGGAGTCTACCATTCGCTGACAGGAGGTCGACAGAAGACCGTAGCTGAGTTCATCATGGCCAATCGAAAACTGTCGGTCATTCCTACATCCATTTCTCTGGTAGTGACCATCGTTTCTTCCCTCCTGTTGCTCGGAACGACGGCTGAGATCTACGGCTACGGAGTCCAGTACACGCTCTACTTCATCCTTTCTACAACGACGGCTTTGATATTGGTCGAGCGATTCATTGTTCCGTGGCTTTATCGACTGAAGATGGTCAGCGTTTTTGAAGTGAGTCCTCTTCTTGTTTTGTTTTGATCAATGACCGCAATATTATTTAACTGCACCAGTTGTATCTCATTGGTATGCATAGACATCTAAGGTCTTTCAAACTTCTTTCAAAGGTCTACCTCGCACTCCAAGTCTAGGGCCAACCGATCACACTGGTTTCACTCAACTTTATAACCACTGGGTCTAAATAATCTTTCATCATCTATTCCTGTGGGGTTCATCCCAGTAGATGCCCATTGACTATATAACTTTAGCTAACTAATTAAGTTTTCGCTTTGATTATTGCCTGATTAATTTGTGATACCTGTGATGCTTTGTGTAACCTTATTACTGCCTTAGTGTTCTTGATACACACGGACCAATAAAAAACTGATTGATTGATTGATTAATTGAAACTGTCGAAGTGCCTGAATATGTGTGGTGAGTTGCCTGCCACCAGAGCCGTATTTACTCACCAAGCAGTAACAATTTCTCCTACATTAAAAAAGCATCTATGCCTACTTCATGAGTTACTACATCTCGGCGCTAAATCGCGTGCCAGGAACGTAACATGTATGCGTAGATCTATGCATTCCTCTAATCATGTGCCTATCGATCAGTCAATCAATCAATCAATCAAGTAGTTTTAAGGCTATTATGTAGAGTTCTATTATTGTCTGAATAAAACATCAGATTTAGCTTGAAACTTCATACCATTAGCTGTGTACTGAAACTGAGTGAATGAGGAAAAGTCGGCCTCAAATTTGGACAAAGCAAGTTGGGCATTAACCTAAGAAGAGATAGGCCAATGAAGTCCGAACACTGGTTGAAAATGAACCAAAACGACAGATTTGCAGTGAGACACAACGAGTGTCATCACTGATCAGGTGACTGGCATCTAGACATCTGCACAGTTACACCGTTGGGCGCGATGGTGCACTGGCTATGTTTGTAGCCATGCAGCCGAAGGGTTGCAGGATCGAATACACCCTCGCCGCCACGTACGGAACCTTAGCAAGTCATTCACTCGCAGCTATTGCTTGGGCGCTTCGGCGAAACTACGATGCAGTGTCGGTGCTGTAGTCTGGAGCGCCTCTGAGTAGTGAGCTCGTAGGGGCGTTATAGAAATAGACAAATAAACAAAACGTGCCGCAGTGATTGCCACTGTAATATTAGCACATGTTTAGTGTTGCGGGGTCGTAATATAATACGTGTTGCAGCCAGGGCTTTTTAACGTGCAGTTGTAAGCTTACACAAAATGTGCAGTTGTAGAAGCACACCTGTACTAAAACTAGCAAATAGATCATTGTCCTCCGATTGGAAGTAATTTACCATGGATGATGGGAAAGGAAAGAAGGAGTTGTGCAGTTCTAAAAATTCTTTAAAAACAGCCCTGGTTGAGTGGTTGTAGCATAGAATTATTTGGTGTTGTAGTATTTTGAGAAGCGGTTTATGTCGAGGAGCATGAGGATGTTCGGAGCAGCGCTGGGAATTGCATGGGCGGTAAGAGTCATAATGTGTATTCGTTTTGCTGTCACTGATCTAAGTTTACATTAATTTTGCGCATTTAATATTGACGTGTCATAGACTCTAAATAATAAGACCAAGTTGGTATTTTTAGGGAAGAAGGGAATTTTTCTCTCAGTTCTTGAGACCACGCTCTTTTCTCCAACACACCGATGAATGGATATTGTTTCACCAGCATAACACATTCTATGTCATCTGACCTTTTTGAGACTAGGATGATGACATTGAACTCTATTATCATGTGAGGATTTTTTTATCATCCTCTAAGTTCAAAGCATCCCTTATGACCACTGTGTTTGAAGTTTGAACCCAGTAAGGCTACAGGGCCTTTGAGCCCAATAACATTAGGACCTACATGGGAGCAAACTCTGAAAATCGTCTTTCTGATGGGCGCATGACAGAAACCTAATGTTCACGTGAAACTGGATTTTGGAGCGTAAAGCGTAAACGAATTGGTTCGTGACAACTAATTTATATTCACGACCCTGAGGAGTCGTAACAGTCGACTTTGTACCAGTATCCAAGATCCGATAAAATGTACACTGCTGTGTGTTAGCAATTTAGCCATCGCCCCCGCAGTAGGTGATGTTCTTTTTGAGGTTGAGGCACACAATCACGATGGTCTAAATTTCAGTTGACAAACACCTAGACTCTGGACTCAATGTTTACCGGATTGTCGGACTGTGCCATTAGATATTTCAAGATAAGATGAACCCCCCAGCTACGAGAGATAAGCATTGACTGATTTAACTGTTTTGTGGTCTTTGTTCGTAGGTTCTCCTCATGGGAGTGGTCATGTACGCGCCATCAGCGGCCCTTGAATCCGGTATTTATTAAGAAAACTATACACTGCTATTTTACATTCAATCACTCATTATAACTCCGCCACTGGTTGCACTCTGCCAGTGCCAGTCCCAAGCCAGGATAAAGGAGGAGAGCGACGCTAATGTTCTTTGTTACCACACAGTGTCTTTGAATTGCAACTACACACACTCATTATCTGCTCATTCTCGAACGAATAGGCGTAACCATCACTGCGGCCATTGCAACCAGCACCACCAATTACTACATCATCAGCAACATTGACAACAAAGAAAGCATCTTAGGCTATTTTAAATTATTCTTTATGTACTTTGTGAAATTTTCCGACTCTCAACCTAAGATAAATTCAAAGACATGGAGAAAGACAATTATATTAGCATGACTTTTGTAATTCCATTTCATAAATTGCTCTTTTTAACCTGAAAGCGGTGCGTATATATCTGTTTTTCTTACCAATAAGATAATATAATAAGTAAGGTCGTGTAACATACACAAATGGTGAAATAACTATTTGGCACTACTTGCTTTTTCCTGATAAAAATTAAACAGCAAAATGACATAATTTTGCATGAATCTTTTCTTTCTCTCAGCTACTGGTTTGCCACTTGCCGTCTCAATACCAGCTATGGCAGCCGTGTCGGTGGCTTATACCGCTCTTGTGAGTATCAATCAGTCAATCAATCAATCAATCAATTAATCAATCAATCAATTATTCAATAAATCATATATTAATGTAGAGAATTTAAATTGACAATGCATAGCCGTGCAAAGAAAATAATGGTGTGCCTATAGATCAAGGCCGCAGCCAGAATTCTATTTGGGGAGGCGGGTGTTCACTCAACTGTGAGCCAGTATACAAAATTTAATACCAAATCAACTGACTAAAGGGGTTTGGAGAAGCGTCTTGAGCTCTCGTACAACAGACTCTCTCTGTCGCAACAATCGATGTTGCATTGTACCGATACATTATTTCTATAGCGCCTATCGACTATCGCAGTGCATACCAATCAGAGGCGCTCCCAGTTCAAAACACCCAGAGAGAAAAAGTATTGTTTTGAGATAGCGAAAAAGATGTGCCATCAGCTAATAACGAAGAACGTGTCAGTGAAGAGAACCGATCGATTCCAAAGTGCAGGACCAATGAAGGTAAGGGCGGATACGAAAATTTTCGAAAGGGAGGCCCAAAACTTTCGATCTCGGGACAGGGAAAAAATTTCGTCTTGGTCGTCGAAAAAATCTGCCGACCTTTTTCTCGTCTCGCTAAAATGTCTGGAAAATATACCAATTTTCCCTGCCAAAAAACTTGTTGAAACCAAATGGGGGCCACGTCCCATGCACTTTTGAAATGGGATGGCCATGGGCGGATCGTCTTCCCTGAATCCGCCCCTGAATGAAGGCAAGAGGGTGTGTTTTGGTCTCTCAAATCCAATATGAAGGCCTTAAAACTAAAAGAACAAGAAACCATTAATTTTGACGGTAATAATATTATAAATTACTGGTGTCTGTTGGATGTATTTTTGTGTGTGACCTTTGCGTGTGACCCCTTGTTAAATGCGTAGCCTATGTATAGGCCTAAACCGCAGTAAACTATGAAAAATTGTTTCCGATGTACAAAAGATGTTTTATAATCGTAGGGTGGAATGCGAGCTGTGATATGGACGGACGTCTTTCAGTTCTTCATCATGGTTGGTGGAATGCTCGCCATTGTCATCAAGGTAGGCCTAACTTAAGGCTTAAGGTCTAACCTTTCTGACTCAGCGCAGCGCTAGTGAATAAGCTGGTGCTCCGCGCTTGGCTTTCGAGTAACGCTTTAGGAATTTCGAGTTTACGATTACAATTACGAACTTATGAAACTGTGTCAATACAATAGGCCCAGCAATCAATTGTTCGAAGCGTCCGGCAGCGTTCCATTAGTAGAATTGGTGCTAAAAAAATAGTTGTTCCAACTTGCTTTATAAAATACGAATTTAAGGAGTTGAAGTTTGAGTGACATTGTTTTTTACTTTTCGTTAAGGGATTGATAGTCGTTGGTGGAATATCAAACGTCTTCCGATTGGCTGGGGAAGAAGGTCGACTCATCTGGGCTGAGTAATCATTTTCTGCAGTATGAAAATTAGAGAAAATAACCATGGGACAGGTTTTGATCCACGTGATGTTTGTTGGTGAAGGGGCCATATCGAGGACTAGCGGTTGAGAGCCTCCAGCACGCTTCAACAATTCTCACCCTGGTTTTCTAATTCTCATTAAGCTTATCACTAGCTGTCAAAGTGATTAACCTCTCCACTTAACTCGTCATCACTCTCTTGGGTTTATATCCTATTCAAGTGACAATACTTATTCCCTGTCTAGCCTTTCTCTCCTGTAGCCTATTAGTTCATAACATGTCTATTATGTAGTTGTATACTATGTTTATTGAATTGCATGTTTCAATTTTTCTTGATTGTACATCACTATAATTATTATTCTGTTCTTTTCCATTGTTCCCGCAGTGCGTTTGCAGGTGGTTCAATAAAGACAATACTTGCTTATCTTCAGATAACATGGTGAAATTAAGCTCTAGGGATATTTTATCATACATCATGATTAAATAATAATTATTCTCTGATAACCCCTCTGTCTGAAACCAGGAAGGCTATAGCTAGGTTTGTTTTTAGCCCGATAACTTCATGACCTACACATTCTCAGACAACATTGTAAAATTAAACCCTATTATCATGCGATATTCACTTGACAATGATCCTGGTTCCTCTGTTCTGTTGCCCAGTTTCAGCATCGATCCACGAGAGCGTAACACCGTCTGGTCATGCATGATAGGATTGGGCATCGCGTGGATCAATCTCTTCGGTTTGTCACAAGGAGCCGTTCAAAGATATTCGGCCGTCGATAAACTGTCCAAGGCAAGGACGTAAGTTGTGGAAAAACCATCTTCATTTCCCGCATGCATTTGAATTGCATTGATCTGCATGTCAGCATTTGTAAAACTACTCTAGAGTAGGGTTAACCTTTCTGATGCGCTCCCAGTGCGCAAGGCTCCAAGAGATGAAGCAGATATATTGAGAAGAGAGAAGGAAGAAGAGAGACTTCCAAACGGAACTATTGTAGAGCGAAAAAGAAAAAGTGTGTATTTGGACTATTAAGTATTATTGTCTATCTTTATCTTACATTATCTACAGTCACTCATTCAGCCTATGATTATGTACGCTACATGTCTACACGCACATCGTCGACATTGACTTTCTGTAGTTTTCAGTCTCGAAAGGGAACTGTCTTTGCTTTTCAGAACGGTGCTACTGACTATTCCTCCCGTGCTCATAATGCAAGTCATGGCCGGCATCATTGGACTGATCGTCCTGGCTTACTACTCGAGCATCAAATGCGATCCTCTGGTCAACAGAGATATCGCCAATCCTAACATGGTCAGACAGCTATTTCGTATAATTATTTATTTGCTGCCGGTTTCCGTAGTGTTTATGACAATGGATCATCTAGAAATAGGTTGTATGGTCGCCCATCTGGATTGGCCACCTGCATGCAAAGTTGCCTTTATCACATCTATCTGACCAATCAAACTGTGTTTCATAAATCTCTCAAGTCTTTTCTGCTGATTGTGATTTTGTTTCATACGCGGTAAACAATGACAAATTTTCACTTTTATTCTAAAATGGCATTGTCTTTAGGCATTGCTACAATATGAGAAATGTGTCGTCAGGGGGGGTTATATGCTAAATAGTTCCTACCCGTATGTAGTCGGATATCATGGGAAGGGGCACGATAAATTATGGAAAGCTTTGATCATTAGGATGATAGTCTAATTATATGCGACTTTTTGATTTAGGATAATAATAAGATTATGTGTTTTATCGACTGTCTTCACTAATTTAATTGATTATGCATGTTTTAAGATTGGTGTTAATTAAGATAACAGTTTCTGTATAAGTATAGGTCATTACTATGATACATGTAGCATAGGTCTAATGTAACCGGATGCCGTCTGTCAACCGGATTGTTGAACAAACGAAAATCATTATTATTATTAACTTAAATCGTTGTCCTGTAGCCTAGCCTATGTACGTTTGCCTCGCTCAGCTACGGTCCATAGGTTTTATTATAATGTGCGATTGTTTGACGATATTATGTACAGCTGCTGCCACATTTTGTTGTGACAATCTTCGCCGATTCCCCTGGATTTGCTGGCATTTTTCTGGTCACTCTGTATGGAGGAACGCTGAGGTAACGATGCTAATTAAGTATTAACTAATATGATTACAGTTTATATGACTTTAATCTGCAATCTAATCCAATCAATGTCAATAATTGATAAAGGTCTACTGTCAGTGAAAAACAGAGTCATCACATTCAACTGTTTGTAGCATTAGACCATCTTTGATTGATTCTTTATATTATCCAGAAATTACAACGATTCAATTAAAAATACAGTAGAATAGTATAATAATATAATATAATAATAATAATAATAATAATAATAATAATAATAATAATAATAATAATAATAATAATAATAATAATAATAACAAGCCCGAACCTACTGTTAACCATTTCCTTTGGTACTTGAATAATCGATTGTTTGAGGCACTTCGTAAAATACATAGGCCTAAGTTCGTACATGTAACACGTTCGTACATGTACCACATCCACCATAATAGGATTACCTGGTAGTATTTATACGCAGCAATTGAGCGTCACTTTGTGCTTCCATGCGATTCTCATTCGTCCTTTCTCTCACTATCCATTCATTAGTTGATTTACAATACTTTGTTTGCTTGATGTCTCTGTACGACTTGAAGTTCCGTGTCATCGTGTCTAAGCGGTTCAGCCGCAAATTGCTGGGAGGACATTCTCAAATGGAAACTAAGCCATCTGCCAGAAACAAGAAAGGCTCTCATCAACAAGATCCTAGGTAGAAAGAATGTGCCACGCGATGTTCTTTCAGATAATAAATTTTAAATCACAACACAGATCTTTAAAGATACAGAATATATTATTAAAATTCATTTTCGAATCAGATCAAATTAATTGTTACCAACAATGTATAGGCCTACCTACAAGATATATATTATTATGACCGCATAATATAATAACAAGTTTGTACATGGCTTATTGTGTTATATGCAGTGGATTCTTCTTAGGATATTAATCAAGCTATTATGGGCCAATAAATTTATCAAGTAATGAAGAGATCAAAGCTGATAATGACGCATTTCGTTAAAGGGACAAAGTCCCGCTAAGAGGGGGGGGCTATTTGGCTTGGGAGAATAAAGATTTGAATATGACAGAAGCTCTAAATGAGCAAGACACAAGGGGACACAAACGTTTGTCTAGACAATGATTACTGATTATGTTATGGAAAAACACAAAAAATGGATAACAAACTTAACTAATATTTCCTATAAATAATCACGTAATCCAGATCTAACACGAACCTTTGTAAAGCGCTTCTCCAAGAACCGCCGAGAAGAGAAAGCTCTTCAAGCAGCGAAGCATTTTCTGCTGCATACCGGTATTCCTTTCTTATGATTTTATTGTAATCCAAAATTTGCATGAATTTTCGAATTAAGATTATATGTTGATATATTTTTAAGCGGCACCTTCTGTGCACGTGGTTCAAATCTTGACGTTTCCATGTGTGAGAACATGATGTTCTGTCTTTGAGGCAGCAGCTGCTGGATTAACAGTTGCTTGTTCATTTGTGTTCCAGTTGTGTTCTTTGGAGTCCTGTCCACCGGAGTGGCTTTCCTCTCCTCTTCCATTCCAGGTCCAATCATACAGGTAAGCTTGTAATCGATGTGGTTCGTTCCTCTTGTCAGCTGCCAAATTAATGTTTTTCAATTAAAGTTAGAGCACAAAATAATTAACCGTTTTTTAAGGAGAAAAAATGGTTCGCGTAATAGTTTTCGAAGTGTGGATATGATGCATCACGCCTAAACAAATCTTCTACACCCCAGACAATGTTACGACTCTTTGAGAAATCTCCCTTTAGCAAAGTTTAGGCCGTCAATTTAGGCTATATTGCAAAGGGAGAGTGAGAGATAGAGTGGCGCTGAAATGCCATACCAAGACTCTCGATGATAAATAATAATTCTGTTAATTATTATGATAATGATGTTTATTAATACATGTATATGATTATTATCGCTAGTCGCGGTGGTATCTGTAGCAGTGGTACCAATAGTAGCATTATTAGTTGATTAGTACTGGCACTATAAATGGTACTTGCACCAGCATTACAGCAGTACTGCTACAATTGCTACCACTTACGACTACTACTCCTGTTTCTGCTACTGCTACTGCCACTGCCACTGCTACTGCTACTGCTACTGCTATCGTTGCTGCTACTGCTACCGTTGGTACTGCTGTACTACTGTTATTATTAAATTTTGTGTTGGCAGGTGTTGGTTGCGTTGTACAGTTCAGTCATCGGTCCACTCGTTGGTTTCTTCATCCTTGGTGGAGTTTCCAAACACGCCAACTGGAAGGTTAACATAACTTACTGTCATCATTATTAATGTTTGGATACTGAGTTGGACGCGACACTGCCACCCTCGTTGTTGTGCTGAGGATCATGACCGAGACGATGATACTAATTTTGATTAGGCCTACATCTTAAAATTACAATGATGCCTAAAATTTGCTTCTTTGTTTTGTAGCCTTAACATTAAGGGAATGACTTAGACCTACTTGACTTAATATGACCTTGGCGATACTCCAGCACGCGACAGCCGCTCATTTATAGAGATTCTCCACTTTTCTCTGAGTCCTGTGCTTTGTGCGGTTTGTGTGGCCCTCTTTTCTACATACCAACCCATCTCCCTACCGAGCTAATGGCCTCCTTGTTGTTCCTCGCATGCGTGGGGCTACTGCCCAGTCCAGGAGCTTTGCCTATGTTGGCCCCTCCTGCTGGAACCGTCTTCCACATAAACTACGTCTTGAGCTTCTCAGCCTCTCTCCCCCTCTGTTTAGGAAGCGCCTGAAGACTATACTATTCGTTAGCGACAGTGCTAACTTTGGGTCGGGAGCGCTACTGAATCTGTGAGCGGCGCTATACAAGTGTTCAATTACAATTACAATTACCGTCCTTTCGTATCATGTCGAGCTATCGCTTGTTTGGGCTTTCCTTTTCCTTTTTCCTTGCACATGTAGGCTGTATCCACTGAATAGTTTCTTTGGATATCTTTCATGGAGAGCGAGAGGTAGGCTATCGAGATCGAGTCCTGTGTTCGTGCTTTGTAGGCGGCTATTAGCGACGTGTATTGCAGGCAGGCTGTTCCAGGGGCGGATCCAGGGGGCCAATCCGGCCATGGCCCCCCATTTAAAATTTATTTATTTTTTACCAGCTATTCTGGCCTGAAAAGTTGACTTGAGCCCCCCCCGTGAGTGCTCCGTATGTCCGTTCCCCCTGGGCGGAGGGCGGATGAAAAAGGTTTTTGGAGAAAATTTAAGGGTGATGACTTAAAAAAAGGTCATCAGTTTTTTGGCGGATGGAAAATTTGTTTCCCTGTTTCCCGGACCAAGACCCAAAATTTTGCCGCCCCCATCGAAAATTTCTGTATCCGCCCTTGGTCTGTTCTGTTAGTAGTTAATATATTATGTCTTAGGTCTTTATCAGTTGAGTTCTTGTGAATTTTTTCAATAGCATACCTGTATAGCGTAACCGGTTGCGGTCTGTCAACCGAATTGTTTCGATAAAAAAATATGATACCTTCCAATAAAAAAATACCTTCCAATTGACCATGCGCTTAGTACCGCACTAAATCAGGAGTCGGATGATGCAGTTAACACTGGGTACTAGTGAGAATCAGGTATTACGATCTCTGATTAGACACCTCTAAATCACTTTCTTGCAGTGCTATGAAAGTGCAAATTATGTAAAATTGGTAATTACCACTGACCTGGCTGGAGTCGAGAAAATGTCGACGCTACTGGGCGTGTGAGCCGCAATGTAGGCCTATTATCTGTAGCCTAATTAATGCATTATTTTGTTGGAGCCTTTTTTGCCCGGTGGGATCCTTGCACATTAATTTGAGCAAAATAATATTTGAGTGATATGCAAAATTTAATTATTTATGAAACGTGACACAGGCGTCCATATTTGAGTTTCATAACCGGTTGGCATGAAAGGCAACCGATCAAGTTTTTCCTCTTCCCAGGTTAGGATTTAGCCAGAACCAAGTGCTGTTGCCAAGGGAAGACGACGTGGACGTACTGACCCCAAACGCTTAAGAGAATGAGTTACATGTATTTCTATTTCATAAAGAAGAGGCAGACGCATCTAGAAAGAAAAGAGAAATAGAGCGCGGGACGACGAGCTCAGGATGTACGTGGTGGGCCACAAAAAAGACCCCTCCCCCACGGTTTTTTTGCCAATATCTTGACCAAAAGTAGGAATTTCGAAATGAAATTTTACAATCTTATATCGGTCAAGATATTGGCAAAAACTGCAGGGAGTCTGTAGATCCTTTCCATTGGATGGTTTTTGCTTTGTTTTCGAAGTTGAAGAATCTGTAACCCCATGCGAATTGAAATGCAATAACCTATAATTGCTTAGTGTTAGAATCGATTGCAATGTGATAATGACGACAGCGGTAGTTAGTTAATACGCAAAATTACATAGCCAAGCTACTACTACATGTAGTATTAATAGTCGTAGTATTAATGGTAATAGTGGTAGTAATATTTAAAAGGAGTTCTAGTCTTTCTCATATTGAATACGAATATTATTCTCATTGCATATTTGTTTCTTACACGGAATGCAGTGATCAAGCATATCACTTATCGGTAGTTTTCGGTACCGTCTATATTGAAAGAAAAATAATAGACTTAAATACAATATTGGGCTCTTAAACTTAGAGTGAAATATATTATATCAAGGCCGATACAATTTTAAAAATTGTATGCGATGCTGATAGTGTGCTAACTTGTATCATTCTACAATTCTCATAACATTTTCGTTTGTATATATATGTATGTATATTATATATATGCATGTATACTAGTTAAGTTTTTTGTGTTATTCATTTCAAATTCGGCCGTATTTATCATCTGTTTCTTCCAACGCTCTCAGGTGGCCCTGGCTAGCGGGATCTTCGGTCCCTTTTGGGTCTCATGCCATCATGTTTGCTACTCTGTTATAATAATTATTACGAAATGTTACGAATATTATTGGTTGCCGAATAAAATGTTATGTTGTTATGTTATGTTATTCCTAAGCATGCTCGGTGTGCGATACTTTTTTCTGTTGAAGGGAACAATGCTAGGAGGCATCGTGGGTGTACTCACTGTTCTCTGGTTGAGCATTGGATCAATGACTGTTCACCATAAACAACCTCATCTGATTCCGTTATCCGTCGAGCAATGTTCCATCAGAAACAGGAATGCCACTTTCCTTGCCTTCCCATTCAACCATGTTAACTACACGCGAATTGAGGAAGCAGGTGGAGTATGGAGCAGCAACAGCTGGAACGAACCAACTGTGGTTCCGCTGGATACTGATAGTGGAGTGATTAAGACTTTCCAGAAGAAGTCGGTATGCGAATATGGGTGTAGATCTATAAATTATTTTATTATGTCATCCAGTTGACCTACATTATATTTCGTTCTTTTATGAGGGTAATTAATTAATTAATTAATTAATTAATTCTTTCATTCATTCATTCATTCATTCCAGCATTTACATAGCACCTCTTGAAGAAAACTACTCAGAGGTGATCCCGACTCCAGCACGACTAAAAAGAACAGTTTTCAAGTGCTTATCGGATGCGTCAAAGAGAAATCTATGGATAATGGATACATAGCAATTACGTTACTTCAGTCTGATTGCATGTAATCACAGCACACTAAACTGCTGGGAGTTTCGTTTTTATCTTTTTTTAGACAAGATTCCAAGGTCTTGAGAACTTTTATGCCATATCATACCTGTGGTTCATACCAATTGGAATTATCATCACAGTGGTCATCGGAATGTTAGCATCTTTAATCACGAGTAAGTGCTAATCAAATCTAATGTAATCTAATCTATGCAGTCTGTTCAATTCACTCTGAGTCGATTTCAATCTAATCCGTTTTGCAAGATATGGTGTAATTTAGAAAATGGGAATAAAAAAATGGCGCTCTTCACGACCATGATGAAATCTCTAGTATTGGTACTCTTTGGAGCAAGAGTTTACTGTTGTAGTAACAATCATTTTCTGACAATGTAGAAACATGTCTACCCAACTGTTTTGTCTAGTTTGCTTATTCAGATGCATCGGCGTCTTCTTATGTTCACTGCCATAATTGTATATGTCTTTTGGTTCAGGCAATAAGCAATAGGCCTAAATAAATGACAAAGTAGCAGGCGGAAGCGCCATGTGAAAGAAAAGGTGGTGGTATTTGCAGTTTAACGTCACTGCGAGGTAACAAAGACCATTAACGAATGCCCTCCTCCTTTATCCAGGCTTGTGACTGGCACTGGCAGAGTGCAACCAGTGGCGGAGTTTGAACGAAAACAAAACTAGATTATGAATATTTCAATTGCAAGAAGCGCAGTCTCTACTTTTGCTTCGCTTGTGTAACAGGGGACAGAGATTTGGAGGCGAAGGTTGATGAACGACTTCTTATGAGGTTCCACGGATGCGGTTGGGCGGACGAGGACGAAAAAGAAGAACAGCTGGAAAACGGGAACAAGGTATCACTGAAGGAAACTAAAGTAGGCGCCACATGATTGTTATCAACACGGGGCTTGGTGGTGTAATGGGAATGTTCGTTGTCCTGCAGCCGTATGGACCGTATGGTTGCAGGTTCGAAAAAACTCAGGGACCTTGGGCAAGTCCTTCACTCGCAATTGATCAGCGCTTCGATGCAGAGTCCGCACTGTAGTCGGGAGCGCCTCTGAGTAGGGGGCTTGAATGGGCGCTATAACAAGTGCAAATACAAACAAGCCACCACCACCATCGTTATCGTCATCGTCGTCGACATCATCGACATCGTCAACCTAGTATACCCTCTACTCGTGATCATCTTCAACATCATTATCAGTATAACCTGCTTTTTCTTATAATCTCGACCTTCTTTGGCGCTTCTTATTTCTTCGAAGACCTTTAGAATTTATGCCAACCCTTGTTTTAATTCTTTAAACAGTTCGGGTGGGCTTGCTATACTTTCAGGACATGAAAGGATCGGAAGATGACTTTCTCAAGGACGCGGATTTCAACGACGATTTAAAGAAAGAGGCGGACAATGGATCTGCTGCGAAAAACGATCTAGGAGCAACGTCCCGTGTGTAGAGCACAACTTAGCGAACTAATTAAACTGTTGTGTGGCGGGCGGTAGCATGGGCAGAGACTTAGGGGGTAGGTCCATAATTATAGGGGCGACGGTCCATGCATTTGTCCCCCCCCAATAGTCAAGTGTTAGGACATGAAAACTTCACGAACACACTGGTGACGGACTGACGATGACCAGGGCCGTGTTTAACATAGGTCCATTCGGTGCGGTGCACCGAATGCCCCTTAGCCGAAAGTTTTCTTGCCATTGGCCAAATGTCTTTTGCGACTCTCATGTTACTTAAACCTTTTGTAAAATCAGCTTAACCGCACAATCCTTCCGACAGACGCCATGATGAGGAAACTTTTCATAATTAGGATGATTATGTTAGGCCTATAATTATGAAATCTACGATTTAGGATAATGTCTGTTAAGAATATTTTGACTGTCTTGATCAACTCAATCTATGATAATGTATGTTTTTTGCAGCACTGCTTGTGCACAAAAATGCGGATAAAAAGAACAATATTATCGATCTCTTAAAGAATATGCTTATCATGCCATCTGTCGTAATGAACTTAGGTAAGGTTTGGAAAGGTATTTTACGGCCAGGTTGATAGGCTAGCACATTATAAAGCAGTCATAGAACATATCGCCGAATTGTGTAATTCTAATATTTGGAAAACACCATGGCTTTATGGAAGTTATCTCATACTCAAGTTAGGCTCATGAATCCCCAAAAGACACTAGATGAAGTCTTCTCGTTGACACACCGACGGTTTTTGGGCTCGACCAGTTTGCCTTCCACGAGGCCAGTCTCAAACGCATGGTGGACGATAGAACAGAAAGAAAATTCAGATTGTTATAAGATAACTTTATGTTTAGTTCTGGTTTAATTAACGTCGCTTAGTATCAGATTGACTCGCCACCGTATTATGATCATAATTTACTGTATGAACGGATTATTGGAAGTTATAACAGTGGTGGAATTTACAAGGGGTTTATCACTCATTTTATCAACAACACTGCCAAATGTAGCCTAATGTAATGTAATGTAGTGTGATGTAATGTAATGTAAGGTTGAGTCTACCCTTGAGAGAGCAGCGGAAAGACATTCCGCGTTCGTGCGGTCTGCGCGCCAGAATGTTATCCAGGGCTTTTCAAAAGAATTGTTTTAACTGGACAGCCAGCAAGTTGAACCTGACGTGCCATTCGTCGGCGGATAACATTTCCGATCACCTTTGTTTAGTCATTCACAAGAAATTTGGCTTTTCCGCGTGTTAGTTTTTCACTGCACACTCCGTTCCGCTCCTCCATGGTATACATCGGCTGCAGTTAACCTTTTCTAATGATTTTCACTGCACAAGATTGCTGTTACAACTGCAAATTCGCTTACAACTGCACATTTTGTGCTCAACTGCTCGTTAAAAAAGCCCTGGTGCTAACTTTACCCTAAACCCATCACCGTTGATTTATTTTCAGTGGCGGCGCCAGGATTTCAGTTTGGGGGGGGCTAAAGGGGGTAAATCGCCCAAATATTTCATTTTTACATGGGGAAAAATGGATGGCCTTTTTTTAGGGGGGCTTAGCCCCCCAGACTTCCCCTAGCGCCGCCACTGTTTATTGTTGGTCAGAGTTTGTAAGCTTCTTGGCCTTGATTAGCTAGGCCTTCTCACGGCTCAGCGAGAAATAAGACGCCCTACTTTTAGGTGTTTTTAACGACACTGGCATATAAGCGATGATTAGTGTCGCCCTCCTCCCTTCTCAAAGCTTGTGACTGGCACTGGCAGAGTGCAACCAGTGGCCCCTATTAGGATTAATGAAAAGCATACTTGTTTGAATAGATGTTTGAATAGAAGTTGGATTCATCAGAAATAACTCCCTTTTAAATGGAAGTGGGATTGATGAAAAGATATCACAGTGCAAGTAGGCCTAGAAGTTGGATTCATGGAACGATGTTATGTCGTATTTTCGGACTAAATATTGCAACGCGAGAGGTTTGGCTGCGAAGTGCGAACCGAGGGCTGCATGCGGTATAGTCAGGAACGACTTCCACGTCCTTCGAGGTCTTTTTCAGCCAAGAAACAACTGCCATCCAGGTCACACTGTTCACAGGGCTCGTTGGCCGGGGAACGGACATTTCCTCCTGGACATTCCCCCGGACATTTTCCCCCCGGACATTTCCCCCTGGACGTTTCCCCCCCCCCCCTACCCTAGGACATTTCCCCCCTGTATGCGGAAACCATTGCTTTTATCGTCTTCAACAATTTAAACCAGAATATTTTCATCAATCCAGCTCCAATTTAAGCAAAGAATATTTTCATCAATCCAGCTTCCATTTAAGCAAGAATATTTTCATCAATCCAGCTCCAATTTAAGCAAAGGATATTTTAATCAATCCAGCTTCCATTTAAGCAAGAATATTTTCATCAATCCAGCTCCAATCTAAGCAAAAATATTTTCATCAATCCAGCTCCAATTTAACCCAGAATATTTTCATCAATCCAGCTCCAATTTAAGCAAAGTGGATTCCTTAGCATTTACTTCAAAGGAATCGTTGTAAAAGTTTCAGATTTAATTATACAGGCCTAGGCGTAGGTCTAGAATTCAGGGTAGAACTTGTATGGTCATTTGATGTGGTATGCACAGAAGGGGGGAGAAATGTCCGGGGGGAAATGTCCTTGTCGAAATCAGGGGGGAAACGTCCAGGGGGAAAATGTCCAGGGGGGAAATGTCCGAGGGGGAATGTCCAGGGGGGAAATGTCCTACATTCCGTTGGCCTATGTGCAATAATTGTGCACGATTTGAACTTCCGAGCAAAGATGATCGAAATTTTGTCTCTATAATTCTGTGCAAACGCAATTATTACAAGGGTCTAATATCGATTCAACTTTATTCCAATAGCTGATTGCTCCTTTTACTCTTTTCAGTCTTTTGTTTAATTTTTTCTGTCCCAATGTGGGCCTACTAGTTGCGATTAATTTTGTCAATTTGTTCTTGCTCAATAATCAAATAATTTTTTTAGTCTACATAGAACTTTCAAACTAACGAACGACACGACCCCAAAATAAACTGATTGAAGGATCTACAATAAGTGAAAATGCATGATTACTATAAAATATATCGCTGACGCTAAGCTTATTCGTTGTTTGATATTTGCCACGAACGAGAGGTGAGTCTCTTACAGTAGGCTATTGATCCGGTTAAGCTTCTCATTGATGAATATTATTCGTTAACTAGTATAGACGCGATAATGCTTTTTAAATAAACGATGCTCTTTTCGAACTGTTAATTTTACCTAAAAATTCAAGAACGTGAACTCCAGACAGAAACGTTGTCTATTTTTTTTTAGAATTATAGGCCTACTAGCTGGGGAACCCGACGTTGCTCGGGAAATTTAGGATTCGATCTGTTCCGGCCACAACCTCCCCCCCCCACTCCGACCTCTACCGGTACGCCACCCGATAAATTTGGGTTTCACGAAAATTTCCACCCCCATCTCCTACTCCACCCCACCCTCCTCCCCCACCCCGCCTCCACCGTACGGCAACAGAGCTGACCTAAAACACCTTTAAAACGTTGAAAATGATTACTTATAATACGTGGCAAGCGATTGAAAATTTATAGCGAAAATTAGTGTTTTTGACCCCCCGCACCCTGGTGGTAGAGATTTGCCAACCACTAATCCGGGGGGTTCTGATGGACCTCTATCTAGGAAAAAAATTCAAATCAATAGCTGCGTGTTTTTGGGAAAAAAATTGGGGGTTTCGACCCCACCCTGGCCCCCATTGTGGTAGAGAATCGCCAACCCCTCGCCTTTGCGTCTCGTGCCGAGACCTACACAGTAGTGAAGGTTTGGAGTGAAAAGCTCAAAAACTGTGAGCGTGCATTCTGGACAAAGTCACATACATACCCACATACATAGCCAAGTCCTTTCTTATAGATATAGATTAGACCTATCCGAACAGTTCGGAAAGAGCGATGCTCTTGCTCACAAGGCGTGATCGACAAACTTTGCCCCGTGTCCGACGAGTCGTAAATCGGATAAACACGATTGGGTGACACTAAGGCTTGCAACTTGTGACTGTTGTTTATATTTTGAAAACGACTTATTGCTGGATTGTCCTACTTAGAGAGAGATAAGCCCAGAAACGATCTCTGCAGATTGACTTAGCCTACTCGGTCTTTCATGTAGATGGCGCTAGAAGGACATTTTGATGCTTCGGGATAATAATATCTGAACTACGCAGCCTTTGGAGAAGGTCTGCAATTGATCCAAGAAAGTCTTCAAGGTATTTTGCATTTGTACACGTACGGTTTCTTCTTTGATCGATTCGCCGAGGTTAGCTATAATTATTCGAGATTCCTTGAATCACAATGTTAACCCTAAATGCTCTCTCATGCCGTAGATCCATTATCTTAAGATTGGGTTTGGCGGTGATGGAGTCGGGTATGGCTTCGTTGAATAGGTGCTATGTCATGTAATGTAAGCTTAAACCAAAGTGCAGTCTAAATAGTTGGCTATTATAAGAGCATAACAGTACTACCTGTAATATAATTGTTAGACTTAGGATTAGCCCTATGTGGCTTTCTTAAAAGATTTGGCTTTTGCTTGGCTGTCCAGAAAATTTGCGTTTATTAAACCATATCTGTTACAGTAGGTCTATACCAAAATGCGGACAGCAATTGGTCCATTAAGAAAATATTCTTTAGCAGTCCAATTTGTAAAGGGATCATCATTCTACCACAATGTTATACGATGCATGGACCATCCTATTTCTTAGTGCACATGACCTTATTATGTATAATGTGTTCCAGTATAACGTATTGCTTTGCAGGTAATAACGTGCATATACCTCGGAGCAATGGAGTCGCATCTTCATTGGGCGGATTATCTGATCCTTGTCGTATTCCTGGTCATTTCTTTGTCCATCGGAGTCTACCATTCGCTGACAGGAGGTCGACAGAAGACTGTAGCCGAGTTCATCATGGCCAATAGAAAACTGAAGGTCATTCCGACGGCCATTTCACTGTTTGTCTCCTTACACTCTGCTATGCTGTTTCTGGGTGTAACGGCGGAGACATACAGCTTCGGAATCCAGTATCTCGTCTACCTGATCGCCTCTGCACCTCTGGCTATGTTCCTCATAGCACGCCTGATTGTTCCGTGGCTCTATCCGCTGAAGTTGGTTAGCGTCTACGATGTAAGTGAGCGATACAAAGTCCCCCCCCTTCAATGTGATGTCATATAATTTATTGCACTTTCGTCGGCAATCATAAGTCGTCATCACCAATTACCAATCATCAATTATAAGCAGTCATCAATCATCAGTCATTATTAATTCGACATTAATAGCTATTAATCACTAGTCACCAATCACTAGTCACTAATCACTAATCACTAGCCACTAATCACTAGTCACTAATCACTAGTCACTAATCACTAATCACTAGTCACTAATCACTAGTCACTAATCACTAATCACTAGTCACTAATCACTAGCCACTAATCACTGGTCACTAATCACTGATCACTAGTCACTAATCACTAGTCACTAATCACTAATCACTAGTCACTAATCACTAGTCACTAATCACTAGTCACTAATCACTAATCACTAGTCACTAATCACTAGTCACTAATCCCTAATCACTAGTCACTAATCACTAGTCACTAATCACTAGTCACTCACCAGTGACCATTCGTCGATATTATTAATAATTGTCTGGTCATCTCGTCTAGTCTCGTCTGGGACTTGAAGCTGCTTTATAAATTTAAGACATGCCAACGTAGGCTACTTCTGAATGTGTTTTTAGTACCTGGAGATGCGTTATATGTCAAAGACTATCAGGATATTCGGGGCATCGTCGGGAATTCTAATGTCGGTGAGAACAATTCGTTTGTTTATGAATGAGTTTCGTTTACACTCTTTACAGTGAATGGTAGCGCACACGTCAGTGTAGCACGCATTTGCTTAACGAACGGGCGAATTTCTGTTCAAGATTATCAGATTAAAGAACACGGTATAGGCCTACGCTGCACTCTGCATTCCAGAAATATTATGATTAAAGCATAGAATACGTTAGCGTTAAGGGCAGAATCAGGACTTGAAGCCAACACGGGCATATAACATTACGCTCCATTGATTTTACTTCACAGCAAGAAGTCTACGACGCAAACGGTCCATGTATGTATGTATGTATGTTCACTTGTTAGAGCACTCCTTCAAGAACCCTACTCAAAAGCGCTCCCGATTGCAGCGCGGACACTGACTCGGAGTCTCACGCCGAGGCGCATGAGCTATTGCGAGCAAAGGACTTGCTCAAGGTCCCTACGAGGCGGTTTGAGGTGGATTCGAACCTGCAACCCTTCGGTTGGAAGGCAGCGAACATACCCACTACACCACCGCGCCCCGCGTCATGCATGCTGTTCTACAGCACATACAAATTGTACTGAACATAGTTGATCCAAGAAGTCCAATGTAGGCGTGCTCCAGTGGCTCCTCTCCAGCAGCGAATCCAGTGTCGGAGCATCGCTTTGTTCTGGCGCTCCATGTTGGGTCTTGCTCCGGCCAATATTCACGACCTCTGCCATATTGGGTCGTCGCTCTCTCCTCTCGATTGAGTACGGTGTGCTCATTGTCCCTTTTGGCTTTGCCCGCCCAACCACCAGGCAGAGAGTTAGGCCATCTTCTCGGTGGTTTAACACTCACTTTAGAACGGGCTCCCTTTGATTCTGCGCTTGTCACCAACGGACCGCTCTGACTGTCTATGCGCATCTCAAAATTTCTATTCTCTTAATTGGCCGTACTTGGGTCGAGAGCGCCTCTGAGCAGTCACCTTGAAAGGGCGCTGTATATGCCTACATCCTCACAATGAATGCATGAACGAACGAACGAATGAATTAAAGGCAGACTTAACCCTCATCTGAACAAGCGAAAATGTAACTTAATTTGATCAAGGCCAGACCCCCCGTTTTGATGTGGGTTTTTCATGGGTAATAGTGCTTTTTATATGCCACTTTTGTAAGATGATATGAGAGTAACTCAAAACGACAATGTATCAGTCTCTTTATGCAATACAAATCATTTTTAATGATGAATTTGAAATTAAATGTTTAATTACATTAATTGTGGCGGTTTGTCAGACATGTTCATTGTCGCAATAGTTGTCTATCTATAAAAGTTGGAAATAAAAAAAACATAATTTTAGTGAAATTAGTTTTCAATGCTCTTGTGATCAGAGTCAGCATGACTGTTTTCTAGAAAATATATTAAAAAAATAATGGAATAGGACTACACCTAAAATGTAAACATGTATACAAACATGATCCGTTAGCTGTTGCTTTCGGGTTTGTATGTTGAATGATGATGTCTTTCATCTCGGCTGTTATAAAACTGTCAAAAACCATCTTGAATATTTTCAATGTGTCCGTATTATTTTATTCCACATCTTCTGTTATTACATTGTGCAACAGAGCACGTCCTCTTGGCATTACTTTTGACTGCCAAAAATTATCCGGATCTTTACTTGTATTTAGATCTCTCGACTTCATCAGTATAAACAATTTCGTCATCATTATCTTCACTATCAGATCCAGTCTCATCATCGTGTTTAGCATCATCTTCAGTTTCAACATTGTCTTCATCATAAGAAACACATGAATGTTGTTCTTCAGGCATTTGCATCTCTTCATATTCACATTCTTTATTGTGGCTCTCACTGTCCAAACTGTCATCATTGTAGTCTCGGCCAGTATCATCTTCAGAACTCCCATAATGTCACTAAATCGATTTGGTCGTCTAGATGTGCTAATTGTAGCTCAGTAAATATAGGAACAAAGTCATAAAAGCAATCTGAGAAAATATCACTCCTAAAAAAGGTATGCAGCAAATATATGAAGGGGGTCTGGCCAGATACCCCCCTTTGTGCGGATGAGTGTTAAACTTAACTACGAAGTAAAAACCTACAGAGCCTATTTCTCGTGTATGGTTCAGGTCATGTTAATACCTTCTTCGTGTCGTCTCGTAGTAAACTGACCGTCTGTTGGTTGAAAGATCCGGCGACTCTAATTAGGACTGCTACTCGTCATCGACTTGAAATTTATTATTCACGAAATGAAATCATAAACAAACTTGAGACTTGCACAACCAGAATACCAGAGTTTTGTTGCGCATAAAAATTATGGTAGCCTATATTCCGGGATAGAGGAACAGTCGGTTGCTATATCTATTGTCGTCAAGATACGCAGGTATTTTATTTCCATCAATTATCTGGTCATTAGGCCAAGGACGTGGCGAATGTGTCTTATTCCTCGTTCCCGTCAGGTGTGCGTGTGTACCGAAGATAAGGATTGACAAACTGACGGCGTATCTTTCGGTAACTCACAGTTACTGTATTAACTGTGTTCTCATATCCACGTATTGTTTCGAAAGATCTTCTTATGGGCTGTAAGCCTGTAACACGTTATCCGTCCATGTCTAAACTTGTATACCCTGACTGAGTGTTTCCTCGGCATAATGGCAATATTATAATTAAGTGCGAACATCAACAAACCATTGAGCTGTATAATTACTGTTGATATTATTTTGTTCTTAGATTCTGGTTATGGGAGGAGCGATGTACGCCCCGTCAGCGGCTCTTGAATCCGGTATCGTTAAACTGCAATAGTTGTATTGTATCGTTCTTAAACATTTACAGAGCACCTCTGAACTGTTCACTCTATAGAGGTGCTCCCAGTGCGCAAGGCCACGCGAAAAGAAGCAGGCTTTTAGAAGAGAATGAAGTAGAGAGACTTACAGATAAAAAAAAGTGCCGAACGAATGCAATGAGAAAGCGCATTCCAAAGAGAAGGACCAATTGAGACAAACTCAATGATCGAGACTGAGTCATTGCAGTTCTTGAGCGAGGAACCAAGAGGTCAAGTCACTTAAATGAAAATAGTGTCACTTGCTTTCTTTCACTAGTCATTGGGCTATCGTTTCCTTTTCTGTTACGATTTTCATGGCCACCAGGGCTTCAACATCGCCACCACCAATGCTATCAGTAGGCCTTTCCATAGACCTGCCGCAACATCCTTGATGACAAAACATCTGTAATCGAATCTAATCAGTAAACTTGCCATCACCATTAAAAACTAATTTCAAGTCAAACTAAACTCATTCATGTAAAATAAAATACGAAGAAAGAAATATTAAACGCTGTTGTTTACTGTTTGCCTAGCCACTGGTTTGCCACTTTCCGTATCAGTTCCGGTGATGGCCGCCGTAACTGTGGCATATACCGCTCTCGTAAGTAAATCTGCCAAAAATTGATTTGAAACTTATATTGTATGCTAATTATTCGTTGTGTATGTAGGACATATTGATGGTGTGAATGATTGTCCAATTAACATCTTATGCTTAACAGGATGATTAGTTTTAAACACGCTTGCGCAACGATAAAATAAGTAAAGAATTCAAGAAAAAAATCATCAACCTATATATCGGTCAATCAATTAATCAATCGAAATTCTTAGACACTTAGCCTGACCCTCGCGTTGCCAAGGTTTCTGTGGCATAGACTACCAAGGGTGCATAGATGGTTACCACCCGCCCTAGATTTTGTGTTCAATTTCCGATCTCATAAAATTATATTGTCAATAATTGATCCAGCATTCATTTGTGAAAAAATGGTATATTTACGTTTAAAATAATACTATATGATTGCGGTTCAAACTTATGCGATTTCTAACATGGGAGCCGACACAGCTTCCATTTGTTGCATCAACAAAATCATTCAAAATGGCGGTGCGTTTTGAAAACGATCTCTGTTATAGACTGTATAAAATAATTATTTTACACGTGATGTAGGCTGCTGTGCAACAATGCAAACGAGCAAAACGTATGTTTTAGTTACAATTAAAATCGATGGGCTGTGGATGATATCCATTATATCAGTGGTTCCCAACCTTTCTTGACTTTAGGGCCACATTTTCTTAGTTGAGCGACATTAGGGGCCACAAGGCTAAAATTTCATTGACTAAAAGCATACGGTATTAGGTCTAAGTTGTTAAGCTTATATTTGAATCAGAATAGAATGTTTGATGTTATTTTTAGACATTAAAATGAAATAATTTGTAATAAAAAAAACATGTGTTCTATCCTGTCCAAATTGTCAAATTTCAACATATTTTTGTTGATTCTTTGAGAGATGAGTCCAATTTTTAGGATTGGCGGGCCACTTTTTGACCCGCGGGTCACGGGTTGAGAAACACTGCATTATAATATTATAATATTATATCAGCAATCAACACGTAGCATGAAACAAGAATTTATGTCGTTGTTACTGGCAGTCAAATATGCCTCTAAGGAATGGCATAATTATTTGTTTCTCTTCGAGAAAGAACTATGAATACGATATGCTGTAATCGATGAACTAATTAGAAAGTGGGTGGATACCACAGCTCCTTAGTACCTCGGTTATTTGTAGCATATGACTTTTGTTTGGTGTGGGATAACATAATCTATATTACTCTCTTATTCATCCATACCTTACATACTCTAATATGGTCTGGGCTTCGACATACGCCACAAGGCTAACAAGATTAAATAAGTTACAAAGAAGAGCCATGCGAATGATTGCAGGTAATCAGCACTCGATGTCTACCGACGCAATATTTAAATCGTGCCGTGTTCTTAATATCGAACAGATTAGAAAATTAC
>OX457047.1:2773781-2883781 GCA_949752735.1 Lumbricus terrestris | reverse complement strand
GATCTTAGCCGACTATCTGCTACACGAATGCAAAATTCTGATATACACTGTGAGCCATAAAAAACCGTGCCACTTTATGTTTAGCTATATCTCTGTCATTTCTTTATCGATTTTTACACTTTTTGCATTATTTTAAACAGGAATCAATACTCTAAAGAGCAGAAATAAACATTATCGATTTCATCCTACATGCATGTTAAACTTGTCTTGCGAAACTGAAGACACTAAAAAAACACGTGAGAATCGATCAATGCTGCATTTTTACTACTTAAATGCAAACAATTTTTCAGTGCCTTTATTTGTTTAAAGTTTGTGTTCAAAAGGACTTCCTTTTTCACGTACACATTTTGCCAAGCGACGTCGCCACTGATCAATTGCAGTGTCAATAAGATGTTGTTCCAGATCGTTCCAGACGGATACGAGACACTGCCGAAGTTCATCAGTGTTCTGAATGCGCTTTTGGTACACGCGCTGTTCCATAAGCATTTCCGTTCCAAATCGTTATGAATAATGCGTCTGACCGTCGTTTGTGTAAGATTCAGCTCTCTCGCGATTTGTCTGGTTGAAAGATGTGTTTTAGGCTTGTCTTCCTGGCTCTGAACCAATTCATTGACAGCGGCGATATTATCTTCAGTTCGCGACGATTTTGGCCGACCACTTCCCGCAGCGCGTTCAACTGAACCGGTAGTTCTCAACTTTCGCAGAAAGTCATCTAATGTTTTTCTTTTCCAATTCTTGTTCGGAAACTCCTTAATTAATCGTCTAGAAGAATAATTTTTGCATTCCCGCAGATTTTTAATTAAAATTTTATCATCAAAGCTCAACATTTTAAAATTTTAACTCAAATTTTCAACCATCAACTTTATTTACATTATGCTGCGAAACGGATATGACGTCATCGCGCAAGTAAATAAGTAAATCGTAGAGATTTAATTTTTCTTTCAAACGACACAAAAAGATATAAAATTGTTAAAATATCGACCGAGATATAGCTAAAAATAAATTGGCACGGTTTTTTATGGCTCACAGTGTATAATGGGGAGGGGCATTGAAATCTTGCACCATGCATGTCTTTCAACAATGAAATCATGACAAATTTCGCTAAAATGACACCCTAAAATGATACCACTGCAGTGTAGAAAGAAAAATTCTATGTTTGGGAGGAGGCACATCCCCCTGCCCAAACCCAATCCCCTGCTAGACCTACGTTGAAATCTGAAATCACTCTTTTTTTATCAGCACGGAAGTTTTAGAGTTATATTCCTAAGTTGACATCTTAGAATAGTACCATAATAAACGTGGAATTTTGATTTTTTTTTATAATTGTGAGTATATTCATTGAAGTTTACACCACTCTTGTCAGCAATGAAATAGTATAGCAATTTTGCTTTAGATGACAAATTAAGATGCTGCCATTGCAGTGTGAAAATTAGAACATTTCTGATGTGGAGGGGCACATCCCCTCCCAAAACCCCTGCCCTCTCGGCGCCACGTGCTTCGGAGATTTTCCGTCGGATGCTCACCTTTCCCCAGAAACCTTGATTCCCAGAGAAGGGACTAGAAAAAAACACAGGTTATTGGGGAGTGGTTATAGATTAAACACTGGTTATTAATTCTGTCAGTCGCGGGCAAAGAAGAACCAAGGCCCTTTGTTTTATCTAAACAAATGGGAAAGGACATTATTTTTGTATGTGCTAAACCAGAGGTCTCAAGCTCAAGTCAGCATGTGGGCCGCATTTGGAAATTTTGATGACTCGCGGGCCGCAACATAAAAATATAGGCTAATCGTGCACGTGAAACTGGAATTAGTTATGTGTCATTGCAGCATACAATACTGCAATGATGATAGGCCTGTAGGCCTAGCCCTGTAAAATTCGCATATTATATTTTAAATGTAACTATAATGGTACTACAAACAAAATTGGAAACCATTCTATAGTAATTGTCGAAAAATGCGCGGGCGCTATAGGCCCTGTAATTGAAGAAATTATGCTGTAATCGAAATTTAAAATGACTCTACTTTTTAAAAGTATCCTAAGCAATGTTCAGAGTAGTTCAACTCGAATTTAGTTAGGCATAGAGAGAGACTCTGATTGTTCTTAAGTGTTCTAAATGTCATAAATCCTCTAAACGAAAGTCACCTAAATTAAAACATATAGCCTAGGCCTACCTGTTAGTGTCACTGTGTCATTGTTCAAAACCAAGCAAATGGGAGTCAATTTGAAAAAATAAGCGCACGCGGAAGTGACATTTTCCAACTTCTCACCATCTGGGGAGATACTAATCGACGATTATTCCGGGAATACTATATTTAGCGACACCGGCATACAAACGTTGCTGTGCATTCTAAGACTTCTGCTTCGGCGTTGCATCGCACTGAAGGTCCACTAAATTTATCTGCATATTATTGTGGATATGCCTAGCCTATATCTGCTGTTGTGGACTCAATGTCCAATCAAAAGGAGTAGAAAGCAGTTTAAACATTTGTTCAAATCGTAAAAGAACTGCAAAATTCTTTTAAACCGATTTCTAACTTTAAAAAATAAAAAAACCAGGAAGCTGCTCAGCCTGTTCGCGGGCCGCATTAATCGGGTTCGCGGGCCGCATGCGGCCCGCGGGCCGCGTGTTTGAGACCCCTGTCCTAAACCGTGTTTTTCAGAAGTTTTCATGACTTTATCGCTCATAAATAAAGCTGCCAAACAAGAACCTGAAACACGCTCTAGCTGATGCCAGAAGTAAAAAATGCGTTGGTTTCTGGGGCTCCGCCCCAGACCCCGCTGGGGGAGCTTACGACGCTCCCCCAGACCCCCTAGTCGGCATTGGCTTCGTGCCTTCGGCACTCGCTGCTTCGCACCTTCGGCGCTTACAATAATTGTGAGCACCCCCCAGGGAAATTTTCTGGTTGCGCCCCTGCGCGTTGATATGCGAGACTGCGGAACTATCAAGTCCCCAAATAGTAATCAGTGTAAACGACATCGTGGATAAAATGTCCGCCAGGGCGGTTTTTAAGGAATTTTCAGAACTGCACAACCCCTTCTTTCCCTTCCCATCGTCCATGGTAAATTGCTTCCAATCGGAGGACAACGACCTTTTGCTAGTTTTAACTGTACATATATGTGCTTCTACAATTGCACAAATACATTTAGAACTGCACATTTTGTGTGTAACTGCATGTTAAAAAAGGCCTTATGTCCGCTCGTCAGTGATCTTCGTTTGTATTTGAATGTTGCTTTCGACAGTTTCAGCGTTGATCCGCGAGAGCGCAACACGATTTGGTCGATCATTACAGGAATGGGATTCAATTGGATACACGGTTTTGGATTCAGTCAGGCCACTATTCAGAGATTTTCGGCTGTCGACTCACTATCGAAGTCAAGGGCGTAAGTGGCCAACGAGTATCTCTGCCTCTGTCTCTGGCTCTGGCTCTGAAATCAATAAATAAGGAATCTATCTTTACATGCATACACCACATACATACATACATACATACATACATACATACATACATACATACATACATACATACATACATACATACATACATACACACACACACACACACACACACACACACACATACATACATACATACATACATACATACATACATACATACATACATACATACATACATACATACATACATACATACATACACACACACACACACACACACACATACATACATACATACATACATACATACATACACACACACACACACACACACACACACATACATACATACATACATACATACATACATACATACATACATACATACATACATACATACATACATACATACATACATACACACACACACACACACACACACACACACATACATACATACATACATACATACATACATACATACATACATACATACATACATACATACATACATACATACATACATACACACACACACACATACATACATACATACATACATACATACATACATACATACATACATACACACACACATACATACATACATACATACATACATACATACATACATACATACATACATACATACATACTGTATTATGTTTAGTTAATTATCTAGTTAAGAGTTAATGTACACTTCTCTTTTAATATTATGTCTGCCATTATTTACTTCGTGTTACAGGTGCCCCACTAGCGGAAGATTGTGTTCTACTGTACCTGTGCGTTTTCGATGTCTCGGGTTTCAATAAAGTTTATGGTCATGGTTATGGTTATGCTTACATGCATACATACATACATACATACATACATACATACATACATACATACATACATACATACATACATACATACATACATACATACATACATACATACATACATACATACATACATAGATACATACCTTCGTGCATGCGTGCGTACGTGCGTACGTGCGTGCGTACATGCGTACGTGCGTACGTGCGTGCATGCGTATACGTGCATGTGTGCATGCGTACGTGCGCACATATGTGCGTTTCCACGTACGTTCCTACATGCGCATTTAGAAACATGCGCAGAAACGTACGTGCATGCGTGCGTACATTCATACATACATGCATACATAGATACATGCACTCGTATGTCCGCATATGCGTGTACACGTATAGCCAACATGCAAACTTTATGCAAAATAATTTAATAACGATGCTTGTACAATGTGTACATGCACGAATATAAACATTCGCCTACACCATCTATTCCATTCTTTTTGTTTGTTTGTTTTTCCTGGTCTGTTTGTCAAAATTTAAAGTGACTCTAATTGTTTTAAGTGTCCTAAGCAATGCTCAGATAAAGGAAACTCGAATTTATTTAGTGACCCTGAGTGGTCTTAAGTGTTTTAAATGTTTTAAGTGCTCTAAAAACAGAGGAAAACAAATTATCTAGTAGGAATAAACCTACCTGTTAGTGTCATTGTTCAAAACAAAGCAGATGAAAATTAATTTGCAAAAAGAAATACACGCAGAAGAGGTTTTTTCGACTTTTTTTAATTTGGGGGATACAATTAATACGGGGGATACTCTATTTCGTGACACCGGCATTCCATGGGACCCGATCTTGTTTTGCAGAACGGTATTGTTGCTTATTCCTCCGATCGTAATAATGGACACCGCGATCGGCCTCATTGGTCTGATCGCCTTCGCTTACTACTCGAGCATCAAATGTGATCCTCTGGCCAACAAAGAAATCGCTAATCCTAACCTGGTGAGGGGCGAATAGTTTCTCATTTCGCTGTTCCTATTGTTCGAATTTAATCTTTGATATTCTTTTGTTTCAGCGTTTTGTTTATGTCTATGAATGACTGATTCTGTTGATAAGTATAAGTGTATTACTGGGATCAATAGATTTGATTTGATTCGATTCATTATGGTTGATTCTCAGGAGCTCGTCGTATACGTTTGATCGCTTATCTTACCATGTGTAATATAGCTCTTTATTGCGCTGTAGAATGTATTGTATACTGTATAATGTATTGTACTGTATTATGTATTGTGGGCCTACTGTATAATGTATAATTGTACTGTATAATGAATTGTAGTGTATTTTATGTATTGTACTGTATAATGTATTGCACTGTATAATGTATTGTACTGAATTGTATCGAATTGTATTGAATTTACCGCTCAGCTGCTTACTTCGTTCAGTTTTTTAAAGGTTGTCATTATTTTTCCATTTAATTTAAACTGATCGCTATTAGGCGTAAAAAGCAGCTAGAGTGCCACAAGAATCGTTATTATTATTATTGTTACTACACGGGTACATAATTTAAAATAAACTGGGATGGTATTGTGCTGGATGGCAAGCCTTCGCTGAAGTTATGCTGAGTTTCATAAGTGCTGTGAAATGAGATTGCATCAAAGCGCTGAATGGTAGCAGATAAGCGCTGACCTTCATGATTGAGTGTGCCAAGAGTTTTCAACTCTGTAGCTTATATATTAGTATAACTATAAGTATAACTATATTAGGCTACTGTATTACTTTTATTAGCATCATCGTGTAATTATATTATTTCATCATAATTAGAATTACTCCTAGTGCTAATATAATCATTGTGAGTTTCTACCAGGGGTATTTATGGTCTCTCGTGTGTTTTCAAAACTCTATCCGGAGATGGGAATGGTGTTACTCTGGAACGTCTTCTTCCTAATCACAATTAACTTTTCATTGGGAAAGGTTCTTCTGAAGGCAATAATGCATTGAAGTGCTGGTTAGTGGTTGAGAGCGGCTGTAATGCCTCATTAGCATTATATCTATTATTATTATTATTATTATTATTATTATTATTATTATTATTATTATTATTATTAATTATGTACTTTTTGCGGCATTGCAACACATTTATAGGTCTATTATTATTATTATTATTATTATTTTTTTTTTTTTCCCCGAGGTACCTAGGATCCCTCGGGATTTCAAAAAATTATGCTTGGAGCTGTTGTTAGTATTATTATTATTATTATTATTATTATTATTATTATGAAAAAACATCATTTATTTTCAAAACCAACAGAGCAACATCAACTGGCTGGAACTGATTAACGGTGTGCACTAGGCTAGACACTAGCAAAATGTGCTAATTGTATTCCCACAGATGCATGCAAAGCCTAATACATAATGCAATTATTGTTGGTATGGCTGGTCGTCCTCGACTCCGGTTGGTTGTGTGAAAGTGCCCCTGAATGCTATGGCGTTGAATCTTTGAGTGCATATCGATAGCCGTTGGAATAAGTGCACAGTCTCACGAGGGTCACCAGAAGCGGCGGTCATACGGCGCCCCAGCTCAGACAGGAATTCGCGACCTGACCGATTGATGGGGCCCAGCGATTCGATGGCGATGGGGACGAAGTCGTGGGTGGCCGGGAGTGTTGAATATTTGGCGCACTTCCGGTTTGCGGCGTGTTCGGCTGCCCCACCGGGCATTGCTGCCGAAATGTTGAGGTAGGAGGCAGCACAGGTGTGGATGGATGTTGCATCCCATGCGACATACTTGCCCCTCGCCCAGGGAACCAGTGTTGCTCCGTCCGGTCTCTTGCCATCTGTGCGGATCAGGCCCGGTGGCTCCTTCGTGCTTGGAATGTCCGATTTTACCAGTGCTCTCCATATGATGTCATTCATGGCGAAGTGGTGTGCCGCTCTACCCGCAGATCGTCTGCAGACAAACCCGTGGTTGCCTCCGGGATCGGCGGGCTCGCCACACTGGCATTGATGAGGTGCACAAAGATTGAGTCCTAACCTAAGACCCACCGCGACTCGCACGGCCTCGTTGCTGAGGCCCAAACCGCACGAGACCACGGGAACCGTCGAGAGCCAGTCTCCCGCGTGGGGTGATGCCACAGCGCCCAGCCTTGCCCGGCTTAGAGGGTCGGTGTTGGCGGACCACACTGCAACCTTGTCAGCGTCAGTCAGAGGCCTGTCCCAGGCCTTCTGGCTGGTAAGGGTTGGCTCTTCTCCTCTCGGACGCGTTGTTTCGCGGGCCTCCAGGATTTCCACCGCGTAAGCGTCGCTCCACGTATCCACGTTGAGCACGGCGTGCACGAGCGACTTGGTTGATGCAGCTGAGGCTAAATAAGCTGATGAAGCCAGCATCGAAACGCGTCTGAACCCGAGTCCGCCGTCTCTGATCGGAAGAGTGGCCTGGATCCACTGCAGATCGCTGAGCTCGATGTTAATGATCTTTTCCAGTCCAATCCGCATTTGTTCGTCCATCTTCACTAGTAAGGGATGATTCCAGCACGGTGCCACTCTCAAGAGATATGTCATTTTGGCCGCTCCAAAGCACGACCGCAGCAGCATCAGTGCCGCCTGAGCCTGGAGACATGCCAGGTCGCTCAAGGCCCGTTCGAGCGAATTGCTGTGCTCGAGGAGCGCTTCGTCCAGGGCCTCCCCTTTGAACAGTGGGGCGCCGAGGAGGACCAATGAATCGCGGTCCATCCTTCGGAAATCATCAAATTCCTCACCCGCTAGTTCGACCTCCGAGTAGTATTCGCACTTGTTTCTATTCAAACAGATGCCGAGCGAGGTTTCCAGCTCCTTCATAACGGACAGGTCATGTCGCATATCTTCCAGCCCTCCGCCCAGCGAGAGGTCGTCCAGGAAACCGAGTCTGAAACCGGACCGCAGCGATTGTAGGGTCGACTGCAGCGGCAGACAAAACAGCAGCGGGCCCAAAGGGTCACCCTGTTGCGGCCCCATCTGTGACCGTACCTCAAAGGGCCCAAACTGTAGAAGGGATTGCGCCGAGTACGCCTGATGGATGAATGCGTAGAGTTCCGGAATAGTGTTATTATTATTTTTATTATTATTATTATTATTATTATTATTATTATTATTATCATCATCATCATCATCATTATTAGGGTATTATACACATTTATTTCTTCAAAAACTGACAAAAACCTACACAGACAAGTAAAATTATCGTTTTCAACATTAGGTCCTAAGCCTCTCTGAATCATTATTATTATTATTATTTTAAAATTATTATTATATTATTATTTTTTTATTTTTTATTTTTTATTATTATTACTGTTATTAAATGTTATCAAATTATCTTAGGGTGTTAATGTCAATTGATACGCTGAATATTATGTATACGGGCTGAATGTGCACAGGCTTGTATCATTATTTAAACTTCATCCATTCAGTTTAACTTGTATGTCAAATTGATTCCACTTGTCGCACCTGTACAGTTGCTTCCGTACTTTGTTGTGACAATTTTTGCCGATTCTCCGGGATTTTCTGGACTTTTTCTCTCCACACTTTACGGAGCAACATTAAGGTACATATAGATTCACTGAGTATTTCTAAGGTCAAAGTAACCCAAAGTCATTATTATATTCGACTAGCATACTATCGTTGCCAACACATCAGGTCTTCTGCTGCTCACCATAGACTGGATGGTGGGAATATGACTGGACCATGCATTATTAGACACCTCGGCTTGCATTGGGTTTGAGTGCCTCCCGAGCTGCAACATGTTAGGAACGTTGTTCAAGTCTTTAACACACGATTTCAATGCGTCCATTATGTCTTACAGGACCGGTTTATATTTCTGAACCTAACTGCATTGCGTTATCAGTTCCTCTAATTGTATTGCATCAGTAAGGAAGTATAGACAATTAAATGGTAACAAAATGGAGACCCAGGCAGAAGGGATGATATCCTGCTGCTGTTGGCATAGGCGCAATCACGTCCTAAAAGTTGGGGGGGCATAATGAATCACGTCCTAAAAGTTGGGGGGACCATAATAATAAAGCTAGGAGACCACTCAAAAGTTGGGGGACGCGTCCCGTGGGTCCCATAGGGTGGTTGCGCCTATGGCTGTTGGCACCTATTCAGCATAAGTTAAGAACATTGTGATGGCAACACAGGCCCCACACCTGAAAGATTGAATTTATATTTACATTAAGTTTGTTAATCGACGACAGTTTACCAGATAAACTTCATTCCATTCCATGTAATATACCTCTCTTCATTTTATTTCGCTTCTTCTTTACCATTCCTTTTTCTCCGTCCTCGTCTCTCTAGAGCCACCCTGCTTTGCAATATTCTATTGACCTGTTTGTCTATATCGTTTCAGTACGGTGTCTTCGCTCCTAAGCGGCTCTGCAGCAAATTTCTGGGAGGACATTCTGAAATGGAAACTCGACGACCTGCCCGAAGAAAAGAAGGCTCTCATAAACAAGATCTTAGGTGACTATTATACGGATGGCAGCATGGTTGATTTTACAATGGAATTATTGTAGTAGGCCTACGTGTATAAGTTTGCTCCGTTGGAATTCTTCGGGCGTTCCTTGAATCACCCGATGGTATATAATATCCCTATTATAGGTTCACAGAGTCATTAACCAGTTGGATGGAGATCTAGGTTTGCACGATACTAAGAGTGGCGTTATCGTATTGCTACTTTTCGCCACTTTATAAATATGCTTTGCTGTGTAGAGCGAGAGTTTCTAGAAAGAAGTGTTAACCTAGATGAACGGATGCATTACCGTTCAATTAACAATTACATTTTTATATCAACTATCATTTTATGCTCTGGCTGTGACTGTTTTCAATTATACAATACAACTGAAATTAGATATCGCCCTCCTTACAAGGCTCATA
The DNA here is from genome assembly GCA_949752735.1 of Lumbricus terrestris. Classification (NCBI taxonomy): domain Eukaryota; kingdom Metazoa; phylum Annelida; class Clitellata; order Crassiclitellata; family Lumbricidae; genus Lumbricus; species Lumbricus terrestris. Next base: position 2,873,677 of record OX457047.1, on the reverse strand, counting down.
AGTGGACACGACTCGACGGCGCAACTGCAACTATATTGCAGAGCAATTATTGTGCATAGCAATTATTGTGAGTGAAGGACTTGAGTCTCAAGGTACCTACATGGCAACCGCCTGTATGGGGATCGAACCCGCGCTACAGGCCGACCCATCTAACCAATCGACCACCGTGGCTCGCGTGCCTTCCCATCCAACACGCATCCAGTATCAAGTCTTCGACAGAACGTTCGCCGAAATTAACGGTTCACTGTTGCAGCATCCTTTTTGTTTGTTTGTGTCTTCCAGTGGTGCTGTTTGGAGTATTATCCACCGGAGTGGCCTTCCTTGCTGCGTCCATTCCAGGACCAATCACACAGGTGAGACTGTCATCGATCATCGTATATAGGGCCTACTAGGCTACCAGGTGTTTCCTTTAGAGACTTATATGTCCTCAAGTAAATTTATTGTTCTGTCCGTTTCTACAGATTATTGTTTTTTCTTTCTTCTGAAACTGCTTTGATATTGCTTCGTTGATACAATCGTCTTGTCTTTTATTGAACACATGAATTTTGTTTATTTTATTCAATCGAAACAACTCGAACTTTAAAGAATTCCAAATTCTTATAGATACAAAAGTCGTCCACGCGAAATTTTATTTCAAACGCTTATTGCATTTTACACCAAAGAAACAAATTTATTTAGAATTTCTGAGGAAAAAATTCCCCATGTGCAAAAATGCGTTCTAAAGATGCCGAAGCAGCTTTCCAAGCACCGGGTATATAGTAGGCGTACAAGCTAGGGTGTACAAATCGTCGGTCGTGTTTGAAACCCGTTCATGTATTTTGGCTGCGGTCTAGAACAGATCTTTTCTAAAGGAATTTTAGAACTGCCCAACTAGCAAAGTTCAATCTAGTGCCCGTTGTGCCGAATTTCGTTTCCGACAACCTTTTCAGTCATTCGCCAGAAATTAATGTTCAAGAAAGATACCAAGTTACCTGCTTCAGAATCTGATGACCTTTTTTTACCTTTTAGCGTTTTTTTTACTACACAGCCTCTTCATTCCATTCCATTCCTTGTATGATAAATTAATCCCAGTCTGGTTACAGTGACATTTTTTACCATTTTTCACTGCACAAATTTGCTTTTACAAGCTCATTTACAACAGTGCATATTCTATGTGCAACTGCACGCTAAAAACCCTGGACCTGAATCGTGAAGAGTTGCTAGTTGGTGTCTATGAACGCCAGAGTGACGATGACCTTAACCCTCATCCAAGAAAGAGAAAATTCAACTTAATTTGAACAAAGGGTCTGCCCAGACCCCCGTTTTTTGTTGTGGTTTTTTCATGGGTTAGGCTATACTATCGCTATAGTGTTCTCTAAATGTCAATTTTGTATGATTATGTTAAACTAATTAAAAACATCGATGCATCAATTTCTCTATGCTGTTATGCAACATAGGCTAAATCGTGATTATGATGAATCAGGACTTTTTAACGTGCAGTTCTACACAAAATGTGCAGTTGTAAATGAATTTGTGCGGTTGTAAAACTAGTTATGTGCAGTGGAAATCATTAGAAAATAGTAATTGCAGACCGGTTTACCATGAAAGAAGAAGGACATGTGTATTGTGTAATTGTGCAGTGAAAAATAAGCAAGAAGGCGAAATAAAACAATTTTCAAGTTGACTAAGAAACAGGTCATCAGTTTTTTTCTACGCCCACTCGACATTTTTGGGTAAAATTTTCAGAAACGACGAGAAATTTTCGCCAAACAAAGCCGCACTAAAAAAACTTCCTGGTTGTGCAGTTTTACAAATTTCTTTTAAAAATTCATCAGATGAATTTAGAATTAAATGTTTAGTTACATTAGATGATTTATATCCAGTTGTGACGGTTTGTCATTAATATTATTTGATCAACTCAATGGTTGTCTATGATCTATCTTATATAAAATTGGAAATAAAGTAAGTCATGGTTCTGCTGTCACGTTCATAGTCTGATTACTAGAAAATATCTATCATAAATTAAATTAGTTCCGATTGATCACTGCATTATTTTTTACTGTCGATTCCTATTCGTTTCGCAGGTGATGATGGTCGTAATAAGTTCAGTCGCCGGTCCATTGGTCGCGGTCTTCGTTCTCGGTGGCATCTCCAGACACACCAACTGGAAGGCTAGTATTAAAATTATGTGCATTGTTTATTTTTAAGACCGTTGGCTTTTGGATTGGAGTCCAGAGCACCTCTGAGTGGTTATTTTGAATGAAGAGGCACTATAACAAGTGTCCATGCCAGGGCTGTTTTAAAGGAATTTTTAGAACTGCACAACCCCTTCTTTCCTTTCCCATCCTCCATGGTAAATTACTTCCAATCGCAGGACAATGACCGTTTTGCTAGTTTTAACTAGGGCTGTTGTTCGATTAAAAATTTTAATCGAAATTAATCGCGCGATTAATTTTTTTAATCGCAATTAACGGCAAATTAATCGCAATGCATTTCATTCAAATATATTAACCTTACTATTTTCTAAGGACCCTGAAGCATAACATTTTAATGACTGAATGCATTCTTTCTATTGCAAACATATTCAATAACCATTGGCTTAGGCCTATAGAATTTCTGCATTTAGTTTATTGAACAGTTTTGTATGACACACAGAATTGAAACACTGTTCAAATCAGTCAACTGCTCAAAATCCGTTAATTTTTTTTCATTTGAGCCACCTTTAATTAAAATGACATAGGCCTAAATGTGAAATTAGACAACCGTTTTCTGACTATCAAGATTGATTAGCCTATTTATTCAGCCAAATGATTGTATGCCCTATAGGCAGACTAGTTTATTTACATTGGACAGTTCAAGGGATGCTCTTATTAATTAACGATGGGCCTAGTAGGTCTACTATTGAACCTCGTTATTTAGTCACAATTTTTCACAAGAGGTTGCGGTTCTTGCCAAACCTCGATCGTTTCAGTTGTAGTTCTCTAAACAGTTATTATTTGACACCTTGATCCATTGGTCATCTCATGGAGTTCAACCAACGTAGTCTGACGGGATGAGGAAAGAGGAAACAACCTTAGCCTAATTGAGCAAAGAATTGCTACTATAATACGACAATACTCTAATTTTTGTTGGAATATTTGCCATAAAATGTATCACTAGCTTTAAGAATGAACCTTCCGTTTAAAACGAGTTTTTCTGCCTCTGGTTCCATTTTAATCAGATTTAATTAACGCGTGCGATTAATGCGTTAAAATTTTTAATCGCAAAATTTTTTAACGCGTTAATCGCACGCGTTAACGCGATTAAATCAACAGCCCTAGTTTTAACTGTACAGAAGTGCTTCTACAACTGCACAAATCCATTTAGAATTGCACATTTTGTGTACAACTGCACGTTAAAAACAGCCCTGGTCCATGCATACATAGGCTACATGCATACATGTACATACTGTACGTTGATGGTGGCATTGTTTAATTTTGTGGTGGGCGATATTTTCCTGTTTAAGGGCGCGCTGCTAGGGGGCATCGTGGGTTCACTAGCGACCGTCTGGCTGACTATTGGCTCTCTGACGGTGCCCCACAAACATCCTCCTCTGCCCCCAGTATCCGTGGAGCACTGTCCCACTGGAAACGGTAGCTCCACAATCCTCCACTTTTCCATGAACCAGACCAACTACACGACGTCCTTCGAGGTGGTTGATGGAAATGGCGACTTCATCAACAGCTGGAATAAAACGACTGTGGTTTCACGAGACGCGGGAAGACAAGTGGTAAGCATTGTTCTAAAGAATGCATTATAGTAACGACAATTTATATGGCGCCATAACGTGGACGTGCCGCTGCGACGGAGCCACACAAACGACTAACTGTGGGATCATAAGCCTTACCAAGCGGATGAGATTTAAGCTTTGGCTTGAAAGAATCCCCAGATTATAAAGGTATGAGATAGGTTATTATAGGCGACCAATCTGATGTCCTATTGTTACTTAGAATAATTACTATAATAATAACATTTAAAATGGCACACACATATCCTAGAAACTACTAAAAAATCTTCATAAACATAGGAATACTCAGAAGAATATCTCATTTGCTTCCACCATAATTATGTTCTGTGACAATTATATTCTACATTGGTCCATCCCTACTTAACATACTGCAATTTCATCTGGACTTCCATCTATGGCACCCACTTGACCAGTCTTATAGCACTCTAGAAGATGGCCATAAGAATTATTACTAAGTCTCCGTACAACCCCCCCCCCAACGAATTGCTCTCCCTTGACTACTTTTACCTAGGCTACGCGCCAAAAAGTAACACTAATATGAATAATATCATATTATTATTCAGATTTATTTAATTGAGCCACTTGCAATACTTCGCATCACTTTACAATTACGTTCAGTGTACGTTTTGCTCGTATACTCAGATTGAACTTCAAGGTATTGATAATTTCTACGCCATATCGTATCTGTGGTTCACGACTTTTGGAGCACTTATCACGGGATTCGTTGCCGCGATCACATCGTTCGTAACGAGTAAGTGCAATCAATCAGTCAATCAATCAGTCAATCAATCAATCAATCAATCAATCAATCAATCAAACCTATCTATCAAATCAATCAAATCAATCAATCAAATCTATCTATCTGTCTGTCTGTCTGTATATCTATCTATCTATCTATCTATCTATCTATCTATCTATCTATCTATCTATCTATCTATCTATCTATCTATCTATCTATCTATCTATCTATCTATCTATCTATCTATCTATCTATCTATCTATCTATCTATCTATCTATCTATCTATCTATCATCTATCTATCTATCTATCTATCTATCTATCTATCTATATATCTGTCTGTCTGTCTGTCTGTCTGTCTGTCTGTCTATCAATCAATCAATCAATCATAATTTATATAGCGCCCCTTCAAGGTAATTACTCAGAGGCGCAACCTATAATCTAAATCTTACGCCTCTATTATACTGAGTTTTATCGTCATGCTACGCTTGTAGGATGAAATGTAGTTTTATTATGATAGATAATCTATAGAGAAGCGTGCAATGAATAGGAGTATAGGCATACATCTGATCAATTAAACATTGTTTCATAAATCTCTCGGGTCCTTTTTCTTTTGCCGTAGATGAGCTGGGAGTGCACTTGAGTAGATTTTCTTGAAGGGAAGGAGCACTATTATAATAAGCAGTTAAGCTACATTCCTTCCTTTCAATGCAATTGCCCTATTATAGCTCCCTACACAGCGACCGCCGGAATAGCGACTCGAACCCGCCATACAGGTCCTGTGCTCTGATCAATCGAATGTCGTATCCCACTTTCAGTGCTACAACAACAATGTCAAAGGGAAGTCGAGGTTCTTCCCATTTGTGTTAACTTCGATTAATGAAATAATTGAACAGGGGACAAGGACCTGGAGGCGAAGGTCGATAAGCGTCTTCTTATGAGGTTTCGATTCTTGGGATGGTCGGACGAAAATGAAAACGAATCACATCCTGAAGACGAAAATAAAACATCATCGCAGGAAGTTAAAGTAAGCGCCACGTAAAATAATTCTATCATCATTAGACTTTTTACTGATCCCGTTGCAATTATACATACAGACAATTATACATACATACCACAGACAGAGGAAAGTGTAAGAGGAGGATCCGATCGAGTGGCTGACCCCTCCGTAGAGAGGGATTAATTCAAGCCTGAAGGAAAAAGAATTGCAATTATACATACATGCAACATAATCAGAATTAAGCAAATTCGCATCGAGAGAGTAGGCAGAATAACAACGCGGGACTGCGGGATCAATAGGGGCACCAAAAGGGACAACTCCCGCTAGGTAGGGGTCCTAATTACTATTGAGAAGTGCAATTGGACAACGAACAATGAGTTTTATCATCAGTGAATATCATCATCGTCCCCTTCCCTTCCTGGCCTTCTTCAGTCTCCAAGTGTTTATTTCCCCTTCACTATCTATCCTTCATTATGTCATTCTTGATTTCTATTCCTACTTTGACGTTCCAAGCAGTTCCAATGAATGATGGAATCCAAACCATTTAAGGCTACATTTAATGGAAATGATTCCAGACAATCAATCGCTTTCGCATTGTTGCTTTCAGGGTCCGAAGAGACAAGAAGCCGAGTTTCTGGAGGACATTGAAATGACTGATACAACTACAACACAAAACCGGTTTCCAAAAAATGGCCTAGCGACAACCTAACAGAAAAAAACGGGAACCGGTTTGCCCAGAAAAGACGAATTGGTGGAAGTATCGTGTGTCTCGAGCGCCGTAGAAATATGTCCCTAAAACGCACCAACTAAGTGTGTTCTAAATGGATCTGTGCAGTAGTACATGTAGAAGCATTTCTGTGCAGTTAAAACTACTGAAAAAGGTCGTTGTCCTGCGAGTGGTAGTAATTTACCATGGAGGATGGGAAGGCCGAGAAGGGGTTTGTGCAGTTCGAAAAATTCCTTAAAAACAGCCCTGCCTTATGATCATAAATTATGGTATGAATTATGAACGAATCATTTGAAGTAGTGGAATTATTTACAAGGCGTTCATCACTTATTTTATCAACACCAACAGTACTGCCGAATGCAATGTAATGCAATGTAATGTAGAGTGGTGTAATGTAACAGAATGTTATGTAACGTCATGTAACGTAGTGTAATGTAGTGTAATGTAGTGTAATATAGTGTAATGTAGTGCAATGTGATGTAATGTAATGTAATGCAACGTAAGGTTGAGTCTACCTTAGAGAGCAGCGGAAGCGTTCGTGCGGTCTGCGTGCCAGAATGTTACCCAGGACTTTCAAACATAATTGTTTATCTTGACAAACAGCAGTTTGAACCTGACTTATGTAAGGTCGGCGGAAAACATTTCCGTTTACCTTTGTTTAGTCATTCACAAGAACTTTGGCTTTTCAGCGTGTAAATTTTTCTCTGCACGACCCCTTCCGCTCCTCGGTGGTATATCGGCTGCAGTTAACTTTTTCTAATCATTTTCACTGCACAAGATTGCTGTTACAACTGCAAATTCGTTTACACAACTGCACATTTTGTGCACAGCTGCACGTTAAAAAAGCCCTGTTTGAGTAAACGGCTTCCGGTTTAGTAAACGGCTTCCAGTTAAGTAAACGGCCTCCAGTTAAGTAAACGGCTTCCAGTTAAGTAAACGGCTTCCAGTTAAGTAAACGGCTTCCAGTTAAGTAAACGGCTTCCAGTTAAGTAAACGGCTTCCAGTTAAGTAAACGGCTTCCAGTTAAGTAAACGGCTTCCAGTTAAGTAAACGGCTTCCAGTTAGTGGTAAATACAGAAATGACTTTTCCATCAGGTTGGCTTAAAGAGTCATCTATCTAGACTCACGTAAAAAGGGAAAAAGAAAGTCATTTCAATCAATCAGTCAATCAATCAATCATTCAAAATTATTCATTTTGTAACCCAAGTGAACAGGTTCGGTTAACATAGCCTATAATTGCAACTTGGCTACAAATAATCAAGCCCTAAAGGAATTTTTTAAAATCCCACCATGCTAAGAACACCAAATTAATTATCGATTGGATTATTAAATAATTGTCTGTTGACCTAAACTAAAGTTTACCATTTAACTTTTCTTTCTGTAACTTCATGATGGTATGTTGATAATTAGACAGATCGGATGAGTGGCTATTGGTAATAAATAATCAATTTCTGTAGCGCCTATTTAAAACAATGCGCCAAGCTTCAACGTATGGCGGATCAAAAGTCAATCTGTGATCCCGTCAATATCCGGATGCATTAATTTGAGACATAGACGGTCATTGCGTTTGTTTGTATGTGTACTTGTTATAGCGCCCCTTCAAGCACCCTACTCAGAGGCGCTCCCGACTGCAGAGAGGACACTGCATCGGAGTTTCACGCCAAAGCGCTGAGCAATTGCGAGTGAAGGGCTTGCCCAAGGTCCCTGTATACGCGGTGACTTGAGGTGGATTCGAACCTCGAACCGTCCGGCTTCAAGGCAACGACTCCACCACTACACCACCGCGCACCATTTATGTGATTTATGTATCGACTTAGATAGGCCTAAAGCTAGACGGCTCCGTATGAAAAGTTCAAAGGTAGGCTACAATAATTATAGTCTGAAGATTAGAAAGATCGGATAGTCCGAGGGTTGTAGTCTGCATGGCTTGATTGATAACGATAAATCTTGTTTCAACAGAAGTTGGATTACAGCCACAGAACTCTCTTTTCAATTCAATTTCTTTATTGTACCAACAAAAGAGACAAACAATAGTGCATGCACAATAATTACTTATTGCTGCTAACAACAATAATATGATTACATACAATCATTACTACGTAGGCCTATGTTAGGGATCAATAAGCTACGCGACGGAGGAGGGGTGATCCCATTCGATGGGATTTAGTTCTATCTACAACAAAAATATTCGCTATTCATAGGCGAAGACTTGGTTCGGAAGTTCGAGGGAGAACGAACGAGCGTTCGAAGGACGATCGCCGAAGCGCGACATTTTGGGCGAACGGCTGAGTTTGGGTCGACGACATTTTCATCGACCAAGTTTTCTACGACCTTTTTTTTAGTCATTTTGGTAAAATCTCGTGAAAATAAGTAAGCTTATACTATTTTTCTCTGCAATAAAGCTGAATTTATCCAATAATTATGTCCTCAAACTGTAGAAATTTACAATGCTAATCACGAATATTTCTTAAATCTGGGGTTATGAGCATAATGATGAGTTTGTGTTGGAGAATATTCTCCACCACAAACATACCGCCTCACCACAAACATAATTATGATCCCACCACAAACATACGGCCCACCACAAACATTGGATGGACCGTCCCCGTGTCCCTAGGTCTCTTTCTAGTGACGACCCTTACCCTAACCGAGACAATAACCGACCCACACGGCCTCTATTAGGAATAATGAAAAGCATAGGCCTACTTGTTTGAATAGAAGTTTTGGATTCATCAAAATAACTCCTGTTTAAATGGAAGTGGGATTGATGAAAAGATATCACAGTGTAAGGGGAAGTTGGATTCGTGGAACATTGTTGTATGTCGGATTAAGTATCTTCGGACTAAATGTTGCAAGGCAGTGGTTTGGCTGACAACCGACTGCTATATATGCGCGGTATAGCCAGGAACGATTTACACGTCCTTCGAGAACTTTTTCCGCCAAGGAACAACCGTCATCCAGGTCTCAGGACTCGTAGACCTGTGCGCACGATTTTGAAGTTTCAAGCAAATATGGACGAAATTTTGCCTCTAGAATTCTAAGCAAACGTAAGTCTTAATAATTATTATTACTAGGTCGTAACAGTAGGCCTAGGCCTACTGAATTGAGTCATCGATTCAATTTTATTCCAATAACTGATTGCTCCTTTTACTCTTTTCAGTCTTTTAGTTTAATTTTTGTCCCAACGTGGGATTACTAGGTTGCGATGAAATTTGTCAATTTGTTTTTGCTCAATAATGAAATAGGTTTATAGGCAGGGATGGGCAGTAATTTAATTGAGTAATTGAAATTACGTAATTCAAATTACAATTGTAATTGGTAATTTGTAATTTGATGCTCTGCATCAAAGTAATTTGTAATTTGTAATTCAATTACATTTATTCCTGTAATTTGTAATTTCAATTACATTCTGCAAAATCAAATTACTTTGAATGGCCTATCTATTAGAATTCTTTGATGAATCATGCGATTCTTGCAACAGTGAATCATCCGTATTTTAAGTTATGTGGCTACCTGCGCAAACTAAAAGAATACATGAGTAACAACATCTGAATATACCACCGGTAGCGAACAAAATACTGAGCATCTGGTGGTCATAAAGAAGAAGAGGAAGATGAAGAATTTAATGGTTTTAATGTGCAGCGTCTTAGTGACCATAAATTAAGTCGACTAGCAGAAACAAAAACGATTTAGAAATCTTGCAGCTTATGGAATATGACAGAAAAAGGGAACTAATAATGCATCATAGCTCTACAACTACTAACAAATTCTTTAAATACAATTTAATGATGCCCTTCCTTTGTCTGCACCAGTAGATAGATACAGGCTCTTTAGTTTTACAGGCATGATTGCAAGGCATAACAAACGATCAGATAGGCCTAACCTGTTTGAACGGCTGCTGCTTCTAAAAGAAAGCTACACAATAAATAATGATACACATAGAAATAAGGGAAAAGGCATGCACTTCCTCCCTGAGGTTTTTTATTCCTATGATTTAAGCCCCAAAGTAATTTGTAATTGATGTAATTGAAATTACGTAATTTGTAATTTGTAATTTGAGGCTCCGAGTCAAAAGTAATTTGTAATTTGTAATTCAATTACATTTTCTCCAGTAATTGGTAATTTGTAATTGAATTACATGCTGCCCTGTAATTTGCCCATCCCTGTTTATAGGCTACATAGAACTTTCGAAATATCGACATGATGCCAAAATAAACTGATTGCATGATCTAAAATAAGAGAAAATGCGTGATTACTATAAAATGGTTCTAGGACAAAATGGTAGCGGACAAAATGGTACGGACAAAATGGTACGGACAAAGCGGTATGTTTAAATGGAAGCGGGATGAGGGTATGTTATTGCTGAAATAGAGGGTGGGTGGCTTTTTGTGGCTGAAGTAGAGCTCTAGTGAAGAAAAAAGCTGAATAAAAAAAGCTTGAGAATATTAGGCTGGATTGGCAAAAAAAATGCTTGAGAAATGGAAACTGAATTATTGATGTCTTCCATTCATGCGTTTCATGATGTATTCGGCTTCAATTTCAGCCATAGGATTCCTTAACCTTCATCCTACCAACACATTTTACATACGTTGTTTACCAACTGGGGTCCGAACGGACCCCAAACATAATACATACATACTTGTAGATATACACACAAACACACACATATATAATTATTGCATGTATGCATGTATTTATGTAGCCTATGCATGTATAAAATAGACAAATTCATAAAATGCCGACTCTAAATCATTTTTTCGAAAAAAAGTTGCACAGCAGTTTATGTGCTTGGGGTCCGAACGGACCCCACTTGGTAGGATGAGGGTTAAATCAACCTCCATTTGTAATGAATCTTTCATTAATCCAGCTTCCATTTCAGCTATGAAAATACCCTGATACAGCTTCTATATCTAAAGCGTTACTTTCATCAATCCAGCTTCCATTTCATATAAAAAAATATCCATGCAGAGCTTTCATCCAGCTTCCATTTCACATGCGTCTTTTCATTAATCCAGCTTCTATTTCACATATAAAAATTCACTAATCCAGCTTTCATTTCATCCATACTATTTTGTCCGTACCATTTTGTCCGCTACCATTTTGTCCGGTCACCCTATAAAATATATCGTTAAGCTTATTCGTCCGTTTGATAATTGTCAGGAACGAGAGGGGCATCTTGGTGAGCCTCTTACGGTATTGATCCGGTTAAGCTTCTCGTTTTTGAATTCGTTAACTAGTTGACGTGATAATGCTTTTTAAACACCCGATTCTTTTTTCGAACTGCTAATTCACCTAAAAATTTAAGAACTTGAACTCTAGACAGAAACGTTGTCTCATTTATTGTTTTTACAATTATAAGCCTATTAGGCTATACCTATCCGAACAGTTTGTAAAAAGCGACGCTCGCTCACAAGGCGTGATCGACAAACTTTGTCCCGTGTCCGACGTGTCGCAAATCGGATAAACACGATTGGACGATGCTTGCAACTTGTGACTGTTGTTTATATTTTGAAAACGACTTATTGCTGGATTGTCCTACTTAGAGAGAGAGATAAACCCGAGAAACGGTCTCTGCAGGTTGACTTAGCCTACTCGGTCTTTCATGTAGGTGGCGCTAGAAGGACATTTTGATGCTTCTGGATAATAATATCTGAACTACGCAGCCCTTGGAGAAGGTCTGCAATTGATCCAAGAAAGTCTTCAAGGTATTTTGCATTTGTACACGTACGGTTTCTTCTTTGATCGATTCGCTGAGTTTAACTATAATCGAGATTCTGTGAATCACACTGTTAACACTCAATACTCTCTGATGCCGCGGATCCATTATCTTAAGATTGGGTTTGGCGATGACGGAGTAGGGTATGGCTTCCTTGAAGAGGTGCTATATTAGGGTGACCATTTTCTGGCCACCAAAAACCGGGACACTTTTTGGAAACTATCAATGTTTGTAATTCTCCACACTTTGCGACTATATGCTCTAGGCCTACGCATAAGCGTCGGGGACATTTCGGCATGGGGGGGGCAAAGATTCGACTTTTTCCCGAAAAGTAATATACTTTTGGCGGATCGCGAGTCGCCGACATTTTCTATCGACGAAATTTTCTGATGACCTTTTTTGCCATTGCGTACAAATCTTCGGAAAATATAGCTTTCTACGTCTGTGCGCCCGAAAACAAATACTCCTATGCCTGTTTGCCCGAAAAAGGCTTTTTCTGCGCATGCCTGTTTTGTCCGAAAAACACATTTGCCCGAAATTTGGGGGGGGACATTTGCCCCTCTGGACCTCCCGCCTCTTACGCCTATGGGCCTACGATCGAATGTCTAACCATAGGCTAGGCTTGGAGGGGCTAACTTATGTGTCTGCGCCTTCTTGGAGGGGCTAAGACGGGAAAAGATGCCGTTTACACGGTACAAAACTGAATCTGGGTCTTCTTGGGGGGGGCTTAGCCCCCCTAGTCCCTGAAAAACTCCGCCCATGTCATTCACAGAAAACTGACGTTTTTCAGGATCCGACTTTCATCCTTGTCAAAAAACCGGGACAATTCTGCCATTTTACCTAAGTCGTCGGGACACCGGGACGCACCACAAAAAACCGGGACATGTCCCGGAAACCGGGACGTATGGTCACCCTATGCTATATCATGTTGTGTAGACCAAAGTGTAGTCGGTTATTATAAGAGCATGTTACATAATCACTACCGGGTACTTATAATTATTGTTGGACTTAGGACTAGCCCTATGTAGGCTATCTTAAAAGATTTGGCTTTTGCTTGGATGTCCGTTTATTATACCATAATCTGTAGGCCTACACCAAAATGCAGACAGCAATTGGTCCATTAAGAAAATATTTTTAGCAGGCCTATTTTTAAATAGATCACCATTCTACCAGAATGTCTTACGACGCATTGACCATCCTTTTCTTAGTGCACCTGACCTAAGTGACCTTATTATGTATAATGTGTACCCGTATAGGCCTAATTATCTCGTATAATGTAGCTTATTGCTTTGCAGGTAATAACGCGCACATAACTCGGAGCAATGGAGTCACATCTGCATTGGGCGGATTATCTGATCCTTACCGTATTCCTTGGCATTTCATTATCCATCGGAGTCTACCATTCGCTGACAGGAGGTCGACAGAAGACTGTAGCTGAGTTCATAATGGCCGATCGAAAACTCAAAGTCATTCCGACATCAATTTCACTGTTCGTTTCCTTACACTCTGCTATGCTGTTTCTCGGTGCAACGGCGGAGCTATACAGCTTCGGAATCCAGTATCTCGTCTACCTGATCGCCACTGCACCTCTGGCTATGTTCCTCATAGAACGCCTGATTGTTCCGTGGCTCTATCCGCTGAAGTTGGTTAGCATCTACGATGTAAGTGAGCGCTACAAAGTCCCCCTTCAGTGTGATGTCATATATTTTATTACACTTTCGTCGGCAATCATAAATCGTCATCACCAATTACCAATCATCAATTATAAGCAGTCATCAATCATCAGTCATTATTAATTCGACATTAATAGGCTAAATATTAATCACTAGTCACTAATCACTAGTCACTAATCACTAGTCACTAATCATTGGTCACTAATCACTAGTCACTAATCACTAGTCACTAATCACTAGTCACTAATCACTGGTCACTAATCACTGGTCACTAATCACTAGTCGCTCACCAGTGACCATTGGAAAATATTATTAATAATGATTGTCTGGTCATCTCGTCTAGCATCTGGGACTTGAAGCTGCAGACCACTGCTCTAGAAATTTAAGAACTGACAACGTACTTTTGAATGTGTTTTTTTTCAGTACCTGGAGATGCGTTACATGTCTAAGAGTATCAGGATATTCGGTGCATCGTCGGGGATTCTAATGTCGGTGAGAACATTATTTGTTTATGAATGAATTTGGTTTACACTCTAACAGAGACACTCTTTACAGCGAATGGTAGCCTACGTCAGTGTAGCACGCATTTGCTTAATTAACGAACGGGCGAATTTCTATTCAAGATTATCAGTTTCAACACGTTAAGCTGCACTCCACATTTCACGGAATAGGAGTGGATCACAGAATACGTTAGCGTTTTATGAGCACAACAAGAGCGAAGAAATTACAGGACTTGAAACCAACACGGGAATATGATATTATGCTCTATTGATTTTACTTCACAGCAAGAAGTTTACGACGCTAACAGTCTATGTATGTACATGTATGTATGTTCACTTGTTATAGCACCCCCTTCAAGATCCCTACTCAGAGACTTGCACTACCAGAATACCAGAGTTTTGTTGTGCATAAAAATTATGGTATATTCCTGGTTAGAGGAACAGTCGGTTGCCATTATCTATGGTCGCCAAGATAATGATGCAGGTATTTTATTTCAAACAATTATCCGGGCATTAGACCAAGGTCGTGGCGAAGGTGTCTTATTTCCTCTTTCCCTTCAGGTGTGTGAGCAGTGCACCGAAGAATAGGATTTACAAACTGACTGCATATCTTTCGGTCCCTAATAGTAAGCTTATTCACTGTGTTCTCACATATATTATTAGGCTATATCCACGTCTTGTTCCGAAAGATCTTCTTATGGGCTGTAGCACTTTATCCGTCCATGTCTTTACTTGTCTGCCCTGACTGAGTGCTCCCTCCGCATAATGGTAATATTATAATTAAATGTGAATATAAACAAACCAGTGAGCTGTATAATAATTGTTGATAATTATTTGTTCTTAGATTCTGCTTATGGGAGGATCAATGTACGCCCCATCAGCGGCTCTTGAATCCGGTATAATTAAACTGCAATAGTTGTATTGTATTGTTATCAAACATTTACAGAGCGCCTCTAGTAGAGTGAGCGGTTCAGAGGTGCTCCCAGTGCGCAAGGCCCCGCGAGAAGAAGCAGGTTTTTAGAAGATAATGAAGTAGACAGACTTCCAGATAAAAAAATGTGCCGAACGAATGCAATGAGAAAGCGCATTCCAAAGAGAAGGACCAATTGAGACAAACTTAATGATCGAGACTGGGTTATTGCAGTTCTTGAGCGAGGAACCAAGAGGTCAAATCACTTAAATTAAAATAGTGTCACTTGTTTGCTCTCATTAGTATTTTATATCCCGCAGTCGATCTAGTCGTGGGTTACGATCGACTTGGCTCGCGCGATGATTGACTCGATCGACTTCGTCGACTCGCCGACCTCTCGACGACTCATCAACTTGGTTGGGCTGACGATCGACTCCCCCACCACCACCTTCCCCACCCCCACCACTTCCACCCCACCCCACCCCACCTTCTTCAGGAAATAGTAGGCCTAAGTAAAATATCTCTAAGTCGAATCGAGTCGATGACACAACGATTGACTCGACTTGGCAAGACTCACGATCGACTCGACTTACAAGTCGATCGAGTGGACCATTTTTCGATCGACTCGACTTGGCTGAATTCTGATCGACTCGATAGATTGTTGGGCATTATAATACTCATTGGGCTGTCATTTCCTTTTCGATTGCTATTTTCATGGCCACCATGCATGCTTCAACATCACCACGACCAATGCAATCAGCATCCATAGACCTACCGCAACTGCATCCTTGATAACAAAACAGATCTGTAATCTAATCTAATCAGTAAACTTTTTATCACCATTAACGAAAATAATCTCAAGTCATATCAAATTGATTCATGTCTAAGAATATAAAATAAAATACGAAGAAAGAAATCTTAAACGCTGGTGTTTACTGTTTGCCTAGCCACTGGTTTGCAAAGAAATCTTAAACGCTGGTGTTTACTGTTTGCCTAGCCATTGGTTTGCAAAGAAATATTAAACGCTGGTGTTTACTGTTTGCCTAGCCACTGGTTTGCAAAGAAATATTAAACGCTGTTGTTTACTGTTTGCCTATAGCCACTGGTTTGCAAAGAAATATTAAACGCTGGTGTTTACTGTTCGCCTAGCCACTGGTTTGCCACTTTCCGTATCAGTTCCGGTTATGGCCGCTGTAACTGTGGCGTATACCGCTCTCGTAAGTACATCTGCCAAAAATTGATTTGAAACTTATATTGTATGCTAATTATTCGTAGTGTATGTAGGACATATTGAGGGTGTGAATGATTGTCCAATTAACATCTTATGCTTAACAGGATGATTAGTTTTAAACACGCTTGCGCAACGATAAAATAAAGAATTCAAGAAAAAATCATCATCCAATATATCGGTCAGTCAATCAAATTCTTAAGGCACTTAACCCTCGTGTTGCCAAGCTTTTTGTTTCATAGACTACCAGAGGTGGATGGTTACCAGCCGCCCTAGATTTTGTGTTCGATTTGCGATAGCATATCTTGTAGTTCATCAATAATTGATCCAGCATTCATTTGTGAACAATTTTTTTATATTATTTAGGTTTAAAATAATATCATATGATTGCGGTTCAAACTTATGCAATTTCTAACATGGGAGCCCACACAGCTTCCATCTGTTGCATCAACAAAATCATTCAAACTGGCGGTGCGTTTTGAAAACGATCTTTGTCATAAAAGATGTGTGTAAATGGACCCTCTACAACTACCTCTAATTTCAAGAATTTTAACCCGTAAAAACATGTCTGTTATAAGGAAAAGCGTAGGCAACCAACTCCTTGGTAACCCGAGGATTAATAGTATAATTAAGTAACTTATTTGGGATAGGTAGACGACAACGGTCCAATTTATGTGTCGCTAGTGACATAGCTACGGCACAACTGGCAATCAAATATTGTAATGAACTGTTAACAACTGTTATTGATGCTCTAAGTCTGTTTAATAACCTTAGGGTGGAATGCGGGCTGTGATATGGACGGACGTCTTTCAGTTCGCTACGATGATGGTTGGCTTGGCTGCAATCTTCGTCAAGGTATCGTATTGAAAGAAACTTCCGACGATGACTATAATAATTGTAACTTTCCGTTTTATTGCTAATTAATTTGTGACCGACGCAAAACTTTGCTATTAAATCACTAAATTGCATGATTAAAATACGAATAAGAGGTGTGTGATATGGAATGAGGGCGAACTATATCTGAAATGGTTCTTGTTTTTCAAAGGGATTGTACGCCGTTGGTGGAATATCAAACGTCTTCCGATTGGTTGGTGACGAAGGTCGACTCATCTGGGCAAAGTAATGTAAACAAGTATCACTAAATTGCTACTAGGCCTAATAGTCTGTTTTGATCATCATTAGCATCATACTTACTTTACTCATTGTCTTGTTTTGATTAAGTGTTAGTTAAGCTGTGTCATTAATTTTAGGTGGACCCTATAAGGGGTCCAGGCACTTATTTTTCTAGACTTTGATCACTGGTGTTAGTCAAGTTGTGTCATTATTTGTCTTGTAATGATAAAAAAATTCTCCAGATTAGGCCTCTACCTTTGTGTTCCGGTAATTGTATGAACTGGCTGGCATACGCTATTGCTGCTTTTTATTTTACATTATTGCTGGGTGGCTCTATTAGCGGAATTGTCCGTCCCTTCTGGGTCTTCCCTTGATAATTAGAAATAATGTAAAAAAAACTATGTTCATTCCATAGTTGTATTAGCCTATGTCGGTTAAGAATTTGAATTGAATTGAATAAATTCATTTGCCTGACATTATTGTTACAGTTCATCATCAGTTCATCCCTCAATCTCGTAATGTATGTATGTTAATATGTATGTATGTACGTATGTACGTATGTATATACGTACGTACGTATGTGTGTATGTATGTATGTATGTATGTATGTATGTATGTATGTATGTATGTATGTATGTATGTATGCATGCATGCATGCATGCATGCACGCTCGCACGCACGCACGTGCGCACGCACGCACGTACGTACGTACGTACGTATGTGTTTATGTACGTATGTGTGTATGTATGTATGTACGTACGTACGTACGTATGTATGTATGTATGTATGTATGTATGTATGTATGTATGTATGTATGTATGTATGTATGTATGTATGTATGTTTGTATGTACGTATGTACGTATGTATGTATGTACGTATGTATGATTGTATGTATGTATGTGTGCGTGCGAGTCTGCGTGTGCGTATCTGCGCGTGTGTTTTTGTGTGTCTGTGTGTGGCTGTGTGTATGTGTGTGGCTGTGTGTATGTGTGTGTGGCGCCTTACAATAACCTCATGAAGGCATTTAACATAGATGCCCGACAGTTTTAAGCAAGTGAAAACTGAGTAATTTTGAGAGCATGTCATAAGGTACATTCAGTGCAGTATCGCGAAGTGTTATTGTAAGATTATTCTAAAACTTGAGAAGGCATGGTGGGGTGCATTGATGTGCGAGACAGCGGGACTATCAAATCACCAAATCGTAGGGTAATCATTGTAGACGACATCTTGGATGAAAACGTCCACTTCGTCAATGATCTTCGTTTCTATGTTGCTTTCGACAGCGTCAGCGTCGATCCGCGAGTGCGCAACACGGTTTGGTCGACCGTCACAGGAATGGGATTCAATTTTATAATTGCCTTTGGTTTCACGCAGGCTTCTGCTCAAAGATTCTCGGCTGTCGACTCACTATCGAAGTCAAGGGCGTAAGTGGCCAACGAGTTGCTCTGTCTCTGTCTCTGGCTATGGCTCTGAAAGCAATAAAATAAGGAATCTATCTATCCATGCATAGGCGTAGGCCTACACCCACATACATACATGCATACATAAATACATACATACATACATACATGCATACATACATACATACATACATACATACATACATACATACATACATACATACATACATACATACATACATACATGCTAACTTGCATACATGCATACATACATACATAAAAACATACATACGTGCATATATGCATACATACATACACACATACATACATGCATACATACTTACTTGCATACATGCATACATACATACATACATAAATACATACATACGTGCATACATACATACATACATACATACATACATACATACATACATACATGCATACATACCAACATACATACATATATACATACATACATGCATACATACATACATACATACATAAATACATACATACGTGCATACATACATACATACATACATACATACATACATACATACGTACATAAATACATACGGACGTACGTACATACATGCATACATATATTCATACATACATACATACATACATACGTACATACATACGTACATACATACATGTAATGTAATACATACATACATACATACATACATACATACATACATACATACATACATACATACATACATACATACATACATACATGCATACATGCATACATGCATACATGCATACATACATGCATACATGCATACATGCATACATGCATACATACATACATACATACATACATACATACATACATACATACATACATACATACATACATACATACATACATACATACATACATGCATACATACATAAGTACACACGTGCACACGTGCATGCACACATATGTACGTTCCCACGTAGGCCTACGCATGTTGAAACATGCGCAGAAACGTACATGCATGTATTGCACGCGTACATTCTTACATGCATGCGTATGTATGCATGTGCGTGTACACGTATAGCCTACATGCTGTGATGCAAACATAGTACATACATAGTGAATGCACGAATGTGCATGCACGAATATAGACAGAGCCTACACCATCCGTACCATTCATTTTTGTTTGCTTGTTTTTCCTCTTTTGTTTGTTTGTTTGTCTGGCATTCTATTAGACCCGATCTTGTTTTTCAGAACGGTATTGTTGCTTATTCCTCCTATATTGATAATGGACAGCGTGGTCGGCCTCATTGGTATGATCGTTTTCGCCTACTACGCGAGCATCAAATGCGATCCTCTTGTCAACAAGGAAATCGCTAATCCTAACCTGGTGAGGGGCGAGTAGCTTTTCATTTCGCTGTTGTCGCTATTGTTAGCATTTAATCTTTGATATTCTTTTGTTTCAACGTGTCATCTATGTCTATGATTAACTGATTCTGTTGATTAGCATAATTGCATTACTGGGATCAATAGATTTGATTTGATTTTTTTCGATTCGTTATTGTTAATTCTCAGGCGCTGGTCCCACGTTTGATCGCTTATCTTACCGCGCATAACATAGCTCTGTATTGTACTGTATAATGTATTGTAATGTATAATGTATTGTACTGTATAATGTATTGTACTGTATAATGTATTGTACTGTATAATGTATTGTACTGTATAATGTGTTGAGCTCAGTACAATATATTATGCAGTACTCAGCATGCATAATGTATAATGTATTGTACTGTATACTGTATAATGTATTGTACTGTACAATGTATTGAACTCAGTGTATACAATACATTATACAGTACTCAGTACAATACATTATACAGTTGCTCTGGAACGGCTTCTTCCTAATCACAATTAGCTTTTAATTGGAAAAGGTTCCTCTGAAGGCAATTGCAATGAAGCGCAGGTTAGTAATAATAGTAATTATATTAATTTTTTTCTGGTTCTAAGTTTGATCGTTTATCTTTTTTATTTTTTATTTTTTTATATTATTTTTATTGCGCCCGAGGTATTTATGATCCCTCAGGCTAAAAACATTAATAAAAGCTTTTTTGTTCTGAAGTTAACTGTCATCCTCATCGGTCAATTGTGCAAAAGTGCCTCGAAATGCAACGGCATTGAACTTCTGCGTGCAAATAGACAAGCGCTGAAACAAGCATGCTGTCTCCTGAGGATCCCCAGAAACAATGGTCAGACGCCGACCAAGTTCTGACAAGAACTCCCGACCCTGAGCGTTGATGGGACCTAGTGTTTCCAATGCCACCGGAATAAAATGATGCGTGGTGGGGATTTCTGCATACTTTGTAGTCTTCTTCGTGGCTGCCATCTCTGCTGCTGCTCCAGGTGTCAACGATGTGAGGTGTATATATGAGTTTGCGCACGTGTGTACGCTGGTGGCATCCCATGTCATTATATTATTTTTATTATTTTTATTTTTTTTAAATTTTTATCAAATTATCTTAGGGTGTACAGTTAATGTCAATTGATAGGCCTACGCTGAATATGTACGGGCTTGTATCATTATTTAAACTTCATCTATTCAGTTTATCTTGCATGTCAAATTGATTCAACTTGTCGCACCTGTACAGTTGCTTCCGTACTTTGTTGTAACAATTTTTGCCGATTCTCCGGGATTTTCTGGACTCTTTCTCTCCACGCTTTACGGAGCAACATTAAGGTACATATTATAGATTCACTGGGTATTTTCTATTATGGTCAAAGTAACCCAAAGTCATTATTATGTTCGACTATCATACTATCGTTGCCAACACTGGTATGCGGACTACTGATCACATGCCAATTATTGATCTAGGGACTACTCATCAGAGGCAACTCATCATGGAACAACTCATCACAAATTATACAACGCACATCGCACATCGAACATTGAACGAATCATTGAACGAATTATCAAACGACTTGTTGGGGTCCGATTTGTTTGCCAAATTAAACTCCCTACGGCCCAACAAAAAGTCCCATAAATATTTAGAGAGTTTTGCATTTATTTCAACAGCGTTCAAAGTTTAGACCTAGGCTACACTTCTGTAGACAAGGTTATAGTTTCGAAATAGCAATGGCGACTTGCACGTATGGGATATCCGAACGCGGTAAGAAAACACTAATTCGTTTAAGTTATGAGTACGTAACTGGCGAATTCGTGAAAACCAAGTTTTTCTAGTTATACAATGGACTTCGATGTATGTTACTTTGTGTTCTACCAGTCGTAGATTTAGTAATTTTACTGAAATCGTTTGCTAATAACTAATTTTCGATAGTATTCGATAACACTGAGTAAACCAATTCCGATATTGAGTTTCGATATATTAAATTGTTCTTTGATTTCTGGTACATTGATTGTGTTCGTTCTTAGACAACTCGGACTGTGATCAAGAGTACCTTGATGAGTTGTCTCTGATCAGTAGTCCCTTGATCAGTAGTCCTTTGATCAGTAGTCCCTAGATCAGTTGACCTGTGATCAGTAGTCCTAGAACCGCCAACACTGTCGTTATGTCATCTGCTGTGATCACCATTATAGACTGGATGGTGAGAATATGACTGAATCGTGTATTATTAAAATGCTCGGATTGCAATGGGTTGGAGTGCCTCCCGAGCTGCAACATGTTAGGGACGTTATTAAAGTCTTTAGCACACGATTTCAATGCGTCCATTTTGTCTTACAGGACCGATTTATATTTCTAAACCTATATAGTCAGCCACTCATTCACGTGAGTAGAGCAGGGAGGAGACCTGACCGACGACTCCAACTGGAGCGTAGACTCGGAACCAACCTGGGCTGGCGAATCAAAGTCCACCGTGCCCACCTTCTCGTGGGGCGACCTGTTAGTAACCCCTCCGTATAGAGGGGTGAACGAACGGGCACGGATGGCAAACGGGGGAAGGCAATGTCAAACCACCCCTTATCTTCTGCCAAGAAAAATTCATGATGTATCCAAGACTGGAGAGGATACATCAAGAATGTCGCCAGAGCTCCAAGAACTGACGGCACCAGGTGACCAGGTGATAGGCCTATAGCTGCACGGCATCATCAGTTGCTCTAATTGTATTGCGTCACTATGTATGTATGTATGGAAGTATAAGCAACTAAATGGTAGCAAAAGGGAAGGAAGGGATAATACCCTGCTGCTGTTGGCACCTATTCAACAAAACGAAGAACATTGTGATGGCAACGGAAGTCATACCTCAAAGATAGGATTTTTAGGTTATTTACAGTTTGTTTCTTACGTTGGCGGTTTACCAACTAGCCTACCTGCATTACCTATATTATACCTCTCTTCATTTTGTTTTGCTTCTCTCCCATTTCTTTTTTAATCATCGTTTTCCTTGCGTCACAATGCATAACAATATTCTATTGACATGCTGTTGTTGTTTGAATAATTATTGTATCGTTTTAGTACGGTGTCTTCGCTCCTGAGTGGCTCGGCAGCAAATTTCTGGGAGGACATTCTGAAATGGAAACACGACGACCTGCCAGAAGAAAAGAAGGCTCTAATCAACAAGATCTTAGGTGACTATTATACGGATGGCAACATGGTCAATTTTACAATGAAATTATTGTAGTAGGCCTACGAGTTTACTTTGTTGGAATGCTTCGGGCGTTCCTTGAATCACCCGATGGTCTATAATATCCCTATTATAGGTCCACAGAGTCATAGACCAGTTGGATGGAGATCTAGGTTTGCACGATACTAAGAGTGGCGTTATCGTATTGCTACTTTTCGCCACTTTATATGCTTTGCTGTGTAGAGCGAGAGTCTCTAGAAGTGTTAGCATACATGAACGGATGCATTACCGTTCAATTAACAATTATTACATTTTTATATAAACCATCGGTCCATCATTCTATGCTCTGACTGTCATCGTCATCATCAATATCATTGGGCTCAATGCAGTGGCGTAACAATAGGGTAGACTGGGTAAGACAAAGTCTAGGGGCCCCCGAGTGTAGAGGACCCAGAGGGGCCCCGAGTTTGCAAGACTCTCAATAAGTACCGTAGGGAGAGGGCCCGACCTTCATATTTTGTATAGGGGCCCCCGAGTTCGTAGTTACGCCACTGGCTCAATGCCCGTAGGAGTCCGACGCTACTCTCTGTCTGAATCTGTCTCGCGTCATGCTGCCCAGCTTCAACCGGTCCAGTCAGCAGGTCTGCTCCATGCCATTAGCATATTGGAGCAGCTAGACCACCTTGTCTGAATAAAGAGAATATTGGAAGAGAGGCATGAAGGACAACCTGGCTCAATGCCCGTATGTGTCCCACGATCTCCCTCGACTCTCTCCACTGGTCTGTCCTGACCGGCATGTGCATGTCAGCTCCACATCATGACACCTTGAAGCATCTGGGTCGCTATGTCACTTGTGCCTTGGTTTTTTCTGTTTTCAGTCGTCTTGGTCTTTTACTGCCAGCGTATCACCACCCATCTGGGAAACCTTCCTCCTTTGTCCGGGCTTAGGACCGGCACAGGGACGTTGTTGGTTCCCTGTGGGCTGTGGCGCAGGATGGATGCAGTCTAACGTCGTGACCAGGACGTCGTGCTCTGACTGTGACTGTTTTTGATACAATATATACAACAGAGATTCAGTATCGCCCTCCTCACAAGACTCATAAGTAGAAACGACTCGATGGCGCTACTGCAATTGTGTTGCATAGCAATCATTGTGAGTGAAGGACTTGAATCTCAAGGCCCCTACACGGAAACCGCCTCGGACGGGGTTCGAACCCATACTCTCCGTGCTACAGGTTGACCGTTGTAACCAATCGACCACCGTGGCTCGCTTGCTTTTCCATCCAACACGCATCCGGGACCAAGTCTTCGAGAGAACATTCGCCGAAATTAACAGTTTGCTGTGTCCTTTTTTTGTTTTGTTTGCTCCAGTGGTGGTGTTTGGAGTATTATCCACCGGAGTGGCCTTCCTTGCTTCGTCCATTCCAGGACCAATCACACAGGTGAGACTGTCACCGATCATCGTGGGCTATTCCATTCAGTACTTCTATTCATAGGCGTACGAGGCGGGGGTCCAGAGGGACAAATGCCCCCAAATTTCGGGCAAATGTGTTTTTTGGGCAAAAGAGGCATGGTCGGGCCAAAAAAATTCGGAATTTTTTTCGGGCAAAACAGGTACGGGAGGAATTTTTCGGGCACGCAGGGGTAAAAAAGTCGTCAGATTTTTCGGACGGGAAAACCCTCAGAAATTTTTCGGGCTAAAATTTGTTTGCCCCCCCCACTTCCGAAATGTCCCGTACGCCTATGCTTCTATCGTATATTTTTTATACCTTTTTCACTGCACAAGAATGCTTTTATAAACTCATTTACAGGGCTGTTTTAAGGAACTTTTAGAGCTGCACAACTCTTTATTTCCTTTCCTATATAGTAAATTACTTCCAATCGAAGGACAATGACCGTTTTAAAACCAGTTTTAACTGTACAGAAGCGCTTCTACAACTGCACAAATCCATTTAGAACTCCACATTTTGTGTACAACTGCACGTTAAAAAACGTGCTCATTTACAAAAGTATATATTCTAGGTACAACTGCACATTAAAAACCCTGGTCCTGAATCGTGTTGGTGTCTATGAACGCCAGAGTGACGATGACCTTAACCTTCATCCGAGGAAGAGAAAATTTAACTTAATTTGAATAAAGGGGTCAGGTCAGACCTCCGCTTTTTGTTGCTGTTGGTTTTTCATGGGTTAGGCTATAGTGTTCTCTAAAATGTCAATTTTTAGGACTCTGTTAGACTAATTAAAAACAACTAGGCCTATACATCAATTTCTCTATGCTGCTATGCAACATAACTCATGAATATGATGAATCAGGGCTTTTTTAGCGTGAAGTTCTACACAAAATGTGCAGTTGTAAATGAATTTGTGCAGTTGTAAAAGTAGTTATGTGCAGTGGAAATCGTTAGAAAAAGGTTATTGCAGGTCGGTTTACCACGAAAGAAAAAGGACATGTCATGTGCAGTGAAAAATAAGCATGAAGGCGAAATGTTTCCTCGCCGACGTGCGACATCTCTGGAAAAAAATCAGAAACGACGTGAAATTTTCGCCAAACAAGGCCGCACTAAAAAAACTACCTGGTTGTGCAGTTTTATAAATTTCTTTAAAAATTCATTAGATGAATTAGAATCAAGTGCTTAGTTACATTAAATGATCAAGTTGTGACGGTTTGTCATTAATATCTTATCAACTCTATGGTTGTCTATATATAATAATATAAAATTGTAAATAAAGTAGGCCTAAGTCATAGTTACTTGCCTAGTTAGCTACACCGGTAAGCGAGAGCGGCATTCGTCTGTTGGTTGCACCGGACTGCGGTTCAAGCCCCGGGCTGGGAGTTGGCATTCAGAGGTTTAGATATTTCGGGCTAGCACGTGTGGGACGCAGGGGCGCAAGTTCCTGTGGAGCGACCTTGGGCAAGTTGCGTACCCATCATTGTCTGTGAGGAAGGCAACGGTAAACCACCTCACTCATCTCATCCCCAGGGGCGTAAAGCCAAAAGAACCTGTCTTCGGGCAGAGCACCATCATCATCATCATCATCATCATCATCATCATCATCATCATCATCATCATCATCATCATCATCATCATCATCATCATCATCATCATCAAGTCATAGTTCTGTTGTCATGTTCAAAGTCATCATCATGACTGATTTCTAGAAAATATCTATCATAAAATTATTAAATTGCTTCCGATTGATCACTGCATAAAAAAATTATATTTTCACTGTCGAGTCCTATTCGTTTCTCAGGTGATGATGGCCGTAATAAGTTCAATGGCTGGTCCATTGGTCGCGATCTTCGTTCTCGGCGGGATCTCCAGACACACCAACTGGAAGGTTACTATTAAAATTATGTCCATCATCATCCTTTGACGACTGTTGACTTTTGGATTGGAATCCATCCATTGTTTGGTCATTACGATTTGTATTAGCGTCACTAGTGACCTGCTTGCGTGGTGGTCATGATGATGACAGTGACGACGACGACGACGACGACGATGATGATGTCGATGACGTTGGCGATGACGACTGTTCTTGCTACATTGGCGGTGGTTTAGCGGCACGTTCGGTGCCGTGGAACCGGAAGATTGCGGTTTCGAATCCACCTCAAACCGCCGCGTAGGGACCCTGAGCAAGTTTTCCACTCTCAATTGCTCATGCGTTTCGACATGAAACTCCGATTCAGTGTCCGCGCTGTAGTCGAGAGTGCCTCTGAGTGGTTATTTTGAATGAAGGTCATTGAATGAGCACTATGACAAGTGTCCATGCATACCTGGGCTACATGCATACATACATTGATGATGGCATTGTTTATTTATGGTGGGCGATATTTTCCTGTTTAAGGGCGCGCTACTCGGGGGCATCGTGGGTGTATTGGCGACCGTCTGGCTGACCATTGGGTCGATGACGGTGCCCCACAAACATCCTCCTCTGCCTCCAGTATCCGTGGAGCACTGTCCCACTGGAAACGGTAGCTCCACAGTCCTCCACTTTTCCATGAACCAAACCAACTACACGACGTCCTTTGAGGTGGTTGATGGAGATGGTGACATCAACAGCTGGAACCAAACGACTGTGGTTCCAAGAGATGCAGAGCGACAAGCGGTAAGCATTTTCATGGCCGTAGCTAGGGGGTGTTTTGGGTGTTTGAACACCCCCGAACTGGAAAATGTGAAAAATAGCCTAATAGATGCATTTACGAGCATATGATGTTAAAACCATGAAATAAAGCCATTGAAAACACCCCCCGAAATGGAAAAATGGAAAAAATGCAGAATGCCGGATGACTAAAAATGGAAATTTGTGACTTTTTTGAAGATTTCGGCCGGATGACTAAAAAAAGGTCATCAGTTTTTTTGGGGAAGGGAAATTGGTGAAACCCTTCCCGACATCAAATCCTGGCTACGGTCTTGAGCATTGTCCTAAAGAATGCATTATAGTAACGACAATTTATATGGCGCCATAACGTGGACGTGCCGCTACAACGGCGCCACACAAACGGCTAACTGCGGGATCATAAGCCTTAGCAAGCGGATCAGATTTAAGCTTTGGCTTGAAAGAATTCCTGATGCGGCCAATCTGAAGTCCTATTATTTATCACTTGGAATAATTGCATGGCGTTACAAGCGTGCTCTGTGTACAATTTTTTAGTGAATACACACTGTTGCATTAGCCTATAATTATAATCCATCAATCAATCGATTGATCAATCAGTCGGTCAAGCAATCAATCAATTTGCGTAATTAATTATCATAGAACGTAACAATGGAACAAAGTGAAAAAATTATGATAATAGATTGATCGTTTAAACAGAATGCAGAGCACATGAAATTAACAGGTAGGCCTATAACGTTCTAGGTTATATATAATATTATAATGTTTGTCGAAGGGGAAGCCCCGAGGGCCCGTAGTTTCGCTGGATGTATACGGTCGCATAATTATATGCACCTTGCGGTGTTTCATAACCATTTGAAATATCAGTTGTAGATGGATATGATTTAAACAATATAATAATATAGTAGGCCTAATATGTTTTTCTTTAACGAAACGTCTGCAAATGCACTGCGCTTTACATGCACAAATTATGCAGTAGCCTAATCTTAATTAACATCAAACTAAACAGACAGCCTGCTAATAGCAGCCTACAAAGCATGTCCGCCCAACGGGGGCTCGAACTCTGTATCTCTCTCTCTCTTTCTCTCCATGCCAGCGTGTTATCCAATGCCCTACCGAGCCCCCCCATCATTGCTCTCTCTTGACTGTTTTTACAGACGCACCAACAAAGTAATAATAATATTATTAATATTATATTATTATTCAGATCTACATGTACTTAATTGACCCACTTGCAATACTTCGCATCACTTTACAATAATTATGTTCATTGTACGTTCTGCACTTACGTCAGACTGAACTTCAAGGTATTGAGAATTTCTATGCCGTATCGTATTTGTGGTTCACGACTTTTGGAGCACTTGTCACGGGATTCGTTGCCGCGATAACATCGCTTGTAACGAGTAAGTGCAATCAATCAATCAATCGGTCAATAAATCAATTAATCGATCAATCAATCATGATTTATATAGCGCCCCTTCAAGGTAACTACTCAGAAGCGCAACCTTTAGGCCTAATCAAAATCTAACACCTCTATGCCTATTACACTGAGTTTTATCTTCATGCTACGCTTTTAGGATGAAATGTAATTTTATTATGATAGATAGGCCTAATCCATAGAGAAGTGGGTGATTAATAGGAACGCATCTTACCAATCGGACATTGCTTCACAAATCTTTCAGGTCCCTTTTCTTTTGTCGTGGATGGGCTCGGAGCTCACTTGAGTAGATTTCTTGTTTGTTTGTGTGTGCACTTGTCATAGCGCCCCTTCAAGCTCCCTACTCAGAGGCGCTCCCGACTACAGAGCGGACACTGCATCGGAGTTTCACGCCGAAGCGATGAGCAATTGCCAGTGAAGGACTTGCCCAAGATCCCTACGCGGCGGCTTGAGGTGTATTCAAACCTAGAACCTTCCGGCTGCAAGGCGACGAACATACCCACTACACCACCGCGCCCCACAAATAATAAGCAGTTACATTTCTTCCTTTCAATGCAATACAATGCATTTTCCTGCAATGATCAAGAGTGCACGCGAAAACGCGACAGGCAATCTATTGTTTGCGAAGGAGACTCGACCTATTATAGGTTCTTATACAGTGACCGCCGGAATGGCGATTCGAACTCGCCATACAGGTCTTGTGCTCTGACCAATCATGGGCGGAGACCTGGGCGGAGACTTGGGGGGACGGAAAGACGCGAGATTTTTGACGGAAGAATGGCTGTGTCGCCGAAAAATTTCCATATTTTGCCGACCAAAATTTCTGACGACTTTTGTTTAGTCATCCGGCGACGAAATCTCGACGAAATGTTCCATTTTCGCCGTCAAAAAAGTTGATGACCTTTTTTAGTCGTGACGCTCAACGATTGGGAGGGGGGCGGCAAATGCATGGGCTGTCCTTCCAACACCTCCATTGGGGGGACCGTACCCTGCATGTCCTCCCCTATGTCTCCGCCCGCGGCCCATGGACCAATCGAATGCCGTGTCCCACTTTCAGTGCTACAGCAACGTTGTCAAAGGTATTGTCGATGTTCTTCCTCTTGTG
This sequence comes from Lumbricus terrestris, assembly GCA_949752735.1. Taxonomy (NCBI): domain Eukaryota; kingdom Metazoa; phylum Annelida; class Clitellata; order Crassiclitellata; family Lumbricidae; genus Lumbricus; species Lumbricus terrestris. The sequence continues at coordinate 2,843,697 of OX457047.1, read as the reverse complement.
TTAACTTCTATTGATAATAATTATTGAACAGGGGACAAGGACCTGGAGGCGAAGGTCGATAAACGTCTTCTTATGAGGTTTCGATTTTGGGGATGGTCGGACGAAAATGAAAATGAAGAACATCCGGAAGACGAAAATAAAACAAAGTCATCGTCGCAGGAAACTAAAGTGAGTGCCACGTAAATTCTATCATCGTTAGACATTTTCTATTGATCCCATTACAATTATACATACATGTAACTAAATATAAACATAATCAGAATTAAGCAGATTCACATAAAGAGTAGGCAGACTAACAACGTGGCAGCAATAGGCACACCAAAAGGGACAAGTCACGCTGAGTAGGGACCTAATTACCACTGAGAAGTGCAATGAGACAATGAACAATGAGTAGTAGGCCTATCATCGGTGAATATCATCAAAATCATCAAAGTCATCGTCCCCTTCCCCTTCCTGGTCTTCTTCTGTCCCCAAGTGTTTATTTCCCCTTCGCTATCTATTCTTCATAATGCCATTCGTAAATTCTATTCTTGTTTTACTTTGACGTTCCAAGCAGTTACAATAAATGATGGAATCAAAACTATTTTAGGCTTCCTATGATTCCAGTCACTCGGTTTCGCATTGCTGCTTTCAGAGTCAGAAGAGACATGAAGCCGAGTTTCTGGAGGACATTGAAATGACTGATTCGACTACAACCCAAAACCGGTTTCACAAAAATGGCACAGCGACAACCTAACAGAAAGAAACGGGAACCGGTTTGCCTAGAAAAGACGAATTAGAGGAAACATCTTGTGTCTAGAGCGCCGTAGACGCATGGCCCTAAAACGCCCCAACTAAGACTAATGTCTAGTAGCAGCAAACAGTGTAATGTGGTCGGGACGTTTAAACCGTTCACCTTTTAGTAAATGAATGCTATGTTCGATACCTTTGTCAGATAATAATTTTGTCTTGGTGGGATTATAAAGTTTGGTTCGTTTTAATCGATACTTGTTATTCATCTATTCATCGAACTGTTGAGTTCAAAGCGAATCATAGAGTTCACAATCGTATCAACATAGCAATGACGAAACACCTACCTTATGTATACCTACCATACCTACCTTATTGTATGCATAATTTTGTATGAACGACTGCATGCACCAGCGTGTATTGTATTGTATTGCATTGTATTGTATTGTATTGTATGGTATAATTGTATTGTATTGTATTGCATTGCATAATTTTATGACCATTTATAAAGCGCTTCTCACAAACAAAAGCCTTTCAGAAGCCGTTCCAATGGCGGTGCGATCATCAACCTCGAGAGAAAAGGCCTTTTGATTTGAGACGAGAGAGAGAGTGAGAGAGAGAGAGAGAGAGAGAGAGGGAGAGAGAGGGAAAGAGAAAGAGAAAGAAAGAGAAAGAGAGAGAGACAGACAAAGAGATAGACAGACAGAGAGACAGAGAGACTGAGAGAGAGATAAGGAATGACTGCCAGAGGGAAACGCTAAGCGAACTGAAGGTGGAAGACCACTCCATAGCGATGGTGTCGTGAAGACAAAACATCTGATTTCAAATAATATGGCAGGCTTGAGGTGGGAACAAGGAGGTCAAGTCTATCAGCGCATCTAAGAGTACGCAGAGAACTGCAAGAGAAGGAACGAAGCACGAGATCACAAAGATACCTCGGACAAGTACATGTGTACAGTATGCTAGCGGCGTAGCCAGGAATTTACGATGGGGGGTTGGGGGTTGAAGGTTTTATGGACTGGCTGGATGCCCTTTCTGACACCAACCCAACAGTAGTAGGCCTACAGTAAAAATAAAGGGAATAAAGTATCAAAGGGAATAAAGTAAGAACAACAATTGTTACTACAAGCAATTGTTTAGTTTTTTTTCTTTTTAAGTGGATAAATAACCTTTAAAAAACTTTTTCATAGGCCATTGGGGGTTTTAACCCCCGAAACCCCTCTTGTCTACGCCACTGCAGTATGTGTGAATGAACGGACCATGGATGTAAACCTTATGCATGTATAAGCTTAGATGTTTTCACCCCTTTCTTATATGCCACCAGGATAGGCCTACACAAGTCCTACGCGTTGCATCCATTCATTTGCAGAGACCAAGAAATAAGTTAAAATTCATATCTACATGTATAAATACACACAAAAATCGTCACGGATTGCACTTGATGACTTCTATCCAACCAGAAACCATCAGAGGATCACCGATGCTAGTTCCCTAAAGTTAATAGGCTACATACCGACGATCTAAAACGACGTCACTTAATATTCTAAATATTCAGGGCGATCTCAAAATGCCGTCCGGCGAGGAAAAGTCTTAGTCTCAATCGTGATTGGATCATTCGCTGACAGTAGCGGCGCTAGGAGGGCTAACCCACCCTAAAAAAGGCCATCCATTTTTTTCATGTAAAAATGAAATTTGCCAGATAGTTTTGCGGATATAAAAAGGACCGTTTTAGTAGATTTCGATCACATGACTAAAAAAAGGTCGTCAGAAATTTTGACGGCAGAAAGTGGAAAATTTTCACTCGCGAATTCAGCCCTCTTTTTACCAACTTAACAGACAGACAGACAGACAGACAGACAGACAGACAGATAAACACAAGACAATTGAAATCACGGATAAAAACACCGCGCGGTGCAGCAAGACTTAGAATGATCAGGACATATATAGACAATTAGACATACATTGAGACGCACAGACACCCACATGCAAACAGACCTAAGTTTCATAATAATATTATGCGCAGAAGTGACCAGCGAATCACTTCTCCCATCTGCGCTCTCACAGCGCGCGCGAAAGCGGTAGAATGATATTCCCAATACATTCACAGAACGCAACAAAGCCAATACATCCCTGCAGTGTATCATTGATAGGACATCCCGTACAACACGAGACAACCGCGAACGGGGCAGGAAAATCAGTTCGTTCAGCGACCTGCTTCCGTTGTTCACGTGACCAGTAGAGCCCTATTACACGGTTCGCAGGGTTATGATCCGACACAAATTCCGCGAAGCCGAGGTACATGTACCAACCCGGGTAGTTTACCGGTCAGTTAGTCACTGAAGCGTGTGGTGGTTGTATCGTCGCGAGTAGAGTGTGCCTACTTGGAATTATAATCGGTTGAAGGTCCGTTGGGGGATTGATCGTTGAAATGGCCAGCTGGGCGGTCGTTGGGGAGAGTTCTAGCGGGCTGGCTGGACGTAGGGGAACACACAGGCAAGTCGTTATCATTTATTTCTACCATTAGCATCAGCACCAGTTGGACCATGCTCACCACTTGCTAATGATAGACGCCTGACTTCGTGGACGTCAGTTCTATCTCATGGCTGTATTGACCGGTTACTAATTATCTCAGTCAGACGGTCAGGGCGTCAGTGTGTATAATCTGCATTTATTTCAGTAGTTTGCCAAGTCATTCGCTTCTGTCTTGTTTCTTGGGCGCTGCAGATATTTTTGTTTAAATGGGGTTAAATATAATGGTAACGGTTAAATGGTTTTAGCAGGGACTTGAAAATTGCAAAGCAGGAAACTATTGGTGTTCTTCACAAAGTTTCCAAATTTAAACTTCTCTTTTTCACTTTGTGGACCCTCATTATACAGCTGTAATCCTACTTGATATAGGCTAATTATAATATTATGTCTACTGTACTTAGATATATTTTAATGTAGCATGCCCTGCATTCGTTCCTTCAATGGGAGGTGATGGTGTAGCGGTATGTTGCTTTAAGCCACCGTGTAGGCCCACGTAGCGACTTTGGACAAGTTGCTCACCCACAATAATTGTCTGTGAGGAAGGCAACGGGAAACCACCTCACTCATCTCATCCTCAGAGGTTTCCATTATTATCAGAGGCACACAGGCCATTGGGCTTGCCTTCAGGAATAAGACTCGTCATCAACCCTCCCCCCTTCTAACTTGTCCCACTTTACGAATAGTCTTTTCCTGCATTGAGTTGTACTCATTGGCGTAACTACGGGGGGGGCAAGGAGGGCAGCCGCCCCCCCCAAATGAAAGGGCTGCCCCCCAATCCCTGCGTTTGTTTTACTTATTTTACTTTTACGAGTGATAAAGAATTAAAGAATGTTATATAATTTCTGACTTATTTTATTTTTTATGCAACTTCCTGTACAACTTCTTATAGGGTGGGTGATGGGAAAGTGGGACAGGCCACTATAGTGCACTGTGGAACAGACAAGCTAGTGAGGCTTGCATGCGTATTATGTCCAATACTGTAATACATCCAAAATCTAAAAATACATAGTCTATGGCAATATACCGATGCCGATGCACGCTTTAATTGCCAACGGTAGCCACCCCATCATTTTAAGCTGCCACCCCACTGCCCCCCCATGAAAAATAACTGGCTACGCCACTGGTTTTACTTAGATCTAGCATGTTATAATCAGTATGCTAACTTATACCTAAGCTTTCTTAACTTATATTACTTTACCGGGTACCTTGCCGTAACCCAGTGGAGTAGACAAGGGGGTTTCGAGGGTTAAAACCTCCCATCGACCTAGGAAAAAGGTTTTCAAAATTTTATTTATCCACTAAAATAAGAAAAAAAAACAATTTGCTTGTAGCAACAATTTGCTTGTAGCAACAATTGTTTTTCTTACTTTATTCCTCTTGTTACTTTATTCCCTTCTTATTTACTGTAATACTGTTGGGTTGGTGTCAGAAAGGGCATCCGACCAGGCCATAAACCCCCAACCTCAACCCCAACCCCCATAATAAATTCCTGGCTACGCCACTGCCGTAACCTAACGAACACTAATTGAGTTAACAATTGAGATTCCGATCCTGCAACTTACTATTCTCGACCGTCATATCTTGCCAGCAATTGCCCAAAGTGGTTGTGCCCGGACGGTTCTTCCTTTACCGAATATTTCCAGGCTTTGAGTGAATCTGTGGCGAAGACTCTCGGTCACTTCTTGCCAAGTCGTTTCCTTCCAATTGCCAACTGGGGTCGAATTTTACGATTGAAAGTTGGCATAGCCTACGAGTGATTAGTAAATGAATAGATGATGGGCCTACTTGCAGAAATGATATCGGCAATATTCGGAAACAGATCGAGATGTTGAACATTGAAATAGCCTACTTGTAGAGCTAGACAACATCCGCTCTAATTTGAGTAGGCCTAGATCTAAGTAATTTGACTTCTTTGGCGTGGCAGTTCTGACTAATTTTCGTCATTGTATTTGGTACTCTACAGTAAATGTGAAATCGTAGTCAAGCCATTACAGAATCGAAGTCGAATGTAAGATAGGCCTAAACGAGAATTATTACTCACGTAATGAATTGCAAAGTAGTTGAGGCCGAATATTATTAAAACATCCCGCCCATAATAATTATTTATTATCATCCAAATCTGATTCAGTGTGGATTTAACTTGTGCCATTGCTATAATCTTACTTCAATTGATCGTTAGTCTGAAATGCGTATTGTTCAGGCATTAGTCAATTTTTATCTTTTTAAAAAATGACATTTAGGTTGGAACATTGAAGTAGGCCTATAATTATTATAATTAATCTGTGTTGCGTGGTGATGCAGTGGTGACTTCGGTGCCTTGGAGCCGGATGGTTCCAAGTTCTAAATCGCCTCAAGTCTCCGCGTAGGGACCTTGAGCAATTGTTCATGCGCTTCGGCGTTCAACTCCGTTGCAGTGTCCGCACAGTTAGCCTATACTGTAGATGGGAGCGCCTCCGAGTTTCAAGAGGCGGTATAATAGCAAATGCGAGAATTAAATTGCTGTAACCTGCGTATAATATTAACCCTCGTCTAGGTAGGCTATAGACGAATTGTTCAACTTGCTTGATAATTATTTCTACTTGGGTGTTGTGAATCATTTGTGACTCTTTTATCTTTTCCAATAACCAGAGTGTTTCTTTTCTCTCCGTTGATCATATTAGAACGTATCTCTTCTGCTGGTTTCGACAATCCGAGTCGTCGAACTACAAGAATAATAATTATTCTGTAGTTGTGGTCCACTTTTTCTAGTAAGGAGGTGAATGTCGTCAGCAAATGAAACAGTATTCACCAGATTTCCATTTAATTTGATTTCTAGCTCGGTGTTGTTAAGGCTGAATGACATTGTTGCTTCTAGTACAAGGCCTAGTCTAGAAAGGTTTGGGATAAGAATAAATTAAATATGTAGGCTACATATATAAATATATTTAATTTATATATGCATATAGCAATGAAACAAATGAACGAATAAAATAATATAATAATATAATATACATATAATATATATTTTTGTCGTTCTTATAAATATACTTATTTCATCCATTGACTTTAGGCTATATACCAGTATAATTATAGGCCAAACTGAACATAATGTTTATGCTCATAATATTATGTTAATTGAGCAGATTGGCACATACAAAAGTTAATAGTAGTGCCTAGACTAGTGTAGAAACAGATCTTATTATTGCGAGGGACACATAAGCGTCTGGTTACAATGAGGAGGAGGAGGAGGAAGAGGAGGAGGAGGAGGAAGAGGAGGAGGAGGAGGAGGAGGAGGAGGAGGAGGAGGAGGAGGAGGAGAGGAAGAGGAGCAGGAGTAGGAGGAGAAGAAAGAGGATGAGAAGAAAGAGGATGAGAGGAAGGTAGAAAATAAGATGTGGATGAAATTAAGAAATGATGACCATTAGCCCATAACGAAGAAAAGAGAAAAGATAACGCCTAAGTACCTTTGCGACCTAATAATAAATATTATTACGATACACCAATATCTTTTTGCTGTCTCTTCTCGCTCGCTCCTTCGATCGACTGGAAACAGCCATTTCTATCTTGTCCTTATGGAGCAACTTACTTTCCGAGGCTCTCTGTTTAACTACACTGCCATTTCAAAGACGATTACTGTCGCCCTCCTCCTTTATCCAGGCTTGGAACTGGCACTGGCAGAGAATAACCTGTAGCGGAGTTTGAACAGCATTCCCCATCATACGGCCATCAGTTCGCATTAAATAAGGTTTTGCTGGTGGGGAGTTAGAAGACTATTAATTTTTATACCCTCAGGGCTGTCTCGCTGAATGGCATATGCAGTACGAGGAGATACATGTATGTTGCAGTAGATTCTCAGATACGATGCGATATTAATATAGCGACATTGGTGCCTGATCGATGTCAGACATTACCTCGAGTAGTATCGAGTGATTTGGGAGTTGTATGGATGGTCAGTGGAGCAGGAGGTGGAGAAGTGGAGAAAGGAAAGGAGGAGGTGGATGGAAAGAGGAGCGTGTGGGGAAGGTGGATACAAAGTAGGAGATGGTGGAGATGGTGGAGATGGAGTAGGATAAGAAGGTGGATAATGAGAAGGAAAAGAAGGTGGGAAAAGGAAAAATTGTGAAAGAGGAGAGGAAGAAAGTGGAGAAGAAGAAGGAGAAGGTGGGAAAGAAAATTTGGAGAAGGAGGAGGAGGAGAAGAAGAAGATGATGATGATGAATCAGCAAAATGAGAAGGTAGTGTATACAAAGGAGGATGGAGGAAGATAAGAAGGTGGATAATGAGAAGGAGGAGGGGAATGAGAAGGAAAAGAAGGTGGACAATAAAATAAAATTGAGAAGGAGGAGAGGAAAAAATTGGAGAAGAAGAAGGAGAAGGTGGGTGGGGGAAAGAAAATTTGGAGGAGGAGAAGAAGAAGAAGATGCTGAATCAGCAGAAGGAGAAGGTAGTAAATGAGGTGGATATGGATGTGGAGGTGCATGACGGGGTGGAGAATGATGAGAAGGAGAATGATGGAGGAGTCGAAAAAGGTGGAGAATATGGCGGCGGTACGATTCTTATCTAAAGAGGGTGAGGAGGATTGGAGAACGCCTTCCCTCTCGCCCGATCGGACGCTTAGAGGAATCGTCGCTAGGGGGCTGTAGTCGTCGGCGAATATTCTCCGTTGGATGGCCTTATCTGGCGCGCAAGCACCAACTAGTGAGAGGAGGAGGCGAAGGCCACAAGGGACTCCGACTACAATTGGATGTGATGCTCATTGGGGGATAATTTATCACGATGCGATCGAGTAGCAGATGCTGTTTCTTATCCTCATCCACCTCCTCCTCGTCTGAGAATCTGTTCGATATTTAGTACAAGGGTTTTTATTTCTCTACTGAAGAAGCAACATGTGTGTCTGCGGTGAAAGGGCTGGTTTCTATTGTGAAACAGCTGATTTCTATTGTGAAACAGCTGGTTTCTATTGTGAAATATAGCTGGTTTCTATTGTGAAACAGCTGGTTTCTATTGTGAAATATAGCTGGTTTTTACAGTGAAACAGCTGGTTTCATTGCTGAAACAGAGTGCCTATGCGGTGAAAAACTGCAGTCGGAGAACTGGTTTCCACAGTGAGACGGCTGGTTTTTCCGCTGAAACAGCGTGTTTCTACAGTGAAACAGCTGCTTTCCTGAATCAACAAATTCTTTCGCTGTTGAAGTAGACTAACTTTGGTTTTCTATAGAAACGACTTGCGTAATTCCTCGGTGAAAATAATAGCTGCAGACTTCTCAGGTGAAACAGTCTGGAATGAACGGAGTATGGATAACGAACGGAGCCATATAAATACTGATGGATGGAGAGTGAAGACCATACGGTCACCACATAGATAAACGACTGGCCTAGTGTCAACAATGGCGTAGACAAGGGGGTTTCGGGGGTTAAAACCCCCCATTCGCATAGGAAAAAGTTTTTTACATTTTATTTATCCACTTAAATAAGAAAACAAAACAATTGCTTGTAGTAACAATAATTATTGTTTTTTCTTACTTTATTCCCTTTGTTAGGCTACTTTATTCCCTTTTTATTTACTGTAATACTGTTGGGTTGATGTCAGAAATGGCATCCGGCCAGGCCATAAAACTCCCAAAAAAAAACATCATAAATTCCTGGCTACGCCACCAAGTGTCAGCACCGTCAAATTAATTAAGCTTAGATTAAGAATCAATGCAGGCCATGCATTATAAATTTAATCGAGAACAGTTTTAGTTTTTTTCATTCATGTGCATAAAAATTGCTGCTTAGTATTGTTTAATTTTTCAAAGTCGAGATACAGTCACTTCACCACGTCTATTAGTTCGAGTGCTGTTAAACAATGAAAGAGTTATAATTGGTGCCATGTAGGCCTAGAATTATTGCAGATGCCGTTTTGACATGACTAATTGATGTCCTTCGGAGACTGTAGCCTATATTTAATTTTCACTGATTTTTTTAGTTCGCCTAGGCCTCTGGGCTCTACTTTCAATAATTATTATTGTCGTCAACTGCTATTATATAATATTGCTGTCATAATATGACGACGTTAAATTTTGCAAATTAAAACTAAGAAAACGAACTCATGGGAGCAGCTCCAGGTCTCACAGTAGGCTTAGGCTCAGACCAACCTTGTCGCTGTTTCTAACGAAACTGTGTCACAGCAGAGCTTATCAGTGACGCCCTCCCCTATATACAGGCTTGGGACTGGCTCTGTCAGAGTGCAAACAGTGGCGTAATTCTGAATGGCTTTAAGCACATGCAACTCTGAGTCATGAATAAACCATTGGAAGTGCAGGTGCTCGGTTGCGTATTGCCCATCTGCTAACCGCTCCCGGGAGCGCTGCGGAAAGCGGACCGCATTGTAAGTTCGGCATACAATTACGACATTTACCAATCGATCTGCTATTGTTATCAACTTTCCACGACCTTCTGAGACTTCGACGGCACTCGGAAAAAGTCTGACGGTGCCTGGCGTGACTCCATCCCGCTCTGCTACAAGCTACTGCTTTTGGAACAATAATTAATATTATTATGATGCAGGCTTTGTACTCAAAAACAATATGATGCATGACACTGTTTACACTAAAGTGGGTCAACAGTTAGGCTACTTATTTTGACGCGTATATATAGGCCTGCACCTATAATAGGGCTAATATGAAAGCGAATGTTAGATGTTGGAGAGATTTAGGCCTATATGAAACTGTTGGCTTAGTGTTAAGAAGTAGTGACATAATTTTTTATGCACAAGTCTCTCAAGACCAGGAGCTCACTTTTACTCCATATGATTACTCACTCACTCACTCACTCACTCACTCAGCCGTGTCTGTTCTTATCAACTGCGTCAATTGTTGCTGACTCGCTTTCCGTTTCATCATCATCGTCGCATGATGCGACGATGATGCGACTCGCATCATTGACATAATCGTCATTGTTACCATCGTCATCATCGTTGTGCATTGTCATCATCATCATTATTGATATCTGACAGTTATCAGCTTTGCTCCGATTATTATGACCTATAATTCTTGATTTAATTAATTGTGCCTAATCCTACATGCAATTTTGTCTAATACTGATCAAATTCTAGCCTATTCCTATAATTGCCAATCCAACTCCAGTTTCAGCTAAATCCTTATTCGAACAAAAGTCGGGCTTCCTGGTGGGCCACGACTATCTGGTATTTTCTCCAACGTTAGCCACACTTAACTGCTCCTCCCACACCACTGGTATCTTCTCCCAACAGACATGAGCCTACGGAGAAGTACACGTGGGAACAAACTCCGTTTCACAGCGATCATCGAACTGCGCATGCGCTGCGCACCCACCCATCAACCGACTTCCGTTTCCGGTCTAGCCTCCAATCATCGGAGTTGAGTTTAAAGTTCCGCTTGCGATGTCTTTCGTTTCATTGCAATACTTCATTGAGTAATTCTAACGGACAAAGACTCACAACATCGTTCATCGACTCAGCCTCTGGACCAGGTGCTGCAGGAACGACTAGGCGTCGTCAAATGGCCACCTGGATATCGAGCATCATTCCATGGGCGAGGTACTTAGGCGCTATATAAGTTGAGGTCAGTTGGGTGAAAGATTAGTTGTGCTGACGCGATTCAACGTGGAAGAGTTGCAATTACCGGTAAAAGATTATAACAGGTCGGGGTTAGTGTTTGTATTGTAGGTAGTACAAGTGAATGCAAGCGGTTTCTGTAGGGCGCTATATAAATTTCGTGTATTTTCGTGCATGCTTGAACCTTTGAATAAATGCTTTAAAATGGATACATACGTACGGCGAATGACGGTAGCCGATTCGTAAAAGTAAGAGCGTTTGGATAGTACGTGTTCGAACCCCCCGCCCTATGTGATGGCTACTGTTACAGTAGGCCTACCTTATAGTGACCTACCGCAAGACTTTACTGATGTTTGGTTTAAATAATTATATGCCGCTTAATAATTTAGTAATGCTTCTTGGAATTCTTTGCCCGTGATCCGATTTTAAATATTTTGTACATTGTAATACTTTTTGAAGCAGGAGGAAGAGCGACAGAGACAGAGAGGGACAGAGCGACAGAGACACAAATAGCGACAGGGGCAGTGGGAGGGAAGGATGGAGAGACGGGGGGAGACAGAGACAGAGAGACAGGGACAGTAATCTGTACGTTCGAAACGAACGTTCAATATTTCCGCCGATCAGTGGCGTAGCCAGGAATTTGTTAAGGAGGAGGGGGCTTGCGATTTTATGTCCTGGCCGGATGCCATTTCTGACACCAACCCAACAGTATTATAGTAAATAAAAAGGGATTAAAGTAGCAAAGGGAATAAAGTAAGAAAAACAATTGTTACTACAAGCAATTGTTTTGGTTTTGTTATTTAAGTGGATAAATAGGCCTAACCTTTAAAAGCTTCTTTCCTAGGCCAATAGGGGGGGGGAATTTAACCCCGAACCCCTTCTCTACGCCACTGCCGCCGATCCGTATCTGCTCCTCCGCTTCAATTCCTTCTGCCATTATTTTCTTTCACAGATAGGCTAATTAAGACTTGCCTGCTTTAAACTTACTACGAGTGACTAAGTCTTATTTACGGACTGTACTTGCGATCCGGTAGCGGTTTGATTCTGAAGCTCTGTTGGTCTATTATATACCTTGTGCGTTTTTATATAGGAGCCGTAATTTAACAGTTGCTATAATAATGACTGTACGCTGTCTCCTCGGCTTGACCTCCTCGGATTTTGACCGGGCACCGGAACGAAGAAAAAGGCAGCTCTGTCTATTGCGGACTTGATTTGATATAGCGCCGGCGAATAAGCTGTTCTCCCTGACGTGGCTTTTGTGGACGCCGAGAAATTCTCGAAGATTTACATGTACATTACATTACATTACAATGTTTCTTGCCTTGCAGAAGCGTCGCTCCGTGGTTGATGCGGGATTACGGATCGGATTGCACCACCCACGTCACCACCCACTCCAACCACCGACTGAACGTCTGCCAACACAGACAACCAGACGGTAGTGGAGGAGGGGGTGGTGGAGGAGGAGGGGGTGGTGGTGGTGGTAGCGGAGGGGGAGGAGGAATTGGAGGGACGCTATCATCGAGTCAGCTCATCTACAGCAATAAAGGGTTGGTTCAGAAATTAATTAACTGACTATTAATTTGACTAATTAATTGATCAGTTACTTATTAGTTGATTAAGTGACTAAGTGAGTGACTTAAGTGATAATATAAGTGATGAATAAACTATCCACTGACATCAAAAAAGCTCCCTGTCTGCCGCAATTCAGAGGACTTATCCGAATCCATGATAAGCTTACACTTAACGCACAAAATTATATACAATTATATCCGATCCAGTTCCTCACAGTCGGTCTATCCTCTCTCAGTCACTCACTTGTTCAATGGGCCCCTGCTAGCGGGACCTGTCCTTTCAGGTGTGCTCTTTGTTCCCACTTAAACTCATTTAATTATGCTGTTTTAAACGTTTCGTTGCTTAATTTGTTCTATTGCTGTTCTGTTTAACTGTAAAATGTATTTTCTGGGTTCAATAACGAATTGATTGATTGATTGATTGATTGATTGATTGATTGATTGATTGATTGATTGATTGATTGATAAGTGCCCTAAGTTTGTTTTTTGGGGAAGTTGCTATACGTTAATTGGGACAGAGAGAGCAGTTCTAAAAATTCATTTAGAAATCCCTTCTAATACACATGCACTCTCGTGTCGACATTCATTTGAGCCATACTGTAAGATGCATCCACCGTCATTTCTGCATACTTAATTGCATACTTAATTGCATACTTAACTGCATACTTAACTGCATACTTAACTGCATACTTAATACTGCATACTTAATTGCATACTTAATACTGCATGCTTGCAGAGCTGAGAACGGTTCTGGATGCTATCCAGACGTCCAGCTGGAGCTATGCAACATGGAGGTCCTTCGCCAATACCACGACTGCTCGAAATCAGGCTGCCAGCGCGTCATCATCAACGTGAGCGGCCAGCGCTACGAGACCCAGCTCCGGACTCTCGGTCGCTACCCGAACACCCTCCTCGGCGACCCAATCAAGCGGAAGCAGTACTGGGACGTTCGGCGGAACGAGATCTTCATCGATCGTCACCGACCGACGTTCCAGGCCATCCTCTACTACTACCAGAGCGGCGGGAGACTGCGCCGGCCCTTCGAGGTCCCTGAGGACATTTTCATCGAGGAGCTGGAGTTCTACCAGTTCGACAGCGATATCATCGATCAGTTCAAGACGAAGGAGGGTTTCATCGTCGACAAGAAGGATCTGCCGAGCAGCGAGTGGCAGAGGGAGATCTGGTTGATCTGCGAGGAGCCGGACAGTTCCATCCCGGCCAAGGCGTTCGCATTCCTCTCCGTTACCTGTATTCTCGTCTCGATCGTTAACTTCTGTACGGAGACGATCCCGACGTTCTCCGAGCGGGCCAACTGCGTGAACGTGTCGAGCACCGCGCCCGACGGGTCCCTCTCGTTCCACAACGAGCACAACTACCAGGATCCGTTCTTCCTCGTCGAGTCCGTCTGCGTCAGCTGGTTCACGATGGAGTTCATCCTTCGCCTCATCTCCTGTCCGTCGAAGCGCGGCTTCTGTAAGGACGTGATGAACATCATCGACGTCCTCGCCATCGTTCCCTTCTTCATCACGCTCATCACCATGCAGACGCCGGGCAGCTGCGAAACGACGCGCAAGAAGGGCTCCTTCCTCTTCACGAGGGTTCTTCGCGTCTTCCGGATCTTCAAGCTGTCGAAGCACTCGCACGGGCTCCGCATTCTCGGGCTGACGATCAAGACGAGCATGCGCGAGCTCGGCATGTTCTTCTTCTTTCTCGCCGTCGCCATGGTCATCTTCAGCTCGGCGGCCTACTACGCCGAGGCCGGACAGGAGAAGGTGCTCATCACGTCCATACCGGACGGGTTCTGGTGGGCCATCGTAACCATGACGACCGTCGGCTATGGCGACGTGACCCCCGTTGGGATCTGGGGAAAGCTCGTGGGGACCTTCTGCGTAATCGCCGGGGTGCTTACCATCGCGCTTCCCGTACCCGTCGTCGTCGCCAACTTCAATAATTTCTACCGGCATGGGAGTAAGGGAGGAACGGGCGGTGGGCTTGGAGGATAGGGAGCCAGTGCATGGCCGTTGAAGACGACATTTGCTTCCAGAGAACACCGCATTCGAAATCGTTAACGACTATTCGACTATTCGTCGTTGAATTCGTTTTGATTATTCGCAATCATTTTGTTGATCATCTCCGGTCTTTTTTCCGACTCGTTCAAGTTTTTACAGTCGTTATTTAATAATGCTAACTATAATAGTATGTTCCGCTCATTTCGAATCATTCAAGTTTCATGCGATATCATTCTATTAAAATGCTAACTATTTCCGCTCATTTCGAATCATTCAAGTTTATACAATCGTTATTTATAATATTAACGTTAGTTTCCATATTCGTGATTTTCGCTGGAAATCGTTCGTGGACCTAGACAATGTTAATTATTGGATCATTGCCTGATTTTTACGACATGAATTTTGTAATCGTTGTCATTTATTCATAAACAACGTTGATTATTCGCGATGATAGGCCTTTTCCTATTCCTATTCCTATTCCTATTCCTATTCCTTCAAAGCCATTCTTCTAAATACAACTCCGTGATTCCAATTAATTATTTATCCAACATCTCTGATCAATTGCAATAACCTTACGAAGTGTTATCAGTGTCAATCATTCGTATCCATTTGTAATCGTTGTAGGCCCTAAATCAACAATTATCATAGTAGGCCAAAGTCATGCCTTGGTCAACCCCAATCATTTTTAATCAATGGTCGTAATTTTTAATCATTCGCAGTCAATCCAATGTTATTCAATACTATTCAAATTTATTGCTCCTGGTCATAATTGTAATTACTCATTGTTAATCATTCTTGAACATTAGTAATCATTGCAAAGCAAATCTAGCTTCATTTATTTCTTAACATATTTAAATATCGCAAGGTTCTCTCTTGTAGTTGGGTCTAATCAATGTTGCCCAAGCAAAAACACTGCTTGTGTAGGTTAAGTCATTCTTTAATAGTTCTATCGAATTTTTAACCATCTTTCTTTATTGCAATTAACTTCAATAATTAACAAATTCATCGCTATTTTACTGCGTGTCACTGTAATGTAATTTCATCGTTCAGGGACTTCACGCAAAAGCAATTGTTTATGATCATGGCTTCCTGCAGTTTTACCGATGCTTTTTTAACTTCCATGTTTGCTTGCTTACTCCTTTCAGAATGAACACGTTTCATGATGCTGCTTTTTCCAATGCATCAATAATTGATATGCAGACTTTGTTTTATAAAATTTTGCGATTATAATATAACAGAAGAAAGGCCGAGAATGTTGCTAATCGTTAACTATTCTTCATGACAATAATAAATTATTTATGGCTATTTATTGTTGGTTTTAGTGCAGTTACTATTACTTCTGGTCTTCTGCTACCTCTACCACTACCGCTTCCTTTGCCGCCACCACTAAAGGCCATCCATTTTTCCTATGTAAAAATGAAATTTTTGGACGATTAACCACCTTTAGCCCCCCCCCCCAAAAAAAAAACTGGTCTCGTAAAGATACGCACGATGAACGAGATTTGTTGGACATGAAAAAGAAACGTTTTCCAAAATCGATGACTAAAAAAAGTCGTCAGAAATTTTTACGACTTAA
The DNA here is from genome assembly GCA_949752735.1 of Lumbricus terrestris. NCBI lineage: Eukaryota > Metazoa > Annelida > Clitellata > Crassiclitellata > Lumbricidae > Lumbricus > Lumbricus terrestris. Next base: position 2,827,728 of record OX457047.1, on the reverse strand, counting down.
AACGGAAAATTTCTCCGACAAATTCAACCCCCCCCCCCCCAAAAAAACTGAAATCCTGGCGCCACCACTGGCTAAGACTTATACATTCATTAATATAAATTCCTGTAAACTGTTTCAACTGCATAATTGTACACTGCTCTAACCGGTTGCGGTCCAGTGCTATTTTTAGCCTAAGGAATTTTTAGAACTGCACAACCCCTTCTTTCCCTTCCCATCCTCCATGGTAAATTACTTCCAATCGGAGGACAACGACCTTTTTGCAAGTTTTAACTGTACAGAAGTGCTAATGAAACAGCACAAATTCATTTAGAACTGCACATTTTATGTGCAACTGCACGTTAAAAAAAGCCCTGTTGCGGTCTGTCAACCGGATTGTTGAATAAACGAAAATTATTATAATTATATCCCTAAGCACGTTCATTTAATCTGATGAGCCATAACATTACTGCGTTTAAGTTTAAAGAGAATTATACAATCTACATAATCGTTATAAAGGTGTTCATTTTTCAATTAGAGTCTAATCATTCAAAGGTGTGACGATGTTGTTAAGGGGTTGCCCTATATCGCGACCTCAAAGAGGAGAGAGAAGTCACTGGATGTGGGCGATTCTGTTAACGTTAACAGATGCGTACGGTGACCGGGGGGGGGAGAGAGAATTTTCGAAGTGCGAACAATAATTTCTCAAAAATGCCACATAAGCCTATTTATAACTCTGTATTATCTATAATTAGTGGTGTGCTCTTAAGTGCTGTAATATATATGCCGAGCAAGTTTCTGTCCAGGGTAACGGCCTCTGTTGTCATGGACCCTGGTCAATTCGGATCCATCCATCCATAATTAGTGGTCCAATGAATCTTTGATCATAGTTATAGATTCTGGCCAGATTTAAACTGAAACCATGAGAGTTACCGTAGCAAATGTTTGCTAGCAAATACTAAGGTCAAATAAATGTTCTATATATGATTGGCTAGTCTATAACGTTAACGCCACATTAGGTAAGCTCTGACTAAGGATCATTATGTCGAAGACTTTAGCCTGTTTCCTTGTCTCCTCTCGCCTTTATTATACTATTGCGATTTTTGTTGGCATTTCAGATTATGAGCTAGCCTACATAGGCTGCAACGTACATAACGCAGAATAAATAATCTAACTGAATCGCAATTAAATTTAAGATAGGCCCTATTAACCGATTAAATATATTTTTATCAGGACCATCGCAAATTCAAGTTTCATGCAAATAACTCAACCGCAAGATAAAATTTAATATTCTCCGATCTTTATGTATCGCTAATATATTTTTTCGCGCTTAAGAAGATAATAATAAAAAAAACGAGAGTGAATATAATATACTGTACAAGCCTGCTATTGTCATTTTCATATTATAAAATATTCTATTCCAAGTGTGTACTTATAAAGCTCCCCTGGCAGTATAACCTAAAAGGATCAATAGCATATTTGCAATAACTTTAAACACCTTTTAAACGTGAACATTTGCGTTATTAGAACAGAAGTTTTCTACCCGGTTCAGTTTTGTTTCAACGAACCTTGTAGATAGGCCTAATAGAACTAATTGCAATTATTGTAATTGTGATAGTAATTGTAATTGAACATTTATATACGCCGCTCACAGATTCAGTGGCGCTCCCGACCCAAGCTAGTCCTCCCGCTAACAAATAGTATTATATAGTCTACAGGCGTTTACGAAACAGGGGAAGAGAAAGGCCAAGAAGCTCAGAACGTAGCTTGTGAGGAAGACGGTTCCAACAAGTATACGGCCAAGAAGTGCGAAGCTTCTGGACTGGGCCGTAGCTCCACGCATGCGCGGGACAACTAGAAGGCCATTGGCAGCCGAGCGAAGGGCAGAGCGGCCAGGAAGAGTGGAGACCAAGTTACACAATGCCCGAAGATAAGAGGGGGCTACCCCGAGAAGAGAGTTGCCGCCTCAGTTGCGCAAAAGAGTCAGGCCAAGTAACATGCTATAGCCTATACGATGCAATTTATGGGTTTCTAAAGCGCCTCTCGCAGTGTACCTAACCAGAGGCGATCCCAGTGCGCAGAACTCTCCAAGAGAAAACTGCTTAAGACGGCGGACAGAAACAGAGGTGATTCCATGTAATCCGAATCGTGTTCAGCTTTGTAGCAGCAAGGTCAATTACCGATGGAAAAATGGCCACCAGAGCAAAAGGCACTCTATGTTTTTCGACCGCTTTTTGCTGATCGTCCCTACCAATTAAGGCCACGCCCTCACAACTTTGTATTGCCAACCAAAGATGACAGACATTACACCTCTCGGGTTTTGTATAGGAAGGCACCATATGCTCATTAATGATGTTAAAAAAGTCTAATCTCATTAACCTACATGTATAGTAGCTTATATAAGCATAGAATTATTATTCTTGTAATTTATGTCATTTAAATTGTGCTCTCATCCAAAGACAAATCCAACCAGTCAAGGCTAAAGACATTCTATAGGTATTATATTGTATTTGATAAACTGCTTTTTGTACCTGATAGCGGTGTGTCTATCAGTCTTTGTTACCATTAAACGAATATAATAACGATGATGGGCTATGGTAGTCAGTCCAAGACCGTGGTGCTGGAAGGTCATGACGCGGTCTGAAGAGAAGAGTGGACGACCAATGGTAGCATAATAAGATCAAAGCACTGTTAAATTAGCATCAAATAAAATTATCTATGTTTTCCTGAACCATCCTTATTATATGATAAACTGACAACGTTTTACAGGTGTCGAAAGTACCAACCATAATATGACACTCTAAAATCAAAATTAAAACGCTCCATGGAAATTGATTGATGCGTAGAAAACTTGAAGTAAAATCACAAAAATATAAATATCAAAAAAATAAAAAAATAATCATCAATAAAAGAATTTAATAAATTCATAAAACAAGAATTAAAACAAAAAATGGAGCTGCACACAAAGAACTAAAACTATAAATTTAAATATATATTTTGAACAATAACAGCAATTCAACCTGAAATATGAATTAACCAACTGTAACATCAAACGACAAGACCTTCAAGTAACAAATCTGACTTAGCGTAACTGGTAATACATGCAAATTTAAACAAAGACCCATCAAGCTTGCATTCCTTATCTAACTAACGGACCCACGCATCACACTTATCATTCAGGGTTCCACTAATTTCTTACATTGGTAGAAATACGACCAGTTCATTGCAATCATCATAGTCAAAATCAGCCATTAGGCGGCGATGGTAGGACTGTACGGAGCAGAGACCTGGACGATGAGAAAGGAGGATGTCAAACGAATAGAAGCGTTCGAGATGTGGATATGGAGAAGGATGGAAAGGGTCAGCTGGACAGAGCATAAATCAAACGAAGAAGTACTGAAGAAGGTGGAAGAGGAAAGATCCTTGATGAATACAATTAGAACAAGGCAGAAGAACTGGATAGGATATGTAGGCCTACTGAGAGGCCACTCCTTGCAAAGAGACATAGTGGAGGGTAAAATGGAGGGGAAGAGGGGAAGAGGAAGACCGAGGGAAAAGTTCTTGTGCTTGATGATGGAGGATGGATATGAAAAACTCAAGGAAAAAGTACAACACCGAGAAGAGTGGCGTCGTTGCATGCATGGGCATCTGGACCTGCCGAGAGGCAGCAAACCTAAAGAAGAAAGAAGATAGGATTGGCGGCAAATTCAGAGACTTATTTATTTATTATTCAACAGTTTAACGACATCATATAACTACAAAGGTTGTTGACGTCTTTAAAGTTTGATGTATTGCAGCTCACTTTTGTTTAACTGTTCAGCAGTTTCTGTTTGTACTTTCATTTTCTTTGTTTCTTTCCTTTTTGTTCTTTTTGTTCTTTTCTTTTCTTTTCTTCCTGAATTTGACTAACCGCCTTTCATGACGATAGTGTTCACCGAATGGCCGTAGTCGATCCTCTTTTATACATGCATCATTATCTATTATTCAGCATACATGCAAAATTATGCCCACATGCATCTATATATATATATATATACATATATATATATACATACATATATATATACATATATATATATACATACATACATATATACATATGTCACCATAATTACATATGCCTATAATTCTTTATATACAAATGAGCACATATACACATGTGCACACATATGTATTGTCATCAGGCGCGGATTTAGAGGGGGGCGGAGCCGGCGTACGCCCCCCCTAAACCTGCAACAAATGTTCAAACCGACAACTGATTTATAATCGTTTTTATAATCGTTTCACTGTTAACCTTCAGTGGAGACCAGTGTTTAATCTAGACGTCTCTGGGGGGGGAAGTTCCCCTCCAGGATTGACATTTCCCCCCCAGAAAAATTTGACGAAATGATATTGGTTTTTAGTTACTGTTTTCATCTTTGCTTTATATGAAGTGTTATAATATACCGTGATATTATTTATTATTATATGATTAAAATGACATTATTTACTACTATAATATATTATGCTATCATGTTAAGATGACACCTTAAAATGCAGTCATTGCAATGTGGAAATCCAAAAAGTTTCTAATGGGTCAATGAAAAAGTACAGCTATTTTGCTAAGATGACACCCTAAAATGCTGCCATTGCAATGTGGAAATTCAAAAAGTTTCTAATTGGTCACTGAAAAGTACAGCTATTTTGCTAAGATGACACCTTAAAATGCTGCAATTGCAATGTGGAAATTCAAAAAGTTTCTAATGGGGAGGGGCACATCCCCTCCCCATACCCCTCCCCCTCCCAGTCTCAGCGCTACGCACCTCACGAGCGTCCTTCGGACGCTCAATTGTCTCCCCCCCAGAAACCTGAATTTCCCCCCAGAGGACGAGGACTAGATTAAACAGTGGTTTTATATGAGAAACTATATATTTTTTTAAAGTTCCATAGCATTTTCTATAAAAAGGATCATTATAGTTTTGCGTGATATAATTTCATATGTATATATACATATATTACATATATATATATTTACGGGATTGGATTGGTAGTATTTACGCCCCCCCCTAACCAGAAATCCTGGATCCGCCTCTGGTCATTATGTACACTTATGTATTATTATCATTAATTTAGACATTTCATGAAGTTCACATGACATAAAATCTAGGCCTACTTAGTTTGATTAACATCAATTCTTATAAGTTCTCATTTCATGAAGTTCACATGACACAACATCTACTTATTTAGATCAACATCAATTCGAATCATTTCTCATAATCTCATATTTGCAAGGAATTTTCAATGTTCAGAATTTTCAAAATTCAGAGACGTTAAAGCAGGTCTGTATATATATATACGATACCTTGTGTTTTAAAGGTGTCGAATGAGTCCGCGTAATTGATGTGATAAATTTAGCTCGGGTGCGTTGTGCTGCGCGTTCCACTACGATCAAGTTCTTCATTCATTCATTTATTCATTCAAGTATTTAACCTATATAGCGCCTCTTCCAGGAAACTGCTCAGAGGCGCTCCCGACTCCAGTACGGACAAACAGAACAGTTTTTAAGTGCTTATAGAATGTGTCAGAGAGTGATCTAGGGAACAGGCGCAGCTCAAGTGGGAGGGCATTCCATACCCCCTGGCCAACCACAGAAAAGGCTCGACTTTGCATGATGGAGGTACGAGCAAACGGGACCAAGAGCACTTCCCTATCTGCCGAGCGTAGGGACCGACCAGTCTGAGCACTTAACACAGGCCGACAAAGATCGAGTAGGTAAGATGGAGCAACAGTGGCGGAGACCTGGGCGGAGAGTTGGGGGAGACGGACCGAAAAAATTCCATCTTTTGACGGAAAAAAATTCTGGTCATCCGCCGAAATCTCAAAAAAATTTCGCCGCCAAAAAAGTTGATGACCTTTTTTCTTAATCATCCGGCCAAATCTCGAAATTTTCTGTTTTCGTCGCCGCCAAAAAAGTTGATGACTTTTTTTAGTCTTGACGCTGAACGATTGGGGGGGAGGACAAATGCATGGGCCATCCCCCAACACCTCCATTGGGGGGACCGTCCCCCCTGTCCCCCCCTAGGTCTCCGCCCATGTGGAGCAAGACCTAGGTGGCATCGCCATATTAAGGAAGAGATTCTGTACGCCTATTCGATGCGCTGACGGACAGGGAGCCAATACAGAACCCAGCATGCAATTTGTGACTGACCAAATTTTGGCAGTTGACCAATGAGGCGTGCTGCAGCGCGCAGAATACGGTCAAGAGAAGATAATCGACCAGATGGTAAACCAGCATAAAGGGACAGGCAATAGTCAAGACGAGCTGAGACAAAGGAATGTACAAACGTAGTTGCACCGCCAGTTGAGATAGAGCGAGCGACAGTGCGAAGCTGGCGCGGCTGATAGGATTTTAGTTTTGGGGGGCTGAATCCTCCCGGAGGAAATTTTCCATTTTCATCCGCCAAAATTTCTGACGACCTTTTTTTAATCATTTGGTCAAAATTCAAAATCTCATGGAAATTTTCCATATTCGTCTGTCAAAATTTCTTACGACTTTTTCCATTTGGGTCGAAACCACATGGATGCATTATGTCATAAAACCCGGATGGCCATTTTTAGGGGGTTAGTCCCTGGATAGCCTTTATGGGGAGGGGGCTTAGCCCTCTAACCCCTGACTGTAGTTGACTTCGGCTAATCAACATAATTTAAGCGCTGAAGGCCTACATGACCCCAAAGCGTAGCCTATACGCTATCAAAGACTGAGACATCAAGGATCGTAATAATGCATGGTCATTAACCCTTTTACTGTCCTTGCGTTATTGTAGGGCTATCATTCAGGATGGTCAATGGTCATGCTCTCTCCTTGGTGGGTGAATCAACACCTCATAGGATTTCGGGTGGTTCAGCTTCAGATTTCATTCTGCAGCCCAGCATAAAACATGCTCCAAAGCCTCCAATGCCATGCAGTGGCATGGGCGGAGTTTGGTTTCCGTTCTTGGAGGAGCTAAAGCCTTCCTAAGGGGGGAGCTAAGCTTGGGAAAAGATACCATTTACATGGTGAAAAAATGAATCTGGGTCTTCTTGGGAGGGGGCATAGCCCCCTCTAACTCCTTATATACTCCGCCCATGTGCAGTGGCAAAGATGCACTGTGACTGTTGGATATGCCTCTGGTAATCGTAATCTCAAGATTTCTTCAGCGCCAATAAAAGCAAAATCGCGGGAACCAGTTTATTCACAGGCGCTCTTATTCAAAACAAAATCGATGAAGGTATACTTAATTGCGATGCAGCAGTTATCTGCATAGACCCACTTATGGAGACGGTAGGCATGTCTGACGGTATTATATAGGCCTCTCGGTAACAGGGGCGGATCCAGGGGGCCAAAATGGCCATGGCCCCATTTAAAAATTGCATGGGACGTGGCCCCCATTTGGTTTCAACAAGCCATTAAATAAATGCAGCGGAAGAGAAAAACAGGATACCAGGCCCCCAATTCAATATATCGCATGGGACGTGACCCTCCCTCCCCCCATTTGATTTACCACACTCCCGACTATGATGACCGACAACTAAAAAAAAGTCGTTAACTTTTTTGGCGGCTGAATTGGTATCTTTTTCCTGAAAAATTGGACGAATTTAAAAAGGTCATCAGTTTTTTCGGCGATGAATAACACGAAATGTTTCCTCTGTCCCACCAACAAGACCGAAAATTTTGGCCCCCTCTTTCGAAAATTTCTGTATCCGCCCTTGCTCGGTAATTTATACTAATTTATAACGGTAATTTATACATAAATGGGCCTACTATTTGGTTTTAATTAAAATAGTCTGGTGAATGATAGGATAGCCTTAATGTCTATGTAGCATGACTCGCATCATTAGTAGGCTGGCGGTAGCCATTGAGATGTATTACATGCATAACATTAACACTAGAGAGAGTATGACGTATCTGCCCTGCAGTCAAATATGAAGTCACAAATTTAGCCTACATCCAGTGGCGTAACAATAGGGTAGACTGGGTAGACAAAGTCTAGGGGCCCCCGAGTGTAGAGGCCCCCGAGGGGCCCCCGAGTTTGCAAGACTCCGAAAAAATATGTTAAATGGAACCCGTCAAGTTCCGTCAACCCGACACGACGCGACGAGTCGGAGATGCCCAGCTCCAGCAGAGTTCTAAGTTTTGACTGAATGACTTCACACTATTGCAAAGGACTTCAACCAAACCTTACATAGGCGGCGGGCCGTTAAGGCCAGCCTACTTAACTTCAGTCACACATAGGCCTATCATAATTGTCATTTCAGCCTTGTTAGGAACTTACAGTTTACTGTAATTTGTACTTGTATCTTGTTCATATACATCAGCATTTCAGTAAATTAATAAGTAATAATACATTTCAATGACAATAGGTACCGTAGGGAGAGGGCCCCACCTTCATATTTTGTCTAGGGCCCCCGAGTTCCTAGTTACGCCACTGCCTACATCGCTCGTATCGCACCGACCAATCATAAGCGATTTCTTATACCGACCAATCACACACAGTCTTAAAGCATCGATTTGAAAAATAAATAAAACGACATCAGCATTTTTATAATAAAACGAACATGTCGATGCTTGTTTGTTAATTTTGCAGTTTCTTGCAATATTGACAAGTAAACATCGACAAGTTCGTCTTATTATAAAAATGCTGATATTATTTTATTTATTTTCCCCCCACATCGATGCTGTACGACTGTGATTGGTCGGTATGGGAAATCGCCTATGATTGGTCTGTGCGAATTAGACAGATATGATGTGATTGGTCGGTGCGAATTGGACCGACTTCAATATAGAGACTTGATACTCTCTCATAGTGTATATTCATTATATAATACACCTCTATGGCAGTAGCTATAGGAAGGTTCTCTTTAGACACCTTTATTTGAATTGCACCCGAGACTATAATATGGCTTTCGTCAAATCTTGTATGTTTCGTAAAAGACATTTTCTAATCATAATGCGCGAAAACACTTTGTTTCGACGGAACGGCCAATGTATATCTATACGACATAAGCCGTCGTTAAACTCTGCAGCCACCTTTAAGTTCTTTCATTCATCCATCTTGTAGACCTACAAAAATTATGCTTGCCGTGTCGTAGAATTCATTTAAATCCAACAACAGATCAACGCGCGTTATAAATCGATGTAGGCTATAAAAGACCTAATATTACTCATGCACTCGATGACATGAAGTTTAAGACCGCTGATGTAAGCTTATTGCAATAACAACGCAACGGCAGGACGAGCTTTTATTGCCAAAGGACTAAATAACTATCATCCAATCTAACTATCTAGGCCTATTTACCTCAGCCTATTACTCCAGCAATCCTTACTTTGTGCGCTCGACGGTGGCGACGTTGCACCACGTGATGAGGTCATTTGTCTTTGCAGATTAAACGAGTTTATGCCAGAAACTAAATGGACGAATTCCCAGAAAATGTATAATTCTAAAAGTTTTGCGTGATCATACCTATTAAAATAAAATCCTTCTAATGAATTTTATTTCCTAACGGAAACGCAAAGCCTTTTGGGAAGGGCGTCCGCCATTTTGTCGATCGAGCAAAATTATTGACGTGGCAGTTGATTAAATTTTCAAGTCAGCTGCTTTAAAAAAACATCCAGCTTCGCAGTGATCTGTCGTTTTAATTAATCAGATAATTCTAAAGCAATTGTGCTGTTATTTTTTGCGCGGTTCTAATCGTAACGCATTCAGATTCGCTCCGTCAACTGCCATAATATGGGTCTGACAATATCGAATCTCTTCAGTCGTCTGTTCGGCAAGAAACAGATGCGAATCCTTATGGGTACTATATTTGTATTTCTATATTTATTTAGCGCCTTAATAAGATGGTACGTAGTAGGAGTTGATGACGCTGAGCAGCTGAGCGTGAGGTACTTTATCAAGTAGATCCTGTAGACTCGGGAGCCATAATAATCATAAATTCATTCATTTAAAGAATTTATATAGCGCACTTGCAGGAAGCGCACTCCGAGGCGCTCCAAGTCCATCCACGGTGATACAGCTGGGTTCTGGGGAGCATGTAGAGCACTGATGAGTCATCCCTATGTAACAGACGTATCTCCAATCTTGACAAAATATATCGTTTTCGCAGAATAAATTAAATTTGGGACTGGCGCAGCGTACTTATTTTTCATAATCCGGCTTCTGCTTTGGCATGAATCATTCTCATCAATCGGGCTTCCATTTAGGCAATAATTCATTTAATCAATCCTGCTTCTATTTCAGCAATAGCTGCTCTTTTATCAATCCAGATTCTATTTAAATGACAATTATTTTTCATCAATCCAGCACCAATATCAGCAATAATGTTTTCGTAAATTCAAGTTCTATTGAATTAAAATATATTTTCTTCAATCTGACTTCTATTTAGCAAGAATCTTTTTCGTCAACCCAACTTGGATGCCATTAACGCTAAATCCCATGCAATGGTGAATAATTTATTCTGCTAAAACGATAGATTACCGGATCTAAAGCCGACGCTGACAGGTTGAGGTTCCAACACAAAGGACCAACAGTTCACTGCTAGAGGTAGAGCAAAGGGCTCTGCAAGCTACCACAAGAGATACTGGACAGCAGAGCTGACATAGATGGGAGCATAGCCAAGGAGACAATGCCAAACCGGCACAGCAATTTCGTACTCGATGACCTGGGAGACAGAGAGCCAGTGTGTTGTATTTTATTGATGGATCTATATAGTGCCTCTAGCAGAATGACTGTACAGAGGTGCTCTCGACACGAAAACATCCATGTGAAAAGAAATGCCTTTAAGGAGTGAGAGACATGTAAGGAAAACGAGTCATTAGTTTCGCCCTTAGTGCTGGCGGAAGGTCATTCCGAATGGATGGACCAACTACAAACGCCCGATGTTGTGCAAGAGCAGTCCTAGTCCTGGGAACAAAAAGATCAAGACGATCAGCCGAAAGCATTGTGTGAGATGAAGACACAGATAACGGCCTTTGCATGTTGTGTAGGTTGCCATTCTTTTAAGCTCAAACTCTCTCCCAAAGCCGTCTTCCTAAAAGCGATGAAGATACAAAATTGACGGCATTTTATGTGGTACGTTTCCTTTTTGTAAACCCTGGTTAAACTAGGCGAAAAACTGCTGTTATAGTCAAGTGGCTGGTGTTGCGTGTTTGATTCATGTAACCATTGCATAATTTCAATTACAAAGGAAAGAAACTGATCATGTGACAATGTTTCTGTGTTTCTGTTTCAGTCGGTCTCGATGCGGCCGGCAAGACAACCATTCTGTACAAGCTGAAACTAGGCGAAATCGTAACTACTATTCCAACAATAGGTAAGCTATTGTTTTTTCATCACCATTGTCCTTAAAAACGAACAATGATGCTGAACAGTGTTGTGAGTGAAGGACTTGCTCAAGGTTCATATAATTATATAGCAGTGCTAGCACAGGTTTTACTTCATTGAAGTTCATTCACATATCGTGTTGCTTTAGAGTTCAACTTAAATTTACCTGAAAATATGCTTAATTGTTTATCCTAGCTTCTTCTGAGTTACAATTTCCACAAATCAGCATATCTTGCACTGCAAGAGTTTACTTTTGTTCACCGTTTCTGGTACATAGCATCTGGTACAGGGATTCATTATTCAGGCTGTGTCTTTGTTGTGAATTCATTGCTATTGTTATTGAGCGCGGACATTTATTTATCGGGATTATCCAACAGCGGTGTATCAGTCGTTCATGGTGTGGATCGAAGGACTTGCTTGGGAGATCAGTGGAGAGCTGGTTAGATGTTGTTAGTGTTTGGTTCTTAAGATTTGTTCTTATGTAGCAGTTGTATAATAATATGGTTAGTGAATGTGTGTGTGTGATCTGCAAATGTCTCAATTTATGCTCTGTTTCTCTCTGCGTGTTTCATGTTTGCAGGATTGCATTGTTTATATCATATTTATTATTGTATATTGTTATTGTTTCTAAAATAGTAAATTCTTAATAAATATTCTAATATTCTAATAAATATAATCGATAATAATAATAATAATAATATATATATACGATAATAATAACGATTTACTCCAGAACAACACGGCTCTTCTGAAAAGGTGTTGAACTCTTCTTCAAGAGTTCGATAAGTCAGTATCGGTCCCACGATTGCAATTGGTTAAAAATCACTGGTATTTATTTTTAGTTTCGTTTATTCAATTCATGTATTTTAAAACGCTATTCAACGGTTACGTGTGTTTTCTCGCAGGCTTTAACGTCGAGACGGTTGAATACAAGAACATCAGCTTCACTGTTTGGGACGTCGGCGGCCAGGACAAGATCCGTCCGCTGTGGAGACACTACTTCCAGAACACACAGGTAGTCTATAGGCAGGTGACTATACAATGACCATGGGGACAGATGCCATGCATGTATACGGTTAAGTTCGACTTCCGTCAAACTTGTAACGTTCGTTGTTTTTAAGTACTTGCTCATGAGCCCCACCTTTGCGAGCTCAGTTGCCCTGCTTATAGTGCTCGCCACTTCCGCTTCCTTCGTTCGGCCGAGCAAGTCTGCTCTCAGTCCCTTTTTCCCATGCCTCTACTATGCAGAACCGTGCCTTTTTGGGGGTAGAACTCTTGTCTTGGAATGGCCTCCCTTTGATGCTCCGCTCATGATTCTAGAGCTCAAGCATTACTCGCTCATCTTTGGACAGTTTTATTTGGTTGTGCTTGAGTTGGGAGTGCCTCTGAGTAGTTCCTTGAAGAGGTGCTGTGCAGAAATCATTTAATGAATGACTGAATATTGAATTTAGTAATTGTTTCTGAGCCATGCTCTCATGTTACAGAGTTAACGCTTTTGACCAGTCTAAAGTCGATTGTTTACGTTTTTACTGTGATGTGATTGTAATTTTAATCGTACATTTATAAAGCGCCTCTTCGAGGGAACTCCTCAGAGGCGCTCCCGACCTGACACTAAACCACAATCAAAGAGAATGGTTTTCAAACGCTTGCAGAAAATGGGCAAAGAAAGACAAAGAAATTCATTACGGAGACTAATAGGTAACTTATTCCAGAAAGACGGACCGACCATAGCAAAGCTGTGATGAATTGCTTTCGTGGACGTAGTAAACACTTTCTTGTCGTTTTTCTTTTACCAGGGACTGATCTTTGTCGTCGATAGCAACGATCGAGAGAGAGCTTCCGAAGCCAGAGAGGAACTCACGAAAATGGTTTGTGTTTCGGTCATCGCTAGTCATTCAATCTCTTCGTATGCCGACATGGAATTATATGATTGAATTTACTTCTGGGTTTGTGGATAATATAGCGGGTATTCAAACTCCAGCTTGGCAGAAGGTTGTTTTAAGGTTTACTTAATTAATTTAAGTAGTTTTATGTTGTAATATGTGAGGAGGTACACTCTTTATAGTTATCAGCCAGGAGAAGAAATCAGTGTTTGAAGTTACAGATTTACTTGGTGAGCATAAGATTGAGACCAGTGATTCCAACGATATTTCAAATATCATTGCGGCAGTTGTACATGAACATTAAGATAAGCCGTGGCTTAATAAAAATGGACTTGCAAACCCTCGATTAAGAAGTACATGAGCTTCAGGTGCATGCGAAACACGGAAAGACAAGATTACTAGCTTGGTCTTGTACCGGGTGAACTTCATTCATTCATTCTGAGAATTTATATAGCGTTTCTTCAAGATACCTACTCAGAGGCGCTCCATGCGCTAAGGCCAAAAAAAATAGTGCTGTGTTTCCGGTAACAGAGCTAAAAAAATTGGGTAGGTAGGTCGAAAAATATTTTTATTTTGGTAAAATATTTTTATACAGTGACTATCCGAAAAATTATACCCAACTACTCTTTTTGCATAAAGGTACACGCTGCAACAAAGTACGTGTTCTAAGCAAGTATAAACTGCCTATTTCCCGACTGTCTGTACCTAAAGTTGCTCTAGAAAACAATTCTATTAATTTCATTTTGTTGACATCTTTTCTGGTAAGATAAAGTGGGAAGGGAAGGGGAAGATGAGTGCGAACAAAACATCACTGCTAGGGGTCGTTCCAGACTGGCCGAGCCAGTGGCTAGTTACACCTAGAGGTTGCTAGATTTATTTTCCCTAGTCACCGTTAGAGGTGGCTCAAGTGAAAATGATAAGGCTAGAGGTTTCTCAAGACTGGCAACCAGGAAGTACTTAGGCATGCGTGAAACTCTAAGTCACTGCAAATAAAAAATTTGCACAAAATTTTCCGAGTCGCGACAATAAAAGTGAGTTGTCGGCTTACCGAAAACACAACATATTTTTGGCCTAAGATCCAACTATATACGGAAGGCAATGTCGCCGTATTATGTCAATACAAATTTTGAAAAAAAAAAGTTTAAATTTTTAATTAAAATTTTTTTTTGGCTAAAAATTTTTTTAAAATAAATTTTTTTTACAAAATTATTTGAGTCGCGGCGATAAAAGAGGGTCGGTCGGGTTACCGGAAACACAACATTATTTTGGGGGGGCCTAACTAGCTGAAATGATATTAAGAGTAATAGCGAGCAAAAAAACAATTGCAAAACAAAACAGTAAGCTGAAAGAGTCACCAGTGGCGAGCCCTCGCAAACACGTAGAGTTAACCATCGGATTCCCGTAGACAGCTGGTAGATGGCGTGGTTGATCAGAGTCTCTGGTAGGTGGTAGATGACGCCCGTCCGGCTAATTGTTGAGGCTTGAGCAATGATGCGTGTAAGAGAAAGCATTCGTCGCTTGTCGGTCGGTAGTCGGAAGCGCCGCCGGTGACAACAGTCAACTTGTGCCCTATGCACGTACTAGAACTAGACAGTGATGTGGTTTCTCTGTTGCTGGCCTTGCAGTCTGGAATGGTCATCTTCAGTATATACGTGCCTGCTGCCAAAGGTCCCCTTTGACGCACGTTCTATCACAATCTTAGAGTTGTCGTCTTTAGCCGACGTTGGGTTTGAGACGCTTCTGAGTGATTACCTTGAAGGAATGCTTTATCAATCCTCATAATGGATCTTGATAAAGGAGTGATAAGTAGTATTGTATTGTATTGTATTGTGTGTGGCCATTTATAAAATGCTTCTCTTAGGAAGAGCCTTTCAGAAGCGCTCCCAAGTGCGATCAATCCCAAGAGAAAAGGCAGGATTTGAGGCTGGAAAAAGATAAGGAGAGACTACCAGAGATAGGCCTACGACGTGGTGACGGTGGTGGAGACAATCATTGAACACTTAAACCATTAGATTTTTGTTCAGCAATGAAATAATTATGAGAAATTTGTTGAGATGACAGCTTAATAAAAGTAATGGGTTAACTAGAGTATTCCTTGTTGGATTTTAATTAATTAATTGTTTGACGGTGTTTTTAAAAAACAGCTTCAGGAAGATGAACTTCGTGATGCGGTTCTCCTACTCTTCGCCAACAAACAGGATCTGCCGAACGCGATGACGGCCGCAGAAATCACCGAGAAGCTCGGCCTCAACCAACTGCGAGGACGAACCGTAAGTCGGAGATATATTCGTCTGCTCTCATTAACGATAAACATCAATTTATTGTGCGAAAAGTCTCCACTGTAGCATCTCGTCGTACTAAGGGGCGCGGTGGTGTAGTGGTGGTGTCGTCGCCTTGAAGCCGGTAGGTTCGAGGTTCGAATCCGCCATAAGTCGCCGCGTAGGGACCTTGGGCAAGTCCTTCACTCGCAATTGCTCAGCGCTTCGGCGTGAAATTCCGATGCAGTGTCCGCTCTGTAGTCGGGAGCGCCTCTGAGTATAGAGCTTGAAGGGGCGCTATATAACAAGTGCACATACAAACTAAGAATAAGTAGTCTATCGGTCACAAAAGAAACCCATTGTGCGCATTTGAAAATATTTCTTAAATATCGTTGTAAATAAGGGTCGTCTCTGCTTCATGCGTTTTAAGCGTGAACCAGCGGTTGTACGTACATAAGCATAATAATTGAGCTTTGGTGTAGTAGACTACTGTCAAGACTACTACCATGCATTACATGATCCAAGGCATGAAATTTTGACACAATAGAAACGTCGAGTAAACTACTGTATTGACCTTTGTTTATTTTAAAAATTTATTTTGAGTTGACGCAGCTCTACGGGAGATATCCTTATGCAATGTTTACATGTTTCCCAAGCTACCACCATTGTATCTTGGTTTTCTAATCTGTTACCATGTTGTAGTTGTGAATATGTTGTAGTAAATGGGGCACGATCACTGCCTATTGCTCCCAACATATGAATGATTGTATATCACTATTGTCAGCAATAGTTGATCACTCATTTTGAATGTACCATTGTCTGTCTTTTTTTATGGAACAATACACAGATTGAATTGCATTTCAGAGCTGGTTTTGAGTAGTATATCAGTTGTTCTGTATTGCGTTACAGTGGTACATTCAGGCAACTTGCGCGACGCAAGGCAACGGACTTTACGAGGGACTCGATTGGCTGTCGCAGGAGTTGTCCAAGCGCTGATTCATCATCTAGCCAGCGTTTTCATCGTCGGCCGACTAACGAATTCCTTGTAGATGTTTAACAATGCGGGCGTCAAGGGGCATCGTCATCCATTTGATGTCGAAAGTGGGTGGCGCGTGACGTTCAATATTATGAAGTTGTAAATATATCTCTCGTGCTTTTGAGATTGAGGTCCGACTTTCCCTTTCGTTAATCGTTTTGGTTGGGTTCAAATTATTTGGGTATCTGCGCTCTAAACGTGAAACAATAGAGTGTGGTAACATTTTCCAATGCGTCAAGTCTTCTGTACGCTTTTTAGATGAGGCGTTGTACCAATGTACCTTGCTTGCATTCCATATTGGAGAGATTTGCAGGCGGGTTTAAAATCTTTGTTTCTGCTTCGGAATTGCATAAGGAAATCGTTAATAGTTGCTCTTTGAAAGAAAGTTTATCTGAGGTTCTAGTTGGTATAGTTGGATTGAAATGTAGTCAATGTGCTGGAGAGATTGAAAAACCTCTTTCGGCCGGTTGAATGTACTTTGGTATTTGCCTTTGCAAGTCTTAACGCTGTGAGTTCTGAAGTAAAGACGTTTATTATTGTGGGAGTTGCAGTGAATTTCAGAGTTCCATTCGAAATAATTAAATGTGTCTACATGTTATTCCTGAATTGAGCATGTATGCTCATTAAGCATTTGTTAATTCTTGTACGTGTTGCAACTTTCTGTACACCAGTGTTTCAAGGGTTTGAAACTGTGAACACATATATACACAAATATATGCATACATATGTATATATGTATATAAATTATATAAAAAAGTGAAGCACAATTAACCATATATACATATATGCATAAATATATATACATACATATATGCATAAATATATATATATATAGGAGTATTATATATATATATTAGAAGTGTTACACAGTGAATAATCATGTGTCTTGCTGCATGTTGTGTGGATGAATTATAAATTTATCTTTGCGAAGTTAAATTGTAACTTGCGGGCTTATGTTAATAAATATTTTCGATATTTAATGGAGTTGAGGCTCTTGATTTTTCTTTCTTAATTGTTACGTTTGGATGGACAAGGTTTAAGAAGTGTTCGTCTGTGATGTCGCTGCTTTTTTCAAATCCTTGATATGTAGTTATGCCATATTATAATGTAATACATCAGTGCTTGTACAAGAGTTAAGACAAGGTGCATTGTCTGAAGAAGACCCCCAGTCCCTTAAAGGGCCATCCATATTACGTACGCAAAGAAATCGTATTTTCGACCGCCTCGTACGCACCTGTACATGTTTTGTTCAAGCCCCCCACTTATGTGTACATGCAAATTAATAAGCTTCACTTGCCTGACCCATTTACATATAGCTAAAGTCATTCTTCGTATTTTATTTCAGAAATTTATATAACGCCTCTTCAAGGTAGGCTACTCAGAAGCACTCCCGGCCCAACCACGGCTAAATAAAACAGTTTTAAAAGTCATCTATGAAACGTGTATTTTATCGTAGGCTACCATGTATTTTTGTTAAACATCACGTTTGCTAGCTGGAATTTGTGAACTGTTATGGTTTACAGTTTATATCCGAACAGCATTTAATAATAATGTGATCGAATGCCATCAAACGACTATGGGATAATTATGTATTCTTGTACAGTCATAGTTCAATGGCATTTGATCACACTATAATTGAATTCTTTTCAGATCTGGACAGTAAACCGTAGCAGTTAACAAATTATTTAATAGGCTAAGTGATGTGGACGTGTCGTAATCAGACATTTTATTTGTATAGGTGCACTGTTTCCTAGACCCACCCCATGCCTAAATCCTGTAACCCCCGTGGTGCATATGTAACATATTATTACGATGGCTTGTAGCCAGGCCTCTCCCTCGCTTTCTCATCTTCACACTAACAGTGTACAGTCCATGTACTCGTTCGATGTAAGTTGGCTAGGAGTGCGGGTGCATGGAGACGAAAGCGCTGAACAGATTTCTGCCCCAATTGTATGTTGGGATTTGAACTTCAGGAAGCCTGAAATATTGTTTCGTTTCTTAAAACTGTTCAGGTGGTCGGCTGACTTTGGGTGGCTTCACTGGCTTGACTAGTGGGCGTGAAGCAGTTGAAGGGCATTTTTTTCCAATTCCTGTCCATGTTTTTTTCCATTGTTTGTTCTGCAAACGATGATCCTGCGTGGAATTCTGCATTGTCCGATAAATTTCGCATTATGACCACTCGAACCCGCCCCAACCACCGGCTCCGGTGTCATGAAACGGAGTATCCCCCTGAAAGCTATCCGGGGGGATGAATTAATCTATTCCCCCGGATGGAATTAACCGGTCTATACTATCCGGGGGATAAACCATTCTATCCCCTTTTTTGAAAAATGCGCATAATAAAAATATTCATGCTGTAATCAAAATTTAAAGTGACTTTAATTGTTTTAAGTGTCCTAGGCAATGCTCAGATAAAGGCAACTCAAATTTATTTAGTGACTATGAGTGTTCTTAAGTGTTTTTAATGTTTTAAGTGCTCTAAAAACAGGGCAAAACAAATTATCTAGTCGGAATAAACATACCTGTTAGTGTCATTGTTCAAAACAAAGCAGATGAAAATTAATTTGCAAAAAAAACTACACGCGGAAGCGTTTTTTCGACTTTTTTAATTTTGGGGGATACAATTAATACGGGGATACTCTATTTCGTGACACCGGCCCCAACCGCCCGCTCCCCACCCAACCCCTAACCTCGTCACACTCCGACCTTATAACCGGTACGCGCGAGAACTTCCGTTTAGCGGCAAATTATTTTTCTCCTCCCGCCCCAACAATACTCTGATACCCTGCATCTACCCGGCCCCTTCGGGGCGAGGTGTGTGTTGGGTGGGGTGAGGTAGCACTTTAGCTGTCTAGCTTCAACGTTTCGTGTGAAAAGCTGAAACTATGGCAAGGAAATGGAACGGCTGAAAAAGTAGCAAAAATGAGGGTTTTTGCCCCCCTATGTTGGTAGAGATTCGCCAACCCCTCCACGGGGTGTCCCATTCCCAGACCGACAGAGTAGGCTATTGAAGGTTTGGAGTGAAAGGCTAAAAAACTGGAAATGCATCCCGGTCAAACAGAAAACCGGTCAAACAGACAGACGAAATCTATTTTATTTAAATAGATTTCGCTAGACGTGCATTTAATTAAAATTCTCGTTTAGATAAAGTTTTAAGTTCTACCGCCTTCTGGGTTGTTCCGACCCTATAGGTCAAGGTTTCGTGTGCGTCTGTGGTAGGCCTATAATGCATAGGCCCTATATGATAGCCGCCCATTGATGTTTTGGTAGATATAGCCTAGACCTATTAATGAGATGGGATGGGGCAGGCGGGAACGTCATGGGGTTACTTAGGCCACGCCTACCGTTGGCTACCAAGAGTTGCAGGCGCTTAACCCTTTCCGCCGGAATTGTTTTGATACCTATCCTGTTAATCGGGTCACGGTGACCCGGTTCGGCGGGAAAGGGTTAAGCCAACTTCAGATACGTTCACTCCAGACGACCAGACGTTGTCTATAAGTTACTGAACATATTGCAAGGTGCTTTGCCTGCTGCTATTATTAAGGTAAGTTTATACGACGTAAGATAAGTTGGGGCCAGCCAAGGTCTGCCTATCCTGTGTGTAGGTGGGCCCTATAATATATATATACATATATTTATATATATATATATATATATATATATATATATATATATATATATATATATATATATATATCAGGGGCGGATCCAGAGGGGCCAATCCGGCCATGGCCCCCCATTTAAAAAGTGCATGGGACGTGGCCCCCCATTTGGTATCAGCCTCAGGCCATAGTATATTATTGCTTGTGATGGCTGCTGACTAAAAAAGGTAATCAGTTTTTTTGTGGCAGGGAAAACTGGTATATTTTCCAGTTTCCAGACATTTCGACCAAACGACTAAAAAAGGTCATCAGATTTTGTTCCAGGGCTTTTTAACGTGCAGTTGTACACAAAATGTGCAGTTCTAAATGGATTTGTGCCCTTGCAGAAGCACATCTGTACAGTTAAAACTAGCAAAAAAGGTCATTGTCATCCGATTGGAAGTAATTTGCCATGGAGGATGGGAAAGGAAAGGAGTTGTGCAGTTCTAAAAATTCCTTAAAAACAGCCCTGTTTTGTTCTGGCAAAGATGACCACCGAAAATTTTGCCCCCCCCTTCGATCATTTCTGTATCCGCCCCCGATACATATATGTCATATATAGGCTATTTAGATAAAGTAAGCATTGCAGGAGCTGGAGGCCTAGGCCCTGTGTGCTTTATTGAACCGCCTGCAAACGCACTGCGGGAACATTGGATGAGAAACAGAATATATAGGGTGTCCAATAAGTTCGTGAACGATTTTGCTTTCAGAAAGCAGAAAAGTTTTGCAACAAGCATTAATAATGCTTATGTCATTTGAAAGTGCTTTATGTCCCGAAACCAAAAAGTGTAAAAGTGTTAGTTTTTTGCCACGAGAAAATGACGTCATCAATTTATGCTGAAAGGCTATTTTTAGCGAATTTTATGCAGTTCGCGATCAAAGATTTTGACACAGGATGCTATTAAAATAATCAAAAAGGCGAAATACAGACGAGGATTTGGATTGAGACAGATAGAAAAATCTCTCATAGCAGGTGGACTGAAGGGCAACAAAGAAAAAAATCAGAAATTACATGAAAGTGTGGTTGAAGTGGAGAAGTTGGAAACGCAGAAAGGCGCCATTGCTAACAGACGCACAGAGGAAAAACGGTTGTTATTCGCGCGGCAGCATAGACATTGGAAATTCGAAGACTGGTCTAATGTTCTGTTTAGTATACATCAATTAACTCGGAGTATTATTTCAATAACATTAGAAGGAATTAAAACCAGTTTACGACAGACTGGACACGTCTGGAACGATCTCGAAACGACGACTATTCACTGACAACGCCGTTAGCGTTTTCCAGCAGGATGGTGCGCGAGCACATAGGCCTACTGTCGCCTACATCTGCTGTTTCGCGAGCATGATTGAACGAAAATATTCCTAACTTCATTGAAAACTGGCCTTCAAACTCTCCTGATCTCTCACCGATTGAAAATCTCTGGAGTATACTCTCAAGCAGTGTAAACAAAGATCCTGAACCAAAAACTCCTGCTCAACTAAAACGTCGTTTACGAAAAGCATGGAATTCGATATCGCTTGAAACTTTGTACAACCTCATCGAATCTTTGCCCAGACGAATGAAAGCTATTATAGCCAGCAAAGGCAACACTATTGCCTATTAAATGGTACAATAATTATTGATTTTTGTTGTATACTTTTTTTGTAACAAACAAGCAAAAACGTTCACGAACTTATTGGACACCCTGTAGCTTGTACAAATGCAGTACAATCATAGAAAATCGAAATATACAATCCAAAAATAACAGTTCACGAATTTAACAAATAGCAGATATCTTTAGAACTATGTGGGAGAGAGAGAGAGGATAGACAGAAAAGAATAACAGGCTAGCTATATGTAGGCTTAGCCTCTTAGGCAAACACGTTTGCTAATTTTTTAAGCGCCGTATACATTTTAAACTCCCATTCAATTCTAAGCACCATCCAATTCAACCACCATCTAGGCCTACTTCTAGCCACCTTCCCCCATATCCGCCTGCATGTCTTCATAACTTATCCCTCATCTGCAGAAGTCAACTCTAGCCATTAGGCCTAGCCTACTCCAGGCCTACTCCAGCCAATCGGTTTTTAAATGAGCGCCGGTGAGTAAGCAGTTGCGCGCAATCACGCTAGGCCTATCTCTATAGGGGCTCTCCAGAAATCTTCAGTTTATGATTGCGTATTTCTAGGTCAAATTCAGCCGGTTTATTCATTATGTATCTGGGTCGCGCTGAGGCGGAAGGAACATCTACCGCTGTAGATGAAGGCCTCGCTTTCTAGGGGCAACGATTTCTGAAGATGTATCTTTTGATGCTTAAGAGTTTTAGTGTAATGTAATGTATTGTAAATCTTCAAAAACTCAACACACACACACACAAAATCTACGTCAGAGAGACCAGCTTATAGCCTAATTGACTGGCGCTATTATAATAATAAGCATATAAACATATATAATTACTAGCTGGGGTACCCGACGTTGCCCGGGAAATTTAGAATTCGACCTGCTCCCGGCCACAAGCCCACCACACCACACACCACCTCATCCCACAACACCCCACAACACCCCACCACACTCCGACCTCCACCGGTACGCCACCCATGAAATTTCCCCTCCCACGTCCCACCCTCACCCCAATTTCCCTCCCCTCCAACCCCTCCACCCACTCCTCCACCCCACCCCCACCACACCTCGACCTCCACCGGTACGCCACCCGTGAAATTTGGGTTTTCAGGAAAATTTCCCCTCCAACCCCCCCTACTCCCACCTACCCCACCCACCAGCTCACTTCGACCTCCACCGGCACGCCACCCGTGAAATGTGGGTATATAATTATTACTGTGTATTAAATAAAAACCAGATTTGTTCTGAAATTATTGTCCAACTGTCCTGTTTGTTCTGGTGCCAGGTCACAGAGAAGACAGCGTGGAGATAGGCCTACGGTAGCAAGCAGAGATGCCACTCGTAGCTTTTCCACCTAGGCTATTATCTATGGTTTTGGCATGGGCGGAGACCTAGGGAGGACAGGGGACGGTCCACCCCAATGGAGGTGTTGGGGGACGACCCATGCATTTGTTCCCCCTCCCAATCGTTGAGCGTCACGACTAAAAATTTTTTAACAAAAGTCATCACCTTTTTTGGCGGCGAAAATTGAAAATTTTGTCGAGATTTCGCCGCATGACTAAAAAAGGTCGTCAGCAATTCTGGCCGGTAAAAGATGGAAATTTTTTTGGGCGACACTCAGAGCCGTTCGTCCGTCTAAAATCTCGCGTCTTCCCCCCCCCCCCAAGTCTCCGCCCAGGTCTCCGCCCATGGGTTTTGGTCTTGTCTAAGTTTCTAGGTTATTTTGTCAGGATCTAGCTTTTTTCTCACGGCGGTTTTTCTGACTTTTAAGGTAAAAAAAGGTAAAAAAAATGTTGAGGTAACAAAATAATAAACGAAAGACGAACAGAAGTCGCAAGATTTGAGAATTTGGAGTAAAAGACAATAGAAAAGGGTGTCAAAAATTTTAAGTCCAAAAAATTCATGTAGGTCTAAATCCAAGAAGAATCTCAATATACATAGGCGGAGACCTGGGCCGAGAATTGGGGGGCAGGGGGGACGGAAAGACGCGAGATTTTCAGAAAAATTTCTGACGACCGCCGAAATCTCGAAAAAAGTTATTTTCGCCGCCCAAAAAAGTTGATGACTTTTTTTTTTTTTTTTTAGTCATCCGGCCAAAATCTTGACGAAATTTTCTATTTTCGCTGCCAAAAAAGTCTTGACGCTCAAACATTGGGGGGGGGGACAAATGCATGGGCCGTCCCCCCAACCCTTTGATTGGGGGGACCGTCCCCCCTGTCCCCCCCTAGGTCTCCGCCACTGTCAATATAGCTTTTTCTACCCTTTTTTCGGGCGGATCTGACCCTTTCTGAATTCAGTGTGGCATCCCTGGTGGTAAGCGGTGATTCATTCATTCATTCGGACATTTATATAGCGCTCCTTCAAGAAAAACTACTCAGAAGCGCTCCCAACTCCAGCGCGCACAAAAAGAACAGTTTTAAGTTTAGTAAGGAAGGATCCTGGTAGAGTCCCAGGGTGTAGGCGTAGCTCAAAAGGAAGGCCATTCCAGACCACTGGTCCAACCACAGAAAAGGCTCGATCCTTCATGGTAGTAGTACGAGCAAAAGGAACTAAGAGGACTCCCCTATCAGCAGAGCGTAGCTGACGACGTCCTTGGATACCCAATGTAGAGCTGCATAGCTCACGGAGGTAAGTTGGGGCAAGGCCCTGACAACATCGTCATACCAATGCAGCTACCCTGAACTCGATACGCTGGCGAATAGGGAGCCAGTGAAGTTCCTCAAGCATGTAGTTTGAGACATGATCATATTTAGGGATTTTCCCAATTAAGCGTGCAGCAGAGCGCAACACCCGGTCAAGACAAGTCAATCTGCTGGATGGGAGACCAATGTAGAGCGAAGAGCAATAGTCGATGCGAGATGTAACGAAAGAATGCACTAAAGTAAGAGTAGCAGCAGACGTAAGAGAACGGATGACAGTGCGAAGCTGGCGCAGCTGATAATAGCAGTCTCAAGCAAGACGGTGAAGTTGAGGAGCAAAAGTTAGTTCTTGGTCAAGTTGGACACCGAGGTCATGAACCGTGGTTGCAAAGACAAAGCCAGGAAACTCAGATGCAAGAGAAAATAGATCAAGCTTGGCAAGCTGCTGCCGTGTGCCCAACCAAATAAATTTTGTCTTAGATGGGTTCAAGCGTAGTCTATTGGATGACATCCATGCCTCTAGAGCATCCAAAGTCCCGCTCATTATCCGAACCGCTTTGACAGCATTAGAAGGGAAGCAATGGGTGTAAGCCTGGACGTCGTCAGCCTACTGCTGACTCAAAACCGAATGAGCTGTTAGTAGAGTGGCAAGACCTGAGGTGTAAATAATATAAAGTATGGGACCAAGGACTGAACCCTGGGGCAGACCATATTGTGCAGGCACCCATGAGGACCTAGAAGAGCCATGGACCACACAGAGAGAACGCTCCTGAAGAAAAGAATCTATCCATTTGTAAAATGCACCAGACAAACCAAAAGAAACACTCAGCCGCTCTAACAAAATCTCGTGGTCGACAGTGTCAAAAGCGGCGCTGACGTCAAAAAGGGCCAGCAGGGTCAGCTGAGCTCTGTCGATCGCTCCGTAGATGTCTGAGAGGAGTCGGAGCAGAAGCGTTTCAGTTGAGTGGAATCTTCTGAAACCAGACTGATTCTGAGGCAGCAGATTATTCCCTTCTAGGTAAGCGACGAGTTGCATGGCGACGACCTTTTCGATAAGCTTCGAGAGGAACGTAACATTCGCTATCGGCCTATAGTTCCCGGGATTAGTCGGATCCAATCCACCACTTTTCAGAGCAGGGATCAGGAATGACCTCTTCTGCGTTGATGGTAGAATGCCTTCCTGTAGAGATCGATTGCAGAGTGTTGTGAGGAGAGGAAGTAAAATGTCGATGAATTCGTGAAGTAGGAAGGTCGGTATGGGATCTAGTTCACAGGACTTTGGTGGTGAAGAGAGAATAATGCGTCGAAGTTCGGTACTTGTAACTGAATTCAATGTAGAGAGGTGACAGTCAGAGGGAGGATATTCAGGTGGCAGAGAGTCAGCAGTTGCCTGTCGAATGTCACGAATCTTGGCATCAAGCGAAGCCAGGAAGTCATCCGCTGTAAAGAATGGAGTATCTGGAGGACGCTCAGGGCGACGACGGCCAAGGAGCGCATTGAATGTTGTCCACAGTCGCTTAGGTTCCTTAGGTGATGATGGTAGTCTTGTGATGGTAGCCTACAGGAGCATAGAATCTGGATGGGATACCTCGAAGTGTTGGATTTTCAATCGCGAGTGGAAAGTAGCAGAGGAGAGTGTAGACGGAAGCAGGGTTGTTTTTAAGGAATTTTTAGAACTGCACAACTCCTTTGCTTTCCCATCATCCGTGGTAAATTACTTCCAATCGGTGGACAATAGACCTTTTTTGCTTGTTTAACTGTAGGTCTACAGAAGTGCTTCTACAACTGCGCATTTTGTGTACAACTGCACGTTAAAAAAGCCCTGATGTGGGGGTAAAATGGACAGTTGAGATCTGAGGTTCCTTCTTATTAGGCTATAAACTTGCTTACCAATTTTGGCATAGGATATAGTTAGGACCTATATACGGTGACAGCTGAAGTCGAGAATGTATCCAGAAAGACACAACAGCGGCGACATAGAAAAGACAGTTATTAATTGAAAAAATAACTGTTAATTTATTTTAAAGTCCACTGATCGAGTGAGGGATGTTTCAACTTCCACGTTGTTAATTGATTCTATTTGCAACAAGTCTAGCTGTTTAAGTCTCGTAACGAAGAGTTTTTTCGCCTCGTTGTCGATTGATCGAGTTGAGGATGTCTTTCGAACCACTTGAGGCTGTACGTGTTTCGACGGTCGATCCACTGCGATCTGGCTGCTCCATCGTCCACCACTTCCTTCCAATCAATCCACCCTTCACCCCCCCCCTTCTCAATCTTCGGCTCAAAAACGCACAACACATAAATAAAACAACAAATTTAAAATTAATAATAGTGGGTTTGCGGGATATTGGGCTGATCCGCGCCAGGGGCCCTCCTGCCTTTGCGAGGAGCTTACGGGGTTTTACACCACGCCAGAGGCCCGGCAGGTACTAATACAAATAAACTACACACACACAACAACAACAACAACAACAACAACAACAACAACAACAACAACAACACAGAGCCACACAACCGTCGCTCATCGCATTCCCCCTCATGCCATTCCCATCATGCCCCTCATGCAGCAACGCAGCGGTTCCTGAAGCAACACAGAAATCCACGAAGATAATTAATACACGTTATGATAGGTATAAGACTATTTAGTAACATTCAATTGCAGCATAGGGGACTCAAGTGTCGGCTAAGGTCAGGCTAGGTGTCGTAATTGTTGGCAGGGTCAGGTTAGGCGTCGTGAGGGTCGGTTAAGGTTAGGATTAGTGTTAGGATTAGTGTTAGGATTAGTGTTATTAGATACTGTTCAAAGATACTGTTTTTGCTGGTCCCTGAAACTGCAATTAGGCCTAAGCCATAAATAATTAATATTCATTATCCTGCTGGCGTGCCTCGTTTGTTGGCTAATCGATCCAACACAATCTAAAAAAAGTTGTAAGCCTCTTGCTGCCATAATTTTGAGACCAATCAATCCATAAATGAAGCATAATTCTGAATCACTTACATTTGTGTCCTCGTTCAACTTCTTCCACTTCAAACAACTTCACAACCGGCATTCATTCGTCTTCGACTATTTTTCGTATTGCTTCAGAGTAGTTTCTAAATTTAAATAAAATATATTAAAATAAGCAACGCCTGCAGATTGCCACAAAGCATCCACTATTATTCTGCGGAATCTATTAAGACATTAATAGTAAAATCCTGATAATCCACTTCACTCTTCTTTACATAAAAATGACGTATGCATACAATGGTTCGAAATAGTTATGATGTCAAATTGAACTTCTATGATATTACACAACTTTGCTATCTGCGCTCTTTAGACTTGTAACAGAAGATTAGAGACAGACACGTAGAAGTAAAAAAGAGACGGTTAAGTATTATTATAATAGGCCTATGTCTGCGTTTGGCTGTCGCCCTAGCTTAGGCCTATATTATATATACATGCATCGACTATCTGCTTATGTTCTGTTTCCGCTATGTCCTCAACTTGTCCCTCTACACTGTCTACAGTCTGAACGTCGGCCATTTTGTTGCTATAGTAACCAGTGCCGGCGCCAGGATTTCAGTTTTGGAGGGGCTGAAGCCCGCGGCCAAATTTTCCATCTTCGCCGCCAAAATTTCTGACGACCTTTTTTTTTTTTTAGTCATCGGCCAAAATCGTGGATATTTCAATGTAAAATAATTCAGATGGTCTTTTTTTAGGGGGGGCTGAGCCTCTTGTAGGGGAGGCTTAGCCCCCAGCCCCTCCAGCCCCCCTAGCGCCGCCACTGATAGTAACGCCTTTGAAACTTATTTGTCGATTATGACATTGTTCTCTCTTTAAAATGACAGTGATGATATTTCTGTCGTAGGCTACGATATTCGAATAATTTCTTTTTCACTTCGTTGATCGTCTGCCGCTCACTTCACCAACTGTTGTTCGTCATCTTCTTCCTCATCTTCATCGTCTTTCGTGGTTTTTGTCGTCGTTTTTGTCATTTTCGTTGAAAAATTTCGTCGTCTTCTGCGTCTACTTCAGCGCAGTCATCGGCTGAATCGAATGAACAAATGAAATTTGCGTCATTTTGCGATGATGTCATATTCGGGGATTATGACATCAAGCGACTTATAATGTGAAAGAGACAATCGCAACGGGTGTAGTAAGTACCCGAGTAAACCCGACAACTTTGATGTCGCTATTCTACTTATAGGCCTATCTAAATAGCGCATTACCGGTACATCATAATTTATTACAATACAAGAAACTTAATTTCAACGTGGACTAGGCCTATACTACGAGCACAATAATTCATCCTCGGACTGAAAACACGATTCGTAAATTTTTAGTTCACCTTTGATATGAAGTTTCCCGATTGAATTATGTCTAGGTTACTGGTAGGCTACTTAGCCTCAGGGCTGTTTTTAAGGAATTGTTAGAACTGCACAACCTCTTCTTTATCTTCCCATCTTCAATGGCAAATTACTTTCATTTGGAGGACAATAACCATTTTTGCTAGTTTTAACTGCACAGAAGTGCTTCTACAACTGCACATTTTGTGTAGAACTGCACGTTAAAAAAAACCCTGGCAGGGCTGTTTTTAAGGGATTTTTAGAACTGCACAAGTTCAGCACAACCCCTTCCTTTTCTTCCCATACTCCATGGTAAATTAATTCCAATCGTAGAAAAATAACCATTGTTTGCTAGTTTTAACTGTACAGATCTCGAAGTGCTTCTACAACTGCACAGATCCATTTAGAACTGCACATGTTGTGTACAACTGCACGTTAAAAAGCCCTGTCGACCCGGATCACCGCGGACTACTCTCACGGACAACCCTTCTAACTCAACGCAGCGCTCGTGAATAAGCTGGTGCCCCGCGCTTAGCTTTCGAGTGGCGCTTTAGAAATTTCGTGTTTACGATTAGCCTACAAATACGATGAGATCTATTTTAGTGAGGCGCGGGAAATGTTAGACTGATCTGTCTGAGAAATGGTCGGAAGCATTTAGGTTGATTTGTTTTTTGTTTAGTTGCTCGAAGAGGCCAATGAGGAGAAATTCGGTTTTTTGAACGGTTAAGGCAAATCAGGTCAGCGGACATTGAAGTCGGCATCTGAAAAGAAGTGATGGGACAAAGATAAGAAGTATTGTGTCATAGAGGTAAGGCAGTAGCCAGGATTTGATTTCGGGGAAAAAAGTGATGACCTTTTTTAGTCATCCGACCGAAATAAATTCATTCTATTTTTCACATTTTTTCATTGGGGGGCGGGTGTTTTTTCATGGTTTTATTTCATGGTTTTTACATCATGTGCTCGTAAATGCATTATATTATTTTTTACTTTTTACATTTCGGGGGTGTTCAGACACCCAACCCCCCAGCTATACGGGCTTGCATAGAGGTGATGATCTACAGAGGAAATGGGTCTGCTGAGTGTGCATGGGGGTTGGGGGCAAACAACGGAGAAGTAAGTAAGTAAGTAAGTATTTTCTTTATTACTCCACTTGCAAACGCACAATGGGACACAAAACATCATTATAAAACATCGAAGTAATAATAGGTAATAGAAACGTGCAAATTAAAATCACAAGTTAAATTATAATATAATTACTAAACTATTATCGTCAAAAGTTAACTATATAGCATTCTCGTGATAAATCCCTTTCCAATCAATGAATCACATCGTGGTATCTCTAGATTATGTGAACGGGGCCTAAGGGAGTAACCAGTTACACGTTCAGGTGGAAGAAGATAATGGAGGACATGACCGGGGTCACAAAGGATAGAAGTAAAGAGGGATAAATCTGCTTTAGAACATAACATGTCAAAACTAGGAATGTTACTGGGCAAAAAACCCTGTCTTATCAACTTTCTAATAATAGGGGAGAGTTGCCTGGAATTGACCGTTGCCTTAATTGGACCGCAGCCATTTAACACCCTAGACGCAATTTTTGCTTCGTTTTCAAATGTTGTATTCTTGCGCGATTGAATATTGATCGTACCGCCGCAATCAGTTTTACGGAATTCCA
The DNA here is from genome assembly GCA_949752735.1 of Lumbricus terrestris. NCBI lineage: Eukaryota > Metazoa > Annelida > Clitellata > Crassiclitellata > Lumbricidae > Lumbricus > Lumbricus terrestris. Next base: position 2,797,355 of record OX457047.1, on the reverse strand, counting down.
AGCATTTATTTAGTTGCGGTAAAAACTAGATTTCACATAGTCCTGATCTAATTTTTGCCCTACCTGACAATGAGTGTAGGCAATTTAGGAAAGCTTTAAAAATTGCAGTCACGTTTGTTTTAATCATAGCTAGGTTTCATGTTTAAGCAACAACACTCGGTTTAGCGCTAAGACTGACACCTGTTAAACTATCACAGTGTGAGTAGAAGTAGTCCTTGTTGCCTGAAATGGACCACATTAAGTGTCCTTAATTGGACCGATAATTTGGGTGCGGTCCATTTAAGGACACCAGTACTTGCAATGTTATTGGGTGCACGTGGTCCATTTAAGGACACCGGTACTTGCAATGTCCTGTTGTGATTCTTTAACCAATTACAATACCCTCTTTTGGCGTATGTTTTATCGAACAATAGTCGACAGTGTGGCATGAGATTTGGCGATGCTTCTGACAGGCATAGAACGAATAATTTCAAAATATACAATAAATGTCAGTTGTAGGTTTAATAGTTTTATAACAGTTGCTCTGAAGCAATACACTGCTATTATGTAGATGAAGATAATGTTCGTCTGTGCGAACTGCGCGCAATTCTTCTTGTATTAGATATACTCAAATAGATTTAACTGAGCACTAATGTAAGACTTCACAATCATTTATTCCCAGTTTTAGCTAGGCCATATAATTTCACTATATAGAGGTCTATATAGTCTATATTTAGACCTGCACTCGTTATTATGGCAAAGTACTCCTAATTGGTCTGCAGGCAGAGGTTATGCCAGTCATATATTAAGTTGATTTCAGCTACTCCAATTGTGCATTGATATTTGTAACTGTATGGTTAGACACTAAGTATTCTAAAGCGTTTCCCTTGCTTTTTGGGTGAAATTACCTTTTAAAAATGTCTGTAAAATATTGTGTCCCATTCAGGCAAATGGTCCAATCAAGGACACCATGCGGTCCATTCAAGGAAGCAGGTTGCCTTGATTGGACTTTTTAGGGGTACAGATTTGTTTAGTTATTTCTCATAAATCCACGAATATTTTCTGTCTTTTGCTTATTAATAACATAGATGAACAATCAACCAAGCATATGGCATGTTTTCCTTTTGGAAATTCAGTAGCATTTATGCAGTAAACCTAAGTTTGCCTTAGGTGGTCCATTCATGGCGACTCTCCCCTAGCGGACAGACGACTCCTCTGACCCTCATTTGCAAAACCCCACCATGCTGGTGAAGAATAAAGCATTCGCGCGACTGTGGTGGAACGTACAACATCATGGAGTCGGCTGCCAGTCAAACCATGGGACACAAGGATACGAAGTACATAAAATGACTGCTTTGCTTTACAGATAATATTATCAATGTGTGCAGAAACCCCAATCTATATGAAAGCTGCAAGCATGATGCCAAGAACCTTAACTGCATCGACTCGCTCAATCCCTCTGATGGGGGGAGGGCTATCAGAAGTTTTGGAACGGGGACGCCTAAAGATGACTTCACATGACTTGCTGTGATTAAGGCGCAAGTTACAATTTTTAGCCCACTCTGCAATGTGACCAAGTTCAGCATCAGTAGTATCAATATTTGATGCAGGAATAACCAAGTAACAGTCATCAGCATATTTAAAAATCCTATTACCTGCAAATAGTAGTTTTAAACCAGAAATTAATGAAAGAAAGTTGACTGGCCCAAGGCCAGACCCTTGGATGATGCTAGCATTAATGCATTTGAAAGAGGAGGTTATACCACAGAACTTAGTACAATGCACAGAACAGAAGAGAATGTTGAAATGTTGAAACAGAACAGAACCTTGAGGAACAGAGCAGGCGAGAGAGAGTGTGGAATAGATGCGTGACCAACGGCGATGACAGTGAAAAGGTGAGGAGGTAATTAAAGGAGTGGTTGGTATATTAAATTAATATCAGATGAGCAAAATAATTAACCGTATCAAGAATGGCAACCGAATTAAGACATGAAATGAAAATTCAAAACAGTGAAAAATTATATATTTTGTATAATTATTGCGGTGTTGTTGTTGTTGTTGTTGTTGTTGATGATGATGATGCTGATGATGCTGCTGCTGCTGCTGCTGCTGATGATGATGATGATGACGACGACGACGACGACAAAGACGCAACGACGACGATGATGACGCTGCTGGAGCGGCGGCATTTGCAGTTTAACGTCACTGTGTGGTAACAAAGACCATTAGCGACGCCCTCCTCCTTTATCCAGGCTTGGGACTGGCACTGGCAGAGTGCCAGTGCCAAGCCTGGAGCGATGGTGACAATGGTTATAATGCTGCTGCTGCCCCTGCTGCTGCTGCTGCTGCTGCTGCTGCTGCTGTTGATGCTAATGACTATATGGTGTCGTGATGACGTGTTTATTGATCCATTCCATTTCAACATTCTCTTCTGAGCATTGAACCATTAAGTAGGTCGACGAGTACACGACTCGAGTCTGTTGTGAGTAACGAATCATACTAAGAAAAATTTCCGTCCTAGTTGAAACTCGCACCAGTAGTAGACCTATTATAGACCGGGCTATTATTCCTGTAGTTTGGCCGATAAACATCATAAGAAACGCCCTATGTAGGCTATCGATGTCTAAGGTCTGCTCACTGAATGTTTTGTTGTTTGTTTTTTTGTATTGTATGCGCACTTGTTATAGCACCCATTTAAGCTCACAGCTCAGAGGCGCTCCCGACTACAGCGCGGACACTGCATCGGAGTTTCACGCCGAAGTGCTGAGCAACTGCAAGTAACGGACTTGCCCAAAGTCGGTATACGCGGCGACTTGAGGGGAATTCGAACCTGCAACCCTCCGACTGCGCCCCACAGTGTAGGGCATACGTCACTGTAGACTACGAATTTCGACAGCGCAGGGCACAAGCTTATTCACGAGCGCTGCGTTTTGTCGGAGGGACGTCAAATGAGATCCGGGTCCAATAAAAAAATCTTGCCTGTTGTAATCATCCGGTAAATCCTGCTGACTTTTTTGAGTGACGTTTTTGGAGTGTCCTCTACCTAGAGTTCTAGACTCATGAAGGATTATAATCGGTTTCTTGAACCGACTTAGTCAAGGATTCTGATAACACGTAGGTCTATGTGATTGAATTCTTGCACTTTCTATTATAGGCATGGGCGGAGTTTGGTTTTCTTTGGGGGGGGGCTAAAAAACTTGGTCCAGAACGAGCGGCGCCGGCAGCATTTTTTCGTGTCGGCCCAAAAAAGTTGATGACCTTTTTTAGTCATTGGTTGGAAGTTCTGGGGGCGGGCTAAGCCCGAAAAAGATACGATTTATACGGTAAAAACATGAATCTCCGGCTTCTTGGGAGGGGGATTAGCCCCTAGCCTCTGATAAACTCCGCCCATGATTATGGGCCCACCTATTCTGCCGTCATAAGCAAGAACCACGTAACTCAAAATTTGGCCGTTTCGAGTTAGATGCAGTTTCCGCATCTATTAATGGTCCTACACCTTGGAAAAAATGGAGAAACTCCTATCTCGATTCCATCACAGGGAACCAGCGTGTGTGAAAACCACGTATCTGCAGAAACCGCATGGCATCATATTAAGCAAGAACAACGTATCTTGACTTACGTTGTTTTTGCTTAGTATGATAGGGCGTTATTCGCAGATACGTACTAAGCAAGAACCACGTATCTTCATTTTGCGTAGTTTTTGACTTGTCTTAAATTTATATGAAACTGTTAAAGCTAAAAGAGGTGTGTAAGAGACATCTTTGCAATAGAAATTTTCTGTTTGAATATTTCATGCCTGATAGCTGTGCAAACTGGTTTTATACTTTGCAGACTTGTTTTATATCTCTTAAAATGTTATCTGTGTACTATACAAACTGGTTTCACGACTACACAAACTGGTTTCATATCGTTTGAAATAATGTCTGATAGCTGTACAAACTCGTTTCACAGCTGTACAAAAAGGTTTTGTATATTTTAAAAATAATGTCTGATAGCTGTACAAACTGATTTGGCAGCTGTACAAACTGGTTTTACAGTTGTGAAAACTAGGTTTAATATTTTTCAAATGTTGTCTGAGAACTGCATAAACTGGTTTCATAGCGTTCGAAATGATTCCTGATTGCCGTGCAAACTGTTTTTACAGCTGCACACACTGATTTGGTCTTATATAATTATGTCTAACAGCTGTAAAACTGGTTTCACCGCTGTAAAGACTGGTTTTTCGGCTGCATTAACTGGTTTCATATATATTAAAATTCTGTATGCCAGTTGTGCAAATTGGTCCCATAGCTGTACAAATTGATTTAATTTCATTTTAAATAATATTTGATGCATACAAACTGGTTTCGCTGCTGTGCAGAATTGTTTCTTATCTTTAGAAGAATGCCTGACAAATGTACAAACTTGTTTCACATTATGTGCAAACTGGTTTCGTATATTGTAAAATAATGTATGATAGCTGTACAAACTGGTTTCGCTGCTTAAAACTTGTTTTTGTGGTTGTGCAAACTGGTTTCGTATCATCAAAAATGTTGTCTGAGAGCTGTGCAAACTGGTGTCACAAAAGAACAAGACTAGTGGGTTTTTTTCTTTAGGATAATGCCTGACAGCTGTACAAACTGGTTTCACAGCTGCAGAAACTGTTTCGCATCTTATAAAATATTGTCTGATATCTGTACAAACTGGTTTCGCTGCTTAAAACTGGTTTTATGGTTGTGCAAACTGGTTTCGTATCTTCAAAAATGTTGTCTTAGAGCTCTGCAAACTGGTGTCACAGAAGTACAACTGGCTTTTTTTTCTTTAGGATAATGCCTGACAGCTGCACAAACTGGTCTCATAGCTGCACAAACGGGTTTCACATCTGTACAAACTGGTTTCATATCTTTAAAAATGTTACGCCGATAGCTGTGCAAACCGATTTTGACAGCTGTGCAAACTTGTTTGGTCTCTTAAAACTATTTCTAATAGACGTAAAACTTGTTTCAACGTTGTACAAACTGGTCCCACGGCTGCACAAACTGGTTTAATATCATTTAAAATTTGTTTAACAGATGTGCAAACTGATTTCACAGCTGTACAAGCTGGTTTCATATATTTTAAAATAATGTCTGATACTACAAAAAATGGTTTCGCAGATGTGTACAAACTGGTTTCGTATCATAAAAAAGCCTGATTACTGAACAAACTGATTTTAGAGCTACAAAACTAGTTTCTTATATTTTAATATTATAACCGGTGGCTGTACAAACTGGCTAACGCCGTTGTACAGACTCGTGTTGTATATTTAAAATAATGCCTGATACCGTGCAAACTGGTTTCACAGCTGTACAAACTAGCCTAATAGCTACACAAACTGGTTCCGACTCTCTTTTACATAATATCGGATCAATGTCTGAGTAAATTACTGCTTTGTTCCACAATAAAACACGATTTTACGAAGATGCGTTGTTTTTGCCATTTATCGGTTACAATAATTATTGCCGGTCTGTAATGCTAAGCAAGAACACACCAACTTACTTAAGTTACTTTTTCCCATATTTACGATAAAAAAGATTAAAAATTGATTTTTCTATAAAAATGGGTGTATTTTTTTACATTTATTAGTTTATAGCAGAAAAGAATAGAAATATTTGTTCTACTTGTCGTCGTCGTCGTCGTCGTCGTGACCATCCTCATTGCTGCGGATCGGGGATCAGAGTCGACGACGCCATCTTCCTCCATTGCTCTCTGTTCCTCGCGGTTCTCACACAGTCAACCATCATCATCCCCGTCCATTCCTCTACGTCATCCATCCATCTTCTCCTCGGTATTCCCCGAGCCCTTTTTCCGTCAAGATAGCCCTGACATATGAATGCCGGCAGCTTGTCTGCTCTGATCATGTGTCCGAAGTAGTTCAGCTTCCTTCCTTTCACCACCTCCAGCAGACGCCGCTCCGGCTGCAGCTCTTCCAGTATACTTGGCAGAACAGAATTTAATCTTTTGCGTTTATCTCAAAACAAGGTTTTTTGAGTTACGTGGTTCTTGCTTATGACGGCAGTATTGTAATAGCCTATCAATCAATGCATATCAATATTTATCCACATAAAGGATCATCTTTCTGCAGTCTAAAAAGCACAGCTGGGAAAGGCAACTATAATTAAAAATACCCCTCAAAATAAGCTATAGCCTACACTAATATGCAAAAGTCGTGATCCGTATCTCGCTCATTCTTTACATTCAACTGATCGTCTTGATATTATTTTTCCCATGACTAGAACTTGCTCTTGCCCAACATCGGGCGTTAGCAGCCGTTGTGACGCTTTCTCTCCTTAGCATGGGAAGGCCTTCCTTCCACACAAAGGACTAAACTGCATGGTTCCTATCTCGTCAATGTCTCTTTCTTTGCAAAGTGCTTTCCGCGGGATTACCGCGCTGCTGAACAAGAATGGTGTCGTTGAAATCTTGGACCTGCCTAAGTGTACCGTATGTTGATTTGTATAGCGCCTATTGAAGAATGGTTATTCAGAGGCGCTCTCAATACGGTATGACATCTTTGGTGTTCTACCGTACACTGTGTACGGTCAGTGGTTAAAGTGGTTTGGGTGAGCAGGGGGAACGCTGGATGAGAGCAGCGGGAACGCTGATGAAGAATTTCATTGAAATGCATGTGTTTTAGAGTTCCATCATGATGAGCAGTGGGAACGCAAGCCAAGATTTTCGAGAGCAGTGGGAACGCCGTTCCCACGCGTTCCCACCCACTTTAAACCCTGTGTACGGTATAGAACACCAATTATACCGTGTTGAGAGCGCCTCTGAATAACCATTCTTCAATAGGCGCTATACAAATCAACATAGGCTAATTATGCATGATACTAAGCGGCAATTCCAACTTATCACAACGTATCGAGTACTGTAGCCTACTTCTGACGCAGAGAAACGTCAGCTCAGCCGTTCGTTCGCAATAAGTATTATCGTTGGGTTTTGCCAGAACTGAGCAGCAGTAGCCTATAATATTCTCTTTATTCAACAATCCGGTTGACAGACCGAAACCGGTTGCAATGTACAATTATGCAGTTTAAGCAATTCACAAGAACGGAGATCACAGAATACACAGATCTTAACTATAGGCCTACTAACTGAACAGACAGCCTGCAATACAATGTTGAGAGCCTTGCATGGCTGCCATGTGCTTCAAATCGATTCTCGTAATCATTCGTTCATGCCATTGCTTTTAATATTGTTACGCAGCGGCATGTCACTTCGAATCAATAAGAAACGCGAATCTATACCTATAGTAAGCTTATATAAAATATAGACTAGACCATAACAAACAATTGCCTGCGGTGCTAGGACCGTATAGATATATATAATATATATATAATAATTATGTGTTATATATATATATTTGTGTAATATTTATGCTTGTATATATGCATGTATGTGTTTATGTATATGCATATTATACATATATATATATATATATATATATATATATTAGGGTGACAGTTAAAAAAATTTTTTTGAATTTCACATGTCTCACCCTTTTAAATGGTTATGTACCATTATATAAGTAAGCATGATTTTTAAAAAAATAATTCATTAATGTTTATTGCTGGCCCAACGCATCAGAAGTTTGACCTAATGGTCTGTGTTAAACACAGTGCAAATACACATCTATCGGTATTTGATTCCAGTACTGTTTATCAAGTCCATTTATGGCTGCTTATTTTTTTAGTCTGGCTATTAGCCTACCTCCTGTGTTTCATAAGCCCTTGGAGTATAGGTATTGCTTGGTTCTTCTTGGTTTGTAAGTACTTCATGGAAAGAATGGATCAGTCTGATACCACGTTCAGCTCCATCATTCGCGACATTTAGGCTCACAGCTCAGTGACGAGCCAAGAGAACGATTTCCTTTATCTCCATTTCTGCTTGGATGTAGATCATGTAGTTGTAGGAAGTTTACAAGAATATCTAGTGCAGACTAGTGGACTGAAGAGTTTCTTAGTGTTTTTAGTTTTAAAAAATCAGCTCTTGTATAGTGGTAGGCTTCTTGCTGCACATAAACTGATATGTCGAAGAGGTTCATCATATCCCGGACGTTTTACTATTGCAATCTCGCTGTCATCTGAAACAGCCGAATCAATCAACACCAGGCGAACCAACATTTCACTCATATACCTCAAATGGGTCGAAAAGATGTGTATTTCTGCTGTAGCAGCGGTCTCAAATACTGCCTTGTGAGCAATGGGCTGCTTCAGCAGTTACAAGTCATTCCAGGGAGCTGACGTTGGACATTGGCTTTGTGTGCCAATGCCTTGAGATCTACCTGAAGAACAAATAGCCTACATTGTGCTCACGGAGGCTGCAGATCAAATGCAGTCAGATGAAAGAAAGATGGAAGAGGTAGATTGCAATGTATCGACTTCTCTATCCAAATCTCTCAGTGTTTTCGTAGGTCTGCGAGAGTTTGTCATCAGAGTATTGAAGACTATCCCCACTATCACCAAGCTGAGGAGATCTACCGTTTCTGAGACTCGTGTTTCAGAAGAACACATGCTCTTGATTGAAGACCAGCATTGCTGTAGATGATAGAAGTTGTGTGAAAAATATTTAAAATATAGATCGTATGCGGCCAGCTAAATTCCACTTTTCAAGCAAGTTAAACGGCTGAAGCTTGTGCTTCACCTGTCCCATTAGGCAGTAAAGGAACCTTTAAGATTTCGTTGTTCTTTCATCTGGTGACAGAACAGTAGGCCAGCGTTCCTATGTGACGTAAAAGGCTTCAACAACCTGTCATCCCAATGAACTTTATGCGGAACTTCAAACCCTAACGATGCATCATGCACAGATTTCTTTGACAAAAGTCTCATGATGATGGAGCTGAGAATGTCTATGGAATTCTGATTGATAGCAATTTCAGCAGTATCACGGCCCATTGATTGTCCTTTGGCTGCTAGAATGTGTGCCGCATGTATGCCACTAATTTTAGTCCTGTTGAATGCTGCAGTGACACATGCACTTAAAATGGTATTGGATCTTCTTAACTTCTTTTCAGCAGGCGCACAAGTCGATTTAACATGACTAATTGCCCGCAAGACTTTCTTGTATAATTTTCAAATCGACTTATTTGTTTTTAATTAAATAATAACTATACCCTAAGCATGTCATGAGTGATTACAGAGAACATTGGGCACAGTGGTCATAGGCAGAGTTTGGTTTCCGTTCTTAGAGGGGCTAAAGCCTTCTTAGGGGGGCGAAACCCGGGAAAAGAAACCATTTGCACGGTAAAAAAATGAATTTGGGTCTTCTGGGGGAGGAAGCCCCTAGCTCCTGATAAACTCCGCCCATGGCGGTGGTGTAGTGGGTATGTTCGTCGCCTTGCAGCCACCTCAAGTCGCCGCGTAAGGACCTTAGACAAGTCCTTCACTCGCAATTGCTCAGCGCTTCGGCGTGAAACTCCGATACAGTGTCCGCTCTGCAGTCGGGAGCGCCTCTGAGTAGTTAAAACTTGAAGGGGCGCTATAACATGTGCACATAGCCTACAAACAAACAAACAAACATTGAAATAAGCATTAGAGATGTAATTGGTGGAGCAAAATTTTTTTAGCACATTACATATTCAACATTGTTTGTAGGCCAATCTATTGAAAGTTCAAGGTCATTGGGCCACCTCTAAACATTTTCAAATTTCCCTAAAAATTTTCACCTGTAGTACTGATATCATAGAGAACACTTTTGAAGTCTGAGACTTTAAAAATTAAAAAAAATGTTTTTTGCATGTTGGAAATTGTCACCCTAATATATATATATATATATATACATAATACCAGCGACTGTTTTGTTATTGTTTTTTTCTTTAAGACTGAAAGTCACGCTTCGCTAAGATGCAGTCAAGCAGACAGGTGAGAAGAGGCAGGTGGTCGACCTAGGCTATTGGCCTGGATTCGAGAGTTGAACGAGTGAAAAATGAATCCGAGATACATGTACGATTAAATAATATAAGGTACTGATTAATAGACGTCATGCCACTGGTCGTAATTTATCAGTGCCAGTCTCAACCCTGGAGATATGAGGAGGGCGACTCTAAAATAATATCTTTAATATACTACAGTTTCGTTAAAGAGCAAAAAAGACGAAATGCAGGTCTCTCTATCAACAACGATCTTCAATCTGTCTGCAGTTAAATTTGTCCGTTCAGCAGACTAAAGCCCTCAGCAGGAAGTCTGAAGAGGAGAGCATAGTCAACAGCTTTCCCCGTGTTATGTTATTCGGTATTCGGAAGAAGCGTGCAGAACGCACCCTATGACGAGCGGCCGATTTCGTGGTGTTTAATAGGCGCTGCAGTTCGTCTCGGGTTGCGTTGAGTCGTAGGCGGCAGAGGGACTATACTTCGATGAGGCGGATGCAAATAACTCGTCTTCAGTTAGGCTAGTCTCGGGGGGCCTCAGGAGGCAGGAAGCGTCTTCAAAGTTTCCGAAGTTGGGTTTATCCACTACAGAAAGTACTTGACGAAAGGAAAACTACTAGTACCGATGGGATCGATCTGAAAAAAGAGAAAGATACTTGGTGAGTATGTATGTATGTGTACTGGTACTCAGTATGCAACTTTGTAGGCGGTGTGTATGCATGTAGTACGCGGTCTGGAATTGGTTCTCACCGGCTCTATGCGTCCGCAAAGGTTTCCTCTTACGCGTTTTTTTTTATCGTAATCTCAGGACTGTGGATCCCTTTATTGGGTGGTGGCTGGGTCGGGAGCGCTCTTGAGTAGTTGCCTTGAAGGGGCGCCATATACATTTCCGTTATGTATGTAGGGCCTATGCCGGCCTGAGAGCGTGCACACGTCATGTAGGCCTACTACTGGTGGATATCTGAATGTTCGCCCGCAAAAGTATTTAAGCATGCGTGCTAGTTGGCTACAGCAGTACTGTACTACTGTTACAGTAAGCCTAAACGGTTCAATATGCAGCATGCGTAATCTCAAATAACCTATAGCTGTAGGTCGTGCAATGATCCCAAGTTCGTGTGTTACTCCAGTACTGCAGTCACTGGCTTCCTGTTCACGATCGTCGCAACTCAAAAGGGGTTAGATCTATATTATAATAATCACGGGGAATTTGAGTGGCGCTTATAAAATTATTGTCAGTATTGGTCTGTGCTTCTTGTGAGCCAGCGTAGAGGCACGAGTCTATAATACTTAGAACAAGCCTTGATAATCTTACATGTACATACTTGCGTACATCACTCAATCACATCATTCAATCAAACAATCAATAAATCTTCGCATACACACATCAACACATACATATTATATACAAAACATTCATATCCTACCACTGTACGTACACAATATGCATGCATGCGAACGAGTGCATAATTATTTACACTAATGCAGTCATTTGCTCATTCGGCTATACTTACAGAGATCATTCATTCATTCATTCATTCATTCATTCATTCATTCATTCATTCATTCATTCATTCATTCATTCATTCACATTTTTCAGATGCGCCCCCGACAATAATGTAAAAAAATTACAGTTTTGTGTTGAATAGTGTTGAATAGTGTCGAATAGTGTCGAATAGTGTTGAATAGTGTCGAATAGTATTGAATAGTGTCGAATAGTGTTGAATGGTGGTGAATAGTGTTGAATAGTGTTGAATAGTGTCGAATAGTATTGAATAGTATTGAATAGTGTTGAATGGTGGTGAATAGTGTTGAATAGTGTTGAATAGTATTGAATAGTGCAGTTGTTTTGCACTGTGTGTTGTTCAAAACGTAACCCTCCAGCATCCATAAGCCACGGGCAGCCCAACAGTGACTCAGTTAGGCCTAAGGGCATACTATGATCCATTGAAACTTTTTGTAATGTACATGTATGTAAACAAGTAAATCCTTTATTCAAACAACTGCAAACTTTGCGGCTTAGTGTAGCTTACGCGATCGACAGTTTTAATTGAGTGGATCAATCTAATAGGCTAATTATAATAAATCATCCATATTATTATTATTATTGATAGTATTGAATAGTATTGAATTATTATTATTATTATTATTATTATTATTATTATTATTATTATTATTATTATTATTATTATTATTATTATTATTATTATTATTATGAGGGTAGTTCGTGCAAATGCATTTACCGCGAGGATTACTCTGCCGTATTGTTTTTTTTTATTTATTGAAAGATATAATCATTCCAAGGCCGTAGCTAGGGGTGTTTTGGGTGCTTGAACCCCTCCCCCCCCAATACGGAAACAGTAAAAAATAATAGAATGCATTTACTAGCACATGATCTAAAAACCATGAAATAAAACAGTGAAAACACCCTCCGAAATGAAAAATGTGAAAAAATATAATGAATTGATGACATTTTCTGAAGATTTCGGTCGGATGAGTAAAAAAGAGGTCATCAGTTTTTTCGGACGAGAAACTGCATGAAGAAGCCCCCGAAATCAAATCTTCGCTACGGCCTTGAATCCTTCTATCCTTTCAATGGCTGCTTAGTCAATAATAATATAGGCCTACATGGATTGCTGCATTTACAAGAATATCTTCTGTACGTTTTTCAGTACCTGGTCAAAACGCTTCATGTCCAAAAGCATACGGATATAGTAATTTATACCTCGCGCATCATAATCCAAGACAATGGAGTCTCACTTGATATGGCCGGACTATCTGATATTGGTCGGATTCCTGGTCATCTCCCTATCCATTGGAATCTACCATTCGCTGACAGGAGGTCGACAGAAGACGACCGCTGAGTTCATAATGGCTAATAGAAAGCTCAAAGTTATTCCGACGGCGCTGTCGATGATCGTGTCTTACCAGTCGGCCATTTTGTTGCTCGGAATGACGGCCGAGATGTACAGCTACGGAGCGCAGTACACCGTCTACTCGTGCGTCTGCATAGCGCTGGCGGTGTTCTTTGTCGAGCGCTTCATTGTTCCGTGGCTCTATCCGCTGAAGCTGGTCAGCATCTTTGATGTAAGTTTGTTCGCAGTTTTTCTACAGCATATGCAATTTAAATACTGCGCCATTTTATATACTATGTAGGCTAGCAGCTTTTTATTTACTATTACAGAGCTGCCAATCAGTGTTCAGTTACACAATTAGAGATTCCCTGCTGTATTGGTTGGTGATTATATCCATTCATTCATTCATTATTAGAATTTATATAGCGCCCCTTCAAGAAACTTCAATGTCAGAGACTGGGCGACAGAGGACGCGCAGGTAAGATGGAGTACTAAGGTGATTTTTGTAACGTATTGAGTTCGATATATCATTTCAAAGTTCTTGTCCCAAGCTTCAAAATGACACAGAAAACTGACGTGGACGCAACTTGCTAGATGTATAAATGCAGGTTTTAAAATAAACGGAGAGCTGCACCCCCATAGTGAGAATAATTATTGTCGATGCGTTGAGGTTGAGGGTCAACCTTTTGGTTTATATTAAGCCCACACAGGGCTTAAAGTGTGCCTGGACGGTCATGGATGGCGTCCATGCACTTATTTTAAAATTTGAACGCCGCCCTGCCACTTATTGGCCAGCACAGCCTGGAAAGGCATGGGGCGTCCAGGCACTTCTTTTGGAAAGGTAAGGGGCGTCCAGGCACTTACTTTTCCACATTTTAAGCACTGGTCCCATAGTAGAGCCTTCTTTTAACTGATGTAGGCTATAGAACAGAGAGGAATGGAGAGACTGCATTGCCCGATGTGCAGCTCAACACGGAAGGACTAAGGTAAGGTATAAGATATAAGGTAAGGTCGTGGAAAATCTACGCCTTCTGTTTCTAGCATATTTACACATTTAGACACGGCCACTTCTCGTCATGATGGATGATGAGATTTTAAGTGGAGAATGACAGGAAGTCAACAGGTCACAGATTATTAGCATATTAAATCATAAATTCGCATGTTTGGGTGATCTGGTCGATCAATATTTAGAATGTTGACGTCATAAAAAGCGTTTTAGTGGGTGAGTAATTATTGTTAGGCGATTAATTTATTTTAGAGATGATCCGGATAACCTTTCTGTAAAAGTTTCAACTTCAAAAGGTGCTTAAGAAAGGTAGAAGACCAGATGAAATTACAGGAAGTTAAGTAGGCTGAAATGGGGCGAAATAGAAATTCTTTCATAGATCTACTTAGGCCGGAATTAGGTAGGAGATTCTTCTTACTATTCCAGCGTTTTTTCGTACCTAATATTTTGCCCTGAAATGGATGGGTGGAACCGGTGGATGGATGCTGGACAAAGTAGTCAATCGACTTTGTCTAGCAGTGTTGATTGGAAACACAATGATTGTAAGAATCCTCGTCAAATTTGTGGCCGTAGCTTAACTCTGTATTCAGTATTCACGTTTGAAGATGGAAAGCTGCCCTTAAGAAACCTATTTAACGACATTGCGCGAGAATTTGCAATTTTTTTAGTAATGTATTGAACAAAAAAATTCTACAATTCCATTATAGTGGGAAGATGACGTAGGCTAAAGGAATTGTGGGGAGAATTCAGTGACATTTCCTCTCTAAGTTCACAACTGGGGGAGGGAGTTCCCACCCTTCCCTTCCCAGGATCTACGGCCCTGTGTGCCATGGGTTGATGTCATCACTTGCTATTTAGGGGCTAGTCCCGAAGACCGGTAAAGAATATAACTATGCCTATTATAAATCTATATCAAGCAACAGCAGTTTTTTTTGCTTTGAGAATTTGACAGTGAAGTACCCAATCCAGAGCACGTAAGTCTAACTCTTTAACGATTGTTCCTGTTTCGAAGATTGATGTGTACTGCAATGTGATGTGTAATTGCAGCATAATATCTTCTCTGTGTGTGTGTTTCAGTATTTGGAAAAACGATTCGTATCGAAAAGCATCCGGATATTTGCAGCCTCGATTGGAATTCTGGTCGGGGTGAGGAGGAGGTGTAATGCTGTCTCATGAATGACTAATAATTTATTAATCATCAGGCCTAATGACATTTTCCCATTCACAGTAGCCTATCAATCAGACAACAATCAGAATTTATACAGAGCACTTCATGACACATGCTCAGAGGCGATCCCCCCGACTCAAGCCACACGGAAGAAAGTGTAGTCTTATGCGGCACATGACACCGAGGGCAGGTGGTGTCAGGGAGGTGGTGTACTTCCTTGTTGTCGGACTAACTACAGAAGGCCTATTATAATGCAAAGGTGATGTAAGGTCATAGTGCCAATCTACACTGTGTCCCGATGAGAGGTAATGCTGTCTCATGAATGACTAATAATTTATTAATCATCAGGCCTAATGACATTTTCCCATTCACAGTAGCCTATCAATCAGACAACAATCAGAATTTATACAGAGCACTTCATGACACATGCTCAGAGGCGATCCCCCCGACTCAAGCCACACGGAAGAAAGTGTAGTCTTATGCGGCACATGACACCGAGGGCAGGTGGTGTCAGGGAGGTGGTGTACTTCCTTGTTGTCGGACTAACTACAGAAGGCCTATTATAATGCAAAGGTGATGTAAGGTCATAGTGCCAATCTACACTGTGTCCCGATGAGAGGTAAACCCAACAAAAATAATGTGTCATTATTCGGTCAAAACTTTTAGCATTTTCCTGAAATTTTTGAAACAGCAACAGCAACCATAATTATTATGCTAACCATAGGCCTACACCACAAAATATTAATTCTAACGCCATTTGGAAATGCAGTGTCATGGCGTTAGCGTTTTTGAGTGTTTCGAGAGGAGGCCTCAGCCATTATTTTGCTAGTCTCCGGAAATATTTGAGTCGGAGAAGATCGTAAAATGTTCTTGGTGGTTTAACTTCTTATCTGCACCTGCGGACAAAAGAAATTATTTATCATCCGTAAGATGAAGTAAGCAGGACACATGGGTAGCCTACGGTATGCGAGATACGGGGGTGAAGTAGGCTGACAGATAAGGCAGGTTGCGGTAGAATATGCAATGGCATGGTAAGTTGACGTGGCGAGAAGCTTTGAAAGGCGTTCTCAGGTTGGATGTGGTACTACACCCTGTAGGAATACGGGGTGTGGACGTGTGGTACAGAAAGTACGGCGAAGAAAAAATAGACTGTTAAGACGTAGGTAAGACGCTTTTGTGATGAGGTTATAATAAGAAAATTAAGCATCGTAAGTTGTAGGCAATGCAAGGTAGATATAATTCATGGTAGGCCCATTATAGGCAAGCCGTTTTATGGGTTAAGGCAAGGTGGACTGGGTATAGGTAATAGAGCTAAAAAATGGTAATGTGCACCTTCGTAGGGTAGGGTGGGCATTATAAATACATAGGCTTATTGGGACACTTTCAGCGCGTTTGATCTACCTCAAAAGGTAGGCCTATGCCTGTTTTAGGCCATTTATCAGAACCATTTTCTTTGACGGGTGACACAAATTTGTATGTTTTACTTTTTGTTGACTTATGAAGATTTCTGCGACGTTTTAAAAATTTCTGTCAAAAATTTCTTATCACTTTTTGTTATATTATAAGTAGCCAGACGTCTGACTATAATCTTTCGTATGGCATTGTTAACTAGTCTATTATTTTGTCTCACAGTTTCTTGATAATCTTTTCTCGAATTAGTCTGATTAATTTCTAATGATTGATTTTATTTTTCGTTAACTATTCACTTCTAAACATAATTATTCCATTGAAATGTAAATAGATAGGTAATAATTTTAGGAACACATTTGGACTTTTAACGATCCAAGTATCTCAGTGAAGTCGTATCGGCAGTGAAAAATTCGTTCTATTCAGGTATCGAATGTTCGATATTTGACCCTCCAACTGGGTTTCTAGTCTTTCAGATCTTGTTTTTTAAGTCGCGTCGTGTTCGTATCGCCTACATGTTGACTTGTAAACAAGGTACTCGTGTGGCGCGTGTGCATGACACAGTCTGTGATCTGTTTCAAAGCCGTCAGCGTAGGTTTACGGGTGGCTGAGTGAGTGGACGAGTCAGTGAGCGAGCGAGTGAGTGAAGTAGATGAGCAAGTGAGTTGGTGAGTAAGTGTCAGCTTTGCATCATCTATCGCCCAGAATGAATTCTTGCTGGCTTCAATTTCGTGTCCGACACGATATTTCAAAATTAATGGACATCATGGGCGGAGTTTATCAGGGGCTAGGGGGTGCTAAGCCCCCACAAGAAAACCCAGATTCATGTTTTTTACCGTGCAAATTGTATCTTTTTCCGGGCTTAGGTCCCCGAAGAAGGCTTTAGCCCCTCCAAGAACGGAAACCAAGCTCCGCCCATGATGGAGATAATTATTTCTCCATTCACACACACACACACACACACACACACACACACACACACAGCACAGTGCTCGCAGCGATAGAGAGCTCAGTCTGTGACGTGAAGAGTTGGAGACCTGGGCGCCGTTGTCACGAAATAGAGAATCCCCGTATTAATTGTATCCCTCAAATTAAAAAAAGTCGGAAAAACCGCTTCCGCGTGTATTTTTTTTGCAAATTAATTCTCATCTGCTTTGTTTTGAACAATGACACTAACAGTTATGTTTATTCCTACTAGATAATTTGTTTTGCCCTGTTTTTAGAGCACTTAAAACATCCAAAACACTTAAGAACACTCTGAGTCACAAAATAAATTCGAGTTGCCTTTATCTGGGCATTGCTTAGGACACTTAAAACAATTAGAGTCACTTTAAATTTTGATTACAGCATAGGCCTACATTTTTTTATTATGCGCATTTAAAAAAAAGGGATAGAATGGTTTATCCCCCGGATAGTATAGACCGGTTAATTCCAACCGGGGGGGGATAAATTAATTCATCCCCCCGGATAGCTTTCAGGTGGGATACTCCGTTTCGTGTCACCGTCAGCATTATAATAGGCCTATTGGCAAAAGGAGCATTTGCCCCACCTGGAAAATTTACCCCTATATATTTTTAGTTCTAATTGTTTTTGTTTTAACTAATTTTGTTCGCTCTAAAGCACTAACGAAACTAATTATTATGCTCAAGATTAAACTTGGAAATTTACATTTAAAAATCTCTCTACGAAAAATACCCATGTTCTTAATTTCCTGCTTTGCATTTTTGAAATTCTTGCTAACCGTCACCATTGTGTTTTTCCCCTTCGCCAAAATTGTCTGCGTGCACCGATGAGCGAGGGATGGGGAGCGGGCTCTAGCCTCAACGCCTACTGAAGCGGTCACATGAACAAGTCTTTCATGTTGACAAAAAATGCTCAACGCTATTGATGCGCTTCCAAGCTGTGTATGGTGACAATATAAAAAATAAATAAAAATAAATACGTTGAACTGGTAGGCTCCACCGTAGGCTATTGTATACGGCGATGCGTAACTGCTACACAATAATAATATTATTGAGAAATTCTATATAAGTTAGACGAGCAGCGGTATAGCTAGCATGGAGAATTCATGTGGCATGGGGCCATGGTGTGAGCCAGCCCCTCAAACGAAGTTGGGACGTACAGTTTATGTTAATATCCCCATTACCGGTACCTTACCTCTTCCATTACACTCTGCTGACGCCGCGTCGTAATCGTAATCGCAAGCTCAAAACTTCTAAAGCGCCACTCGAAAGCCAGGCGCCGGGTACCAGCTTATTCACGAGCGCTGCGTTGAGTCAAAAGGGGTGTTTGTAAGAGTAAACTTAGTACAAACGAGGTCCGGGTCGTATGTTGGATCGATGGTAGAGAATCCTTCCTTGGTATTGGCATAGGGGTCTGTAGCCGACGTTAGGGCTGGCAAGCGTCCCGGATGAATCGCCCGGACATTCCCGGAATCGCCCGTGTGCGCGTCCCATGTCTCGGATTGATCTCAAATTGTCCCGGAATTCGGTGTAGACACCGACTTCACTCCGCCTCGTGGTATCTTGGACGGCTTGAGTTTGTCCCAAGCCAAGATGGACAAGGAGGAGGGTTTTTGCGGTGGACTTGCAACTCACCCGAGCAAAAATCTGGGTCGAAAGTTGGATCGATGGTACAGAACTCTTCCCGTGTATTTGCATTGGGGTCTTACCCGCGGTGGGCTTGCAGCCCGCCTGGGCAAAAAGAAAAACATACGTAGCAAAAACCACGCAACAGTTCACTAATCAAGCAATGAATGTTGTGACGTGAGGGGGCGGAGAAACTGGCGATGGACAGGGACGAGTGGAGGGGATGCGGTGCCCGATGTGTGCAGACCTACTCGGGAAGGACTAAGCAACTAAGTAGCCCAACCCACCTCACCTAATGGTCAGTGGCGGCGCCAGGATTTCAGTTCTGGGGGGCTGAATCCTCGCGAAGGAAATTTTCCATTCTCATCCGCCAAAATTTTTGACGACCTTTTCTGGAAATTTTCCATTTTCATCCGCCAAAATTTCTGACGACCCTTTTTTAAATTTCGGTTTTGCATGTAAATAACCCGGATGGCCTTTTTTAGGGGGATTTAGACTTCGGGTTGCCTTTTATAAGAGGGACTTAGCCCCATAGCCCCCCTAGCGCCGCCACTGTGAATGGTGTCCTTATTTTCGCCCACAAAACTCGACACGAAGCACAATAATGGACTATGCGTTCTGCGCTCAGTCATAATAAAATTTTCTGACTCTGTCGGTTCAACATCGGATGTTTAGTTCTAGGCTACAGCTCTGCATGGGTTGAAGTCTGCGACGCTTTACAACTCACGACAACATCCGACACATTGTCGCTTAGGCCTATATTGTGTCATATACGTGTTCTCAATTCCTATTTACAACGCTTTTTTTAAAAGAAGAAGCGTTCAGTATTAGGATCATCGCAATTGCGTAAACATCGACCTTGCTAAAGTGGAACTGTTGACTTTGTACTCAGTGATCTTGAACCGCATAAAACGGTGTACAGGACCTATAGACTCAGCCAAAATTAGCAGGCCTTTAATTACAGGCATATGAACTTCGCTCATACCGGGTCCATAAGCCGTTTTTTGTGGAGTCATTGTGACATTTAATTGACATTTCATCTTTAAGTTAATTCTAATTTTTTTTTATGCAACCCGATTAGCAATTTTATTGGATAGCACCAAATAAACTGAGACGATGCCAATGTTCTAATTGCACTAATTAAAGATTATTTTCCCTGGACTGCTGGCACTAGGTACTCCTACATTCGTCGTTACACGTATAAGCCTAACCTGTAAGGCTAAGACCTGTGCAGTGTGAATTTTTAATGCAATTCGAATGGTTGGCGAGCGTCCCGGAATAACAAAGTCAAAAGTTGGCAGTCCTATCATACTAGGTTCCTGTAGGCTATAGGTACAGCTATGTCAACTGTTGAGAGAAAAACATGGCTGGATTTCAGAACAGATTTTTAAGGCCTTGAAGCTGTGGTCGTTGTCACTGAAACTCTAAAAGTGGCAAAAACCGACGACATGGTTAGAACTGTTCTTGCTTTATTTCTGTTCTTATAGGTTCTGTATATGGGCGTGGCAATGTATGCGCCGTCAGCCGCTTTGGAATCGGGTAGGCCTGTTGACAACATTAATGCCAATAGTTATTATTGTCCTCCATCCCTATCTCATTGTGATCACCATTATCACCAACGCGCCAAAACACCTGCACCACCATCACCACCACTACTACCATGCACACCACCACCACCATCACCACCACCACCACCACAACCACCACCACTTCCACCACCACCACTTCCACTACCGCCGCCACCACCACCACCACCTTCATTTACCAAACAAAGCAACATGATTTTAACTAACGTTCGTTCTCACCACTAACAACATTTAAACGGAAACAAGGCAATTAGTTGATTTTATTTCTTTTTAGCTACTGGCTTGCCGCTTTCCGTTTCAATACCAGTCATGGCTGTCGTATCCGTGACCTACACGGCTCTTGTAAGTAAATAATATACTGTGTAGGAGTTTAAAACTCAGAGGCTAAACTATAAAAATAACACACTGGATACCCTATAATTGTATATTCGTTTAATTTCAAAGTAACCTAAGACAAATCCAGGTGACAAACCGCACCAGGTTACAAGTCAGAGATGTAAAATAATACGCAGAGGTAATAATAAAGTTTAGTAACGCTCAATGTGCGCACAGCACGTGGAGGGAATAAGGTCTAAGGAGGGTAAGTAGTAATAAAATGCAGTGAAGTTGCAGTAGTCATGAGCTTGCACCCATCCGTGCTGTTATTGATGTTAAACTATATAGTTGATGTTGAATTAGGCTACTGCGTTTGAATCAGGTGCATTTTTCGCCCTGCACTATTTGAGGCCTGTGATATAACATTAAATTAAATGAAGTTCGATCAACAACGGTAATTAATTCAAGTTCAACATAAAATTGCAAAACTATTAAACCTGACTAATAGTGACTATACAAGTCAAATATCAGCACAATAATTTATCGAAACTGCAGTCATCTACACACAAGTTACGCTTTGTTGCATGTTTTACACAAAGTTGCCACGCATATGACATCATCGATTTAAACAATATCTAACACCGAAATATCACAACTATCGTCAAACTCTACATTATAATTAGACATTAGACATTTTTATTGATCCCATTACAATCATACATACATGTAACTAAGAATAAACATGATCAGAATTAAGCAAATTCACATAAAGAGTAGGCAGAATAACAACGTGGTAGCAATAGGCATACCAAAAGGGACAAGTCCCGCTAAGTAGGGGGCCTAAATACTGTTGAGAATTACAATAAGACAATGAACAGTGAGTAGTAAACCCTAGGGAACAGTAGAATGCATCAAATTTACTTAACTATGAAACAAAGAAACAAAAAGACAAATTTTAGGAACAGAAGCAAACACAACAAGAAAAAACACAGGAAAGATAAAAAAATAAACTCTTCAAAAAAGAAAGAGAAAAAACTATCAATAGCATGAGTTATCCCTCATACTATTTTCAGAAAACAAAGCACATTGTGTGCACACGTAAGATAATGTTTGAAATGAGTGAAGTTATAGTTACCTTTCAAATGTCTATTTGGAGATTATTCCATACAATCATCACTGTCATTTTCAATCCATTCTGTAGATCTATTCCATAAGCTTATTCCATAATTATAGATCTAATCATTGTATAATCATGTATTCCGTATTCCATAATTATAGTCATCACTGTCATCATTTTCAATCCATTCTGATGTCAGCTTAATAGAATTAGCTGCAGATTACCGCCGAGGTTTATCTCACGCAAATTAATTAACAATAACAATGACCAGTTGGCCACTAGCCTACATTGTATACGTCGTCGGTCACGTGAGCACGCAACCAATAATATAATTCCCAAAAATACGGAATTAAGCAAAAAACACGCAGATACACAAAAGCGCATGGCATAATAATTTTGCAAAGCTGTAAAAAAAAATTCACCGCGGATACTCGTGACAGTGGGATGGGAAAACACCCCAGGTTAGCCTCCAAAGTTTAAAAGGCTAATGATATTAGCCTGCATGTATGTTTGGTGCCGGATTTAGACTTGACGATATCCAAGGTCTTAGATAAAGCTTGCAAAGTGCAAACCTTCATTAAAAATTACGCTACAGGGGCTCGCACAGTGAGATCATCTGAAATAGGCCTATGTACAGCGTAGGCGTATGGCTTTCAGTTAACGAATGGCAGGCACTCAAGTGAAAAGTTCAAAATATTGTCAAATAAATGTATTTAATGGTCGCACATTTATCATCTGATGAAAATTTAATGACGTCTGTCATAGATTTCATCATAACATAGGGGCCGTAATGCAACAAGAAAACAGCACTTACAAATAATTTTCTAAATTAGACAAATATTGATATGACATAGTTTATAATTTTATAGGCTACATTACTACGGTTTGTCTATGCCCCCATATGTAATTTTATACTTTGGATTGTTGAACCCTTGGCTGTAACTTTTTAGTTTGATGGTAATCCGACACTGAAATTTATGGTTTTTATTGATGCCTGTAATGTTACAATGAGTGAATAATTGATTGATTGATTGATTGAATACCATCCTAACTGATTGTGTGATTGAACAAATGAATGAATAATTAGGCCTATGCGAAGAGTAAAATCATTGACAATCAATTCGTTCAGTCGATACCACAATATCATCAATCACAGACAATCACTGTATACATATGCCAATCAATCAAGTCATCAGTCAATCATTCTCAGTCATATTTTCCATATTTTACATTCAGGCAGTCAATTTGGCACTCCGTCAGTCAGTCAATCAGTTAGTCAGTTAGTTAGTTAGTCTGACATTCAGTCAGTTAGTTAGTCGGTTAGACAGTTAGTTAATTAGTCAGTCAGTCAGTTAGTCAGTTAGTTAGTTAGTTAGTCAGTTAGTTAGTTAATTAGTCAGTTAGTCAGACTGTCAATCAATCTGTCAATCAGTCAGTCAGTCATTCAGTTAGTCAGTTAGTCAGTCATTCAGTCAGTTAGTTAGTCAGTTAGTCAGTCATTCAGTCAGTTAGTTAGTCAGTTAGTCTGTCAGTAACTCAGTCAGCCAATCAGTCAGTCGGTCAATCAATTAATCAGACAGTTAGTCAGTCAGTCAGTCAGTCAGTCAGTCAGTCAGTCAACCAATCAGTCAGTCAGTCAGTCAGTCAATAAAGCAACCAACTATTCAATC
>OX457047.1:2438781-2768781 GCA_949752735.1 Lumbricus terrestris | reverse complement strand
AAAATTAAAAATTTGAAAAAATAGAAGGAATTGGGGACATTTTTTGAAGACTTCGGTCGGTTGACTAAAAAAGGTCATCAGTTTTTTGGACGGGAAACTGAAGAAACACCCCCCGAAATCAAATCCTGGCTACGGCCTTGCTACATATGTAGTCCAGTTTACTTGTGACTAGTTTACTTGTGACTTACTTTTATTCTAAATGAACGCATTGACCTTAGTAAGCAGCTTGTCCGCTTTGCGCGTAGGCTACATCTACCCAGGGCCGGCCTTAGCCCAAGTGGCGCCCTAGGCAAGACATACATTTGGCGCCCCAGGCATAGGCCTGCATTTGGCGCAATTAGTTTCCCACTCAATTGTTCAGCCCACGTTAGAATCTAAAGATGAATTGGCCAGAGCCGGTATACACTTACAGGGCCGTAGCCAGGATTTTATTTCGGGGGATGTTTTCTTGACCGTGAATTTTGAGGTGCGTAGCTGCGGGCGACTTTTTTGGGCGAAATTTTCTGACGACTTTTGTTAGTCGTCGAATTTTCTGACGTCCAAAAATCACTTTTCCGCGATTTTCGACTATTTTCTGCTCAAAATTACATTACACACTGTCATGTGCTAGTAAATGCATAATTATTTCATTTTTACATTACTTCATTTGGGGTGGGGATGTTCAAACAACCAAAACATCCCCCTAACTATGACCTTGTAGGCCTACGCTCAACTGAGTAATTCATTATAATTTCTTTATTAGTACACTTAAGGCTGGATAATATTCAATTTTGTGGAGAATGGCATAAGTTAAAAAATATTAAAATACACTCTTGTGGAAATGGCGCCCTCTTTATGGAAATGGCGCCCCATGCAACTGCCTGCTTTGCCTGTGCCTTAGGTCGGTCCTGCCTCAGCCCTTTCTTCATCATCGTCCCT
This sequence comes from Lumbricus terrestris, assembly GCA_949752735.1. Lineage (NCBI taxonomy): Eukaryota > Metazoa > Annelida > Clitellata > Crassiclitellata > Lumbricidae > Lumbricus > Lumbricus terrestris. The sequence continues at coordinate 2,767,863 of OX457047.1, read as the reverse complement.
ACTAGACTATTTTATTTCAATACGAATAAAGGGCAGGCTGTAATGTTGTAATCTCATCTTCATACTCTGCAGCAAGGACCACTCCCATTTCATACATTTCATTTCTTGCAACATCTTCACTGTCGAAATTGAACGTCGCGTATTTTAACCTGTCTCCCAAAGCAAAGAGAACAGAATGTCGTTACAAATCGAATTTTATTTGTCGATTTAAAATTTATGCAGTCCTTGAAATTGAATTAGGCCAGCCTGAACAGGTGCAAAGAATCCACAATTATTTAAAATTCTTTCCATTAGCGAAAGTTTTGAATTTAAAAGAATGTAGTGTAAAAAAATAAATTCGCCGGTGCCGCGGCGCCCCCCCCCCCCCAAAGACTGCGGCGCCCTAGGCAACTGCCTACTTTGCCTATAGCTAAGGCCGGCCCTGCATCTACCAGGCAGCAGCGGCACGATTTCTCGTTGGTTGCTGGTCCTGTGCTCTAGAATGTGGATATACAATACATCTATACCCGCACCTGCTAGCAAAGGTTCCTCTGACCCGTTATGTCGTAGGCTAATCCTAAAACTCCGTTTCACCCGAGGTTGGGACTATATTACTTTTACATTACACTTTCGACACCTAAATACAAGAAAAAGAGACAGTGTGATAATCAAGTCTTTACCACGGTGGTATTAAATGGGCTACATCTACATGTATACCTGCGCCTGCTGGCAAAGGTCCAACATGAACTACATCTGTTTTCTGGTAGCCTACACTTACTATAGAGTATTTTTAATCCAACTCAAAACTGTGCTCTTTTGCAGTGCTTGAGTCAGGCGCATTTCTGAGCAGTCCCTTTTAAGAGTTTAAGAGGCGCTTTAGAAATTCTCGAGCGAATGATAAACACATGCATACAAACATACGGAAGATATAGATACGTTGTCTACACAGTATTCTTTCAACGGTTGGCATTCAATTGGAACCATTCATTTTGTTTGTTGGTAGAACGATGCTGATAATAATTCCTCCAGCCATCATCATGGACGCGCTGGCCGGTCTCATTGGTCTGATCGTCTTGTCTTATTATTCGAGCATCCAATGCGATCCTCTGGCCAACAAGGACATCGCTAACCTTAACCAGGTCAGACTATAATAATGTTATTACCGGACGGGTCAAGGTTGTTGTATTCTATGGCGTCTGTGTTATAGGTTGGCGGAAGAGATCTTGAGCGCTCGCTTGTTGTTGTCTGACATGTGTCATGTACGATTGTACGTGATAGATGGGAAAGCGCAGACAAAACATCCCACAGATGGCAGAGAGGAATAGAGTGATATAAACAGACAAATGTAGCCATAGACCCAGAGAGAGAGACAGACAGACAGAGACCGAGACAGTGACAGCGACATGACAGTAAAAGTGACAGAGACAGTGATAGAGATGAGTAAAGGTAAAAGAGTTTATTATTGACTTTACGAATAAATTTATAAAATAACTATTATTCTGCCTCTATAGTCGTTAGCATAATTATGTCTATTTGAGATTGATGGCTAACTTATAAATTGCATGCATCAAAGTGCTTTATGCGCTTGATAAGATTTGTAATATTTTTAACGTTTATTCTGCCAGTATGATGACAGAGGATGGCTATAGAACAGAGGACTGAAGAGAGATGTACAAAATAGAGATGAATTACGTAATTGGACACAGTGACGTAGACAAGAGGTGTTTCGGGGTTAAACCCTCCCCCATTGGCCTCGAGAAAAAGGCTTTTTAATAGGTTATTTATCCACTCAAATAAAAATAAAAAACAATAATTATTGTAGTATCAATTGTTTTTCTTACCTTATTCCCTTTGCTATTTTATTCTCTTTTTATTTGCTGTAATACTGTTGGGTTGGTGTCAGGAAGGGCACCCGGCCAGGCCATAAACCCCCAACCCCTTCCCCCATCATAACTTCCTGGCTACGCAACTGACTGGACATAAGCCTGCGAACCTGCCTGAGGACAGGGAACGAAGGAAGAAACTATTGTGCCAGTAGGATAATACAATGCAAGAACTTATCCACCGATGTCACAATAAGCCGCTATTTTTAGATCGATATTTAGAACAGGAAACCTATGTAAAGATTTAGGCCTAAACATGGAGGTTATATTAAGTGCTTTCTAAAGGATTATCTTGCCTTATTTTCACCAATAATTATTATTATCTTTTGTCTTATCTGTGCAGCTGCTTCCATATTTTGTTGTCACAATTTTTGCCGATTCACCGGGATTTTCTGGACTTTTCCTGTCCACGCTATATGGAGGAGCATTGAGGTATTGATGTTTTTCAATTGCTTTGCCAGATCCGTTAGATTGTTGTAGAAATGAACGAGATTTGCAGATTTTAACATCTTGTTTCAGAACTGTATAGCCTACTATAGGCTAGCTTGTGACTGCTTTTAGAGTAACTTCTCAAAGACGTTTACCATCATTTTACCAGATGAGTTAGGCCATTTAAAAAATGATAAAGACTGAAAGAGGTTTATCATCATCATTTTACCAAATTAGTCATATTATTACTATTATACAAATTCACGAGACTGAAAGAGGTTTGTCATCATGATTCAGAACTAACTTATAACTTGGTGGGGCGCGGTGGTGTATTGCGTATGTTCGTGGCCTTGTAGCCGGAGGGCTGCAGGTTCGAATCCACCTGAAGCCGCTTCGTAGGGACCTTGGGCAAGTCCTTCGCTCGCAATTGCTCAGCGCTACGGCGTGAAACTCCGATTCAGTGTCCGCGCAGTCGTCGGGAGCGCTACTGAGTAGTTCTCTTGAAGGGCGCTATAACAAGTGTACATACATACCTTGCCTTATGTTCTATTTCTTTGTTGTGTGTGTATCATGTAGTACCGTTTCATCTGCGCTGAGCGGATCAGCCGCAAACTGCTGGGAGGATATTCTCAAATGGAAACTAAACCACCTGCCAGAAACAAGGAAGGCTCTCATCAACAGAAGCCTAGGTAGAGATCTTAAAGCCTAGGTTACTCGGTAATTCGCGTTGTCTAAAGCACAAAAATCAATACGTAGGCCTAAATGTAGAGTCGGTATCTTGGGCGCCGGCGCATAGGGGCAAGAGGGTGCCCCTGGAAAATTGACTCCCATTCCAGGGTGATGTATCCCGACTCTTGCAGTGACGCTCCACATCTACAGTCTCTTCCATCATCCATCCGCTATCTACTGTTGTGCCCTCCTTTGCTTCGTCTGCCCATCATTCCAAACACAAATGCCGTCATCTTCCTGTCATTCTGCATATAATTATGTGGCCGAAGAGACCCAGAAACTCAGTCGCAAATAACAACAAAGGCAACGGCTCCACTAGGCTAGGTGTATGTCCAATGTCTATAAAGGCTATACCGGTAACTTTTTAAGTTCATTGGCCTGCACGTCACTCGATGCGAGCCAAAGAGAGGTAGGCCAACATGTAGGCCTAAATGACCGAGACTGAGCTATAGGGCCTAGCTACTCTAGTTTGAGGAGCTATTAGACAGCAGATCTGTTTTGCCATGTTTTGCTCTGTTGGTCTCATTCACAGGACCACAGACCGCTCTGATGTATGGTGTACAAATTTAATGATGTGTGTCATTTGAAGCTTTGACACGTCCTCCTGGTTGTGCTATTTTATTTACGTAAAATTTATAGCAATAAAACTTACCCTAAAAACATTCACTCTCATTTATGATCAAATGGCAATTTGGCTACGCTCTACCTGTAACCCAATTAATTGTAATGAGATCTGTAACTTAATTAATTGTAATGATATCTGTAACTTAATTAATTGTAATGAGATCTGTTACTTAACTAATTGTAATGAGATCTGTAACTTAATGAATGGTAATGAGATCTGTGACCCGATTTATTGTAATGCGACCCGTAACTTAATTAATTGTAATGAGATCTGTAACTTAATTGTAATGAGATATGTAGGTTCATTAATTGTAATGAGATCTATAAGTTAATTAATTGTAATGAGATCTGTAACTTAATTAATTGTAATGAGATCTGTAACTTAATTAATTGCAATGAGATCTGTAACTTAATTAATTGTATTGAGATCTGTAACCTAATTAATTGTAACAAGATCAGTAACTTAATTAATTTAATTGGATCTGTAAATTAATTAATAATATTGCAATGCGATTATAATTGTAACTTCTGTTGCAATGTTTGTAATCTCGGAGGTTTCATGGAAGTCTGATGCACTCGATAACAGTCGATGGATTATATTATAGCAGTTTATTTTATCCTTTTGTTCCAGTTGTACTGCTTGGTGCTCTGTCCACTGGAGTGGCCTTCCTCTCGGCCTATTTCCCAGGTCCCATCACACAGGTAACCTACCATATCATTGATTAGACCTACTTGTCAGATTGCTCTTAATTAATAGTTGTCAGATTAGTTTATAATTTCTATCAAGTGGGATGAATTATCCATTTATCCTATTATAATTGTTTGTGTAAAACGTAAAACTGTCTGAAATTACTGTTTACAAGCAGGATACCGTCGAGGCGATATTCCTACATTGTCCTGGGATGAAAATTGTAGGCCTAATTAATAACTTTTAATAGTAACTTCTATCAATAACTTCTATTAATAACTTTTATCAATAACTTATATTAATGATTTATATTAATAGCTTCTTTTAATAACTTCTATTAATAACTTATATCAATAACTTCCATTGCGTCTGTTTCCAATGCAAAAAGGCACCAGCCTATGGCATGCTAAACCCAAGAGATGATCGGGTCAATATCCAGACAATCAGTCCCATGATAGACAGGCACGTCCATACTCCATAGTGAATTCACACAGAATGTTTAGAATTAAAAATTGATTCTAGGTATATGATTGTATACACCGTGACATCTATTACGTGTATAATTGGGCTTATACGTTGTCAGGTGATGATGGCGTTGTGCAGCTCGGTGACCGGTCCAGTCACAGCGATCTTCATCCTCGGGGCCATCTCAAAACACGCAAACTGGAAGGTTACACTTTTCAAATTATCCTTCACACTACTCTCACATTTCTGCCGTCATGTCTGAGAAACTGCATTGGATTTCTCTTAATGTGCGCATGAGATATTTACAAATCCTGGTCTCCACACACAACGGGGTCTTGCCCAGAAATAATTGTCTAGCTGATGTTATGCTCCGGCCTCTCTCGACCTCCTATACGACCTATAGCGTGGTGCACATAGAAACAAAGAAGCAAAAGTCGCTATAGCTTCATGACTGTGATTGCACCTCAGTCACGCTGGGCGGACTGAGCATCTTCTATTTATCTCTGGATCATGGATCATGCATTTTTTAAATCGACCTTTACAAGTCGCTGCGTAATGTCAGCTAAGACTCCAACGTTTAACGAATGAAATGGTGTCTTGATTGCTAACCAATCAGTCAGTCAGTCAATCATTCAATCAATCAATCAGTCAATCAACAATCAATCAACCAATCAATCAATCAATCGATCAATCAATCGATCAATCAATCACATCGTTTATCTGAACTAATTGAGCTGACACAGACGCAACTATATTTAATATATTCAATATATTTAACTCCGCCACTGGTTGCTCTCTGCCGGTGCTAGTGCCAGTCCCAAGCCTAGACAATGGAGGAGGGATCGCTAATGATCCTTGCTATCACACAGTTAAACGGAAACTATCTACCTACCAGACGCAACTTTAACGTCACTATTTGTTTGTATGTGCACTTATTATAGCGCCCATTCAAGCTCTTTACTCAGAGGCGCTTCCGACTACAGAGCGGACACTGCATCGGAGTTTCACGCCGAAGGGCTGAGCAATTGCGAGTGAAGAACTTGACCGAGGTCCCTACGCGGCAAATTAAGGTGAATTCGAACCTGCAACTCTTCGGCTGCAAGGCGACGAACTACGCCACCGCGCCCCACTATTGCCGATGTTGATAATTATCGTGCACATGCTACAAATGCTGATTGCTCCTATGTAGTCGTGAATGAGATCGCTGGTATTTTTCGATATTGCAGGGAACGTTAATAGGGGGCATCGTGGGTGTGCTGATAACGCTCTGGCTGAGCATGGGATCCCTCACCGTGCCCCACAAGCACCCTCCTCTGCCACCCGTGTCCGTGGAACGATGTTCCATTCCGAGCAGCAACTCGTCTCTATTCGCATCTTCGCTGATGAACTATACCAACAACAACTACAACAACAACAACTACACGTCATCATCATTCGACTTCTTGGATGGAATCACCGCCAAAGATCGTTTGAATCGAACAGCAGAAGCGATGCCGGAAGCTAAAAGCCATGTGATAATTAAAGCATTGCCTACGAAAATTAATTACACGCCATTTTGTAGCATTACAATCGTCATCGCCATCATCGTCATTGTTGCCATCATCATCCTCATTGTCGTCGATAGGCTATCATCGGTTCATAACTGCATTGGTTTTTCGGAAAAGAGGTCTTTGTTTTTTCTTCTCGAATCCATGCAACTGACAGTTCATGGAATACAATGGGTACCCATGAAGGGAAAAATTCCCGCTAGGTAGGGGCCCTACTTTCAAGATTAATCATATAAGATGAGATATCAACCTTATAACGACAATTCTGATTTCTGGACTCTTAAAACGTCCGCAGACTATACCGTTACCGATTCATCCCCGTTCTGATTCGTGTGTTCGTCTTGCCATTGTGTTGTGCAGAATTCTAAACCGTGCTTCATGATAGTTACACGCATTTTGCTCTCTTAGATGAGCTACACGTAGCATCATAATAAGTATATATTATTACAACTTAGTATTGAACACATTGCAACACTTTAAATGTCGTTTTGAAGGCTATGTTTGTTTCGATGCTCAGACTGAACTTCGAGGTCTGGAGAACTTCTACGCCATATCGTATCTGTGGTTCTCGCCGTTTGGAGCTCTCATCACCGTGGTCATCGGCATAATAGCATCTTTCATTATGAGTAAGTGCAATGTGATCTGCAGTCTACTGTTATTTTTGTAATCAATGTAATAAACTGAGTATAGCCTACTCATTATCGCGGCCTGGGTCCAAGTCTCGCTCAGAGCAAAATTTTTGTTGAATTTCCAGTTATCTGCCAGTGGCGCTTTTCTGTTGTGTTGTTTGCCTCAGGTCTGTTGAAAATAAAATCGCCCCTCCCACTCCTGGCTTGGCCGATCAGGAGCGTTCCAGCACTTAGGCCATTAGTGTTAAGCTACCGAGTCTGTTGTTTAGCCTACATGTACCTCCGTGTCGTTCGAAGCTGGCCGTATTTTATATGACTTGTAGCCTATCTGTAATCATTCTGCGGTCTGTCAGATTGAATGTCAATAAACGAAGATTATTATTATATGTTCAGTTATTAATTTAGACTGACAAAGGAGCCTACTCAGTAAGGTTACCTGCAGGCTAGTAACAGACGATATTAACTTCACAAAAGTCGGACTTAACTGTATGGCAGCCTGCAATGCGCCCATCTCCCTTCTGCTCATTTTGCAGCTGCCTCAGGTTATAATTGAAAGCTAAGTCAACGCTATGTGGCTTCCTCTTGTCTTACAACCCAGTTCTTCCATGAATTATGGTTCTTAGGACGGGGTCTCGAATCACGATATAGTCCCACCTCTGAATATAATAATTATTCAAAATCAAACAGCCGTTTATAAGCTGATGCCGACTTGATCTATAATTATAATCTCTTTGATTAAGAAATGGAATCGTCTGTCTCGGTTTTGGGGATCGGTTCCTGTTATCCCACCTATCGGCCTTAATTAATAAATTATGTTGTTATAATATAGGCAAATACAGTTGAGACTGTGCACCACTGTATTTAACGTTCAAGTTATGCTGGCTCACAATTGTCAGTAGTTAAGAATTAGTTAAGCGTTAAACTGTATGCCATTGTTCCATTCCCAAGTGAGAGTTACGCAGTCTGTGAACCTGTTTTAATTTCCGATCTGTCCTCATTTACTTCATGATAGCCTAATTGGGGGTATCTCCGATTAGCGGAATTATTATCCATGCTCGGCCCTTTATTGCCTGCGTGTCTAATTTAAAAAAATTATATTTTGCTGTGCCCATTCTTTTTGATGTGACACAGGTTTTTTTAACGTCCGGTTGTACACAAAATGTGCAGTTCTAAATGGATTTGTGCACTTGCAGAAGCACTTCTGTACAGTTAAAACTAGCAAAAAAGATCATTGTCCTCCGATTGGAAGCAATTTGCCACGAAGAATTGGAGAGGAAAGAATGGGTTGTGCAGTTCTAAAAATTCATTAAACACAGCCCTGATGTGACACGTATTGGCAAAGGTTTCAATAAAGATTTGATTGATTGATTGATTGATCTGATTGGTTGGTTGGTTGATTGATTGAACTTTTCTTATGAATCAGGGGACAGAGATCTGGAGGCGAAGGTGGACGAACGTCTTCTGTTGCGCTTCCGCGGATGCGGTTGGGCGGAAAAGGACGATGACGAAGAAGACGTTGACGACAAGAACAGAGCTGCTCTGGTGCAAGAAACGAAGGTAGGCGCTACATAAGTTTTTTTTATCTCTCATCATCATTCTTCACACCTCATCATCGTTAACAGCATCATCATCATCATCATCAAAAGATTTTTATAGCGCCAATCACTATGCGACCAACGGAACGGGGCGATTCAACGAGTGGCGTTTTTGTTGCTGCTTTTCTCAGTCTAATAATAATAATAATAATAATAATAATAATAATAATAATAATAATAATAATAATAATAATAATAATAATAATAATAATAATAATAATAATAATAATAATAATAATAATAATAATAATAATAATAATAATAATAATAATAATAATAATAATAATAATAATAATAATAATAATAATAATAATAATAATAATAATAATAATAATAATAATAATAATAATAATAATAATAATAATAATAATAATAATAATAATAATAATAATAATAATAATAATAATAATGTAATTTAATTTCCAACTGGCGCAACCAGAATGATTGCAGTTTATAGCATAACGGATGCTCACAAGTTATTACAGGGAGTCCAATTTGATTGTTGGCAGACAACAGGGCGCCCATCACGACCTACTAGGCTACTACTGCTTTTACCCACGCCATCGAACGATCGGAATCGACCTTATGAAATCATATTACCGAAACGAAAATAATAAACGAAATAAATCAAAGTATAAAATGTGCAATATTCTGAAGACCTTATAAATAATAGATCACATTATAATTAATTTGTAAGAGTTTTACCTTAGACGTACTTAGACCTGAACCTCGATGTGCTTCAGCTGATGGACACGACCTGCTAGGCATCCGTGTGGGTTACGTTGGCTACATTCGGAATAGACAGGCTCGTAACATAACTTTAGTCTCTCATATGAACTCACAGATTATTAAAAAAAAAAAAAAAAAAAAAAAAATAATAATAATAATAATAATAATAATAATAATAAAGAACTTACCGATGGTAGGCAGGGGCGAATTCATGGGGGCCAATCCGGCCATGGCGCCCATTTAGAAATTTCTTTATTTTTTTACCAGCTATTCTGGCTCAGAAAGTTGATGTGCCAACCCCCCACCCTCCCCCCCCCCCCCCCCCATGAGCACTTTCGTAGGCCTCCCCACGCCCCACAAGGTCCGAGATCCGTACACGAGGTCTGTGCGAACACTGTGCGACTAAAAAAGGTCAACTATTTTGGCGGATAAACTGGTATCTTTTCGTTGGGAATTCGACAAATGACTAAAAAAGGTCATCAAATTTTTCGGTGACCAAGACGATATTTGACCCAAAATTTCCCCCCCTTCGAATTTTTCCCCCGCCCTTCATGGTAGGTCAACACACACACACGTGGAACAAACCAACCAACCTATTCCTACCGACGATAACTTCTCGTGTTCCTATGGGACACTCGTCAAGTAATTCGTCTTCATTTCTTACTTACAGGGTCTGAATGGAGCGGCTGATGGTTTCCTTAGGGACGTGGAAAATCGGTCTTCGAATGGAACCGAAAACCGGTTTCACAGATCAACAAATGGCCATTTAAATAAGGAAACGGAAAACGGTTTTCTACGGAAAGACGATCCCGAGGAAACAACGCACCTTTAAGTCAACACTGGCTTAGATCACGCAGTACACGATGCACATCGAAAGAAGAGTAGAGCGTATTAGTTGTAATGATCTCCTGCGAGTTTAACTGTATAGATTTTTAATGATGATGATGATGATTGCCAGAATGAAATCTGTATCTATTATGATGGCTGTGATCGTTCAATTTCCAGCGTCAATCAAAGGACCAGCATAAAAATAATAAGTTAGGCTTCAGTAGTAGAGATTGTTCAGCGTCAACGTAGTGATAAGGGAATCATTCGAATCCCCATTCAGCATGGATTGTTTTGATCAGGGCGTACAATTTTCAAAATACGTGGAACGTCCCTACTGAAATTCTTCAGTTTGTTAAAGGTATCCCTCTCTGGAACACGGTATTCCTCTCTGGAACACGGTATCCCTCTCTGTAACACGGTATCCCTCTCTGTAACACGGTATCCCTCTCTGGAACACGGTATCCCTCTCTGTAACACGGTATCCCTCTCTGGAACACGGTATCCCTCTCTGGAACACGTTAGCTCTCTCTGGAACACGGAATCCCTCTCTGTAACACGGTATCCCTCTCTGGAACACGGTAGCCGATTCGTTAAAGCAGTCGTCGTGCCTCCTCTCTCACGGTTGCTGTCCAACGTGCAGCCATGGATCTTAGGCAAGTCTTTGATTCGATTTGATTGGACCAACTTATTGAAACCCGGTGATTAGTTCGTATAGAGCTTCGCAAATGCGTAGAAATGCTGTTACTAATGAGGAAAATATAATAAGAATAATAATAGGTTGCGTGTTGGACTTCTAGTTGAAAGGACGATACATATCCAATTATCAATCTCCCGATTGATTCGTGGCCAACTTCTGAATGATGAAGTTTGAGAATTTGTCGAGTAGTAGGTTTTTTTAGTTGACATTGTCGAGAGTTTGGTTGACATTGTCGAGTGTTTGGTTGACATTGTCGAGTGTTTGTGGTTGACATTGTCGAATGTTTGTGGTTGACATTGTCGAGTGTTTGGTTGACACTGTCGAGTGTTTGGTTGACATTGTCGAGTGTTTGGTTGACATTGTCGAGTGTTTGGTTGACGGTGTCGAGAGTTTGGTTGGCATGACATTGTCGAGTGTTTGGTTGACATTGTCGAGTGTTTGGTTGACGGTGTCGAGAGTTTGGTTGGCATGACATTGTCGAGTGTTTGGTTGACATTGTCGAGTGTTTGGTTGACATTGTCGAGTGTTTGTGGTTGACATTGTCGAATGTTTGTGGTTGACATTGTCGAGTGTTTGGTTGACATTGTCGAGTGTTTGTGGTTGACATTGTCGAATGTTTGTGGTTGACTTTGTCGAATGTTTGTGGTTGACACTGTCGAGTGTTTGGTTGACATTGTCGAGTGTTTGGTTGACGGTGTCGAGAGTTTGGTTGGCATGACATTGTCGAGTGTTTGGTTGACATTGTCGAGTGTTTGGTTGACATTGTCGAGTGTTTGGTTGGCATTGTCGAGTGCGATTGTAGGAAATTTAAGAAGTTTAAGTGTGCTGTTGCCCAAAGTCAGAGTCGTCAGTTCTTGAACATAAGATTGTTCGGTTGACATTGTTGAATAGTTGGTCATGTAGGTTAGTTGGCTTTGTCGAGAGTATGGTTGACATTGTCGAGTGTGGTTGACATTGTCGAGAGTGTGGTTGACATTGTCGAGAGTGTGGTTGACATTGTCGAGAGCGTGGTTGACATTGTCGATTAGTAGGTAATGTAGTTGACACTGTCTAGTTGCGTGCAGCGTGTGAAAGTATGTTTTTTTCGGAGATTAGCTCAAATCAACAACGCACAATAATTTCATTCTGTTATGTGAAGCTCGTTTCACTTGTTTTTGACAGAAAGTGTGCGGTTGGCGTGGTGTAGTGCCTGGTTGACTTGGTCAACTTGTGTGGAGTGTGTAGCGTGTGGAATGATTTTTTTACAAAGATTCGTTTAAGTATACACGATTTAATAATTGTAATGTGTGAAGTTTTACTTGCGTTTGACATTAAGCTGTGAAGTTGACATTATTAATAGTGTCGTTGCGTTGACTTTGCGAAGTGTACGTTGTGAGTATGAAATTTTCAAAAATCGTCTCAAGTCAATAATTATTATTACACACGAATTTAATTTATTTTAATTATGCCGAGACCTACACAGTAGTGAAGGTTTGGAGTGAAAAGCTCAAAAACTGTGAGCGTGCATTCTGGACAAATATACATACATACAAACATACATACAAACCTAGCCACATCCTTTCTTATTATTACGTAAGTCTTACCTCCGCTATTCTTGTATACATTGACATAATGCTGATTCTATAGTTGTTCATAATTAAACCTTTAAATTGTACAGGTCATCTATCTCCATAGTGCAGCTAGGCTCCCCTTCCGCTAAATAGTTTATAGACCCTACCTCATTTAGCATAATATCATAGTTTATAATAAACTCTTATTATAGAACCAATTAAGAGAACCTCTTATGTGCTGAACGGAGCGGTGGTGGCGTGGGATAGGCTACCAGTGGAGCGGCAGATCTATCGTAGGCATAGTCTGGGGCAAGTCGTTACACCATGATGACATTGCCTAACTTTTCGTCATTTACATGTATGTCGTTTCATTATGAATGTTCTAAGTAGGCTACCGGTATGTCGTCAGTGGTTGTAGCAAGTACCGTAAGTATAAGTGAGTATGTACTTTATTGAACTGCCTGCAAGCCCTTTTCAATGGAAAAGAACAGAATAATTATAGCGTGTAGGCCTACAATCACGAAAAATTGAAACATGCAATTCAGTAAACATAGTATAATAGTATACAAATAATACAACTACATAATAGACATGTTATGAACTATAGCCTACAGAAGAGAAAGGCTCGACAGGGAATAAACATTGTCACTTGAATAGCATCCATGTGACAATAGCATCCGTGCAGCCACAATAATATTATATCGTTGTACTAATGCTCGCCTGATTAGTTCATTGATCATTTGGCATACATACAGGTCTAATAGACTATTCATTGTTACTGTTGTTATTCAAAGGTCTAATAGACTATTCATTGTTACTGTTGTTATTCAAAGGTCTAATAGACTGTTCATTGTTACTGTTGTTATTCAAAGGTCTAATAGACTATTCATTGTTACTGTTGTTATTCAAGCTGCCTCAATCGTTTTGCCATTTTTGATCGATATTAATAGTCCAATGGGAAACGTGTGCATGGACTTTGAACACATTTCGGCCAAGCAAAATTTAATTATTGATCGGATTTAATCGATTGATCGACTTTGAATTTCGCTGATGAAACAGAGGACAGAGATTTTGAAGCGAAAGTGGATTAACGTCTTCTTGTGAGGTTCCGTTTCTGAGGTTGGTCGGACGAGAACGAAAATAAATGGTGTCGGCCCACTATTCCGAAGGTCCACTATTCCGAATATCCGCTATATTTTGTTCGTTATCCTTGGTGGTTAGCCAGGTTAGGGTTACGGTGGGTTAGGGTTAGGGTTGGGTTAGGGTGGATTAAGGTTAGGGTTTGGTTAGGGTGGTTTAGGGTCAGGGTTGGGTGGGTTAGGGTTAGGTTCAGGGTTAAAGTTATGGTTATAGGGTCGGGGTTAGGTTTGGGGTGGGTTAGGGTTATGTTTAGGGTTAGGTTTAGGGTTAGGGTTATGGTAGGGTTATGGTTAGGGTTAGGGTTAGGGTTGGGGTGAGTTAGGGTTGGGTTTTAGTTAGGTTTAGGGTTAGGGTTCGGAATAGTGGACCTTCGGAATAGTGGACCCTTGGAATAGTGGACCCAAACCAAATAAATAGGAACCCCATCCCTGTAAAAGACCTTGACGCTACAGAAACTACAAGAAGGAGCCGTTCCGTTACTTTTTTCTCTCGACCAATGCTCCGATCGGAACAGGAGGAACTAAGCGGGTAAGTAAGACGACGAGGATAAAGTATAGGTATAGGAATATAACGGAAACCGCCCGCGCCCTCTAGCGGCTGACGGTAGAGTGGATGACGATCTCTCCCACCAGGTGGTAAGGCTTGCGTGTCGCTCCAGGTGGGCGCAAGTCCGGCCTCCGTCGTCTTTCGAAGGGCTTAACAGTGTTCGTCGACCGCACGAAGACACGAAGACAACAGACGTTTTCAGACGATATATTGTCAATCACAACTCCACACGTCAGCAGCAGGCATGCACGTGATATACCGCGAACTATCGTTCCCCAGCAGCGGACGGTCATGTACCCAACGGCAGCTCCCACAGCAATGGCTGACTACGGGGGCGCCACACTGCGTCGAACACGGAAACTACACGGCAGCGGCAGCGACGTTCAGCGGCGGCGGCAACGCCGAGCCCCAACGACCGATTCCCAGCGACGGACGACTCGGTGACTCGCTCAACGACTGACGAACTCGGGCACAACTCCGGAACTGAGCTGGACTTCTAATACGGACGGAGCTCCCGCAGACTTCCCGGTGACAACTCTTTTCTTCATGCGGGCAGCGGTCCTATTTATACGTGTCCAAGGGGACAGGGGACTTGGCGCCAAAAGATCCGCGCATGCGCACTACAGGGGGTCCGACGTCAGAGGTCCGGACAGGTGCGAGGGGACCTGGCGGGCAAAGATCCGCGCATGCGCACTACAGGGGGGACTTCGCGCCAAAAGATCCGCGCATGCGCACTACAGGGGGACTTCGCGCCAAAAGATCCGCGCATGCGCACCACAGGGGGACCTACGTCAGGGGTCCGACAGGTGCGAGGAGGCAAGGGAAGAGGCAAGGGGGCTTCGCGCCAAAAGATCCGCGCATGCGCACCACAGGGGGACCTACGTCAGGGGTCCGACAGGTGCGAGGAGGCAAGGGAAGAGGCAAGGGGGCTTCGCGCCAAAAGATCCGCGCATGCGCACTACAGGGGGGACTTCGCGCCAAAAGATCCGCCAGGTGCGAGGAGGCAAGGGAGGAGGGGAGGGGACCTCTAGGCACGAGCGAACGACGACGCGAATCGACCGCCCACGAAGCCAATCGACGGCGTAAACAAGACCGCGGAGGCGGCTCAGGCGAATTTCGCCACATCTTCCTCCCACCACGATTCGAAATGTCCCTATTTCGAGGGGTCAGGGCCCACACACCCTCCCGGAAACAAGGAACCCCCTAGACCGTCCGCATTATACAGTAACCGGCCAACGGGCCAATGGCAACAATTCTGCCTTCGAACGACTTGTAAGTCGTAACAACAGAAGCGGAACCAAACAAAAGAAAGGACCAACGTCCACGAAATGTCCATCGTTCATTATGCAAAGAGTCCATAAAAATGGGCCAACGAGCCACAACACTTTACGCTAAGTTTCATCGTAACGAGACACGGCCAACGGGCCAAACTGACGAAAAAGCACGAGTTATACACATTTCAACAGCGAGAAACGGCCAACGGGCCACACATAACAACGTATAATTAAACAACGCAACATCTTGAGCGTTCACAAATGTCCATAGTCCATTTCACGAAAAAAAGTCTCAGAGTTCAAGTCTCTTTTCACAATACACGTCTATTCGTAGCGAGCCGGACGACGGACCATACGCTTTGGTCGGCCATCCTGGAAATTCACAGTCACCGGCGACGAAGCATCAACAGCGGCGGACTCGTCAGGCGGACGAGTGGCAATGTCACACTCTGATGGCTGCTTGCGACTTTCCCCAAAAAGGATCCCGTCAAAACTTGTCTCAACCCAAGCCACGGAATTAACCTTATAATCAGCCAGTGGAATGGCTTCTACAATTTTAGCGAACCCGTCCATCACCGTCAAAATTCTACGCCTACGCGGGTGGGTACCAGTAATATCCATGCTAAACCGTTCCCAAGGCTTCCCACAGGGTAAGGGTTTCAAGGGACCCTGCCTGGGCAGTTGACCTCGGTGGTATTGGGCAGAGGGAGAGCATCGCTGACTAAACCTCTTTACGGTTCCCGACCAACCAACCCTAAAGGCCCTGCGTCGGACTTTCCACCTAGTCCTACGCACACACTCGATAACCGCTGGTTCCAAAATTTCATCAGCAAGCATACTGTCCAACTGGCTATCACTAACAATCCTATGCGGCATCGGGTGACTTCCTAACGCTTGTCTCACCGGATGGACATCTGTCTCAATCTTATGCGTGCTCACCGACGTCTTTCCTAACAAACTTCTCATCCGTTCCTGGATTTCCGGCGACACATCCTCGGGCAAATCTACCAACATTAACTCACTAGGCGAAGCGTCTTTATTCTGACTAATCCTACCTTCGTCCATCCTAATCGGCTCAACTTCAACCGGACTATCATTCAAGTCTACTATTCTCACGTGCGCATTAGTCCTATCGCCTAATACTACACGGGCAAGGTGAACTCCAGGACGGATCTCGTGAGCCTCCGTCATCCACGCGGGAGCCACCGAGGTCACATCTCCGTATACGGTTTTCACAGGCACCTCACTTTGGCATTTGGGCGGTAACTCTATTTCCTCGGCGACACTTACACGACGGCACCAAATTGAGCCATTCCCTCTCACTAAGGGGATACGTTTGCGACCAATAAACAGAGCCCCGTTACCAAAACTCAAGCGACAACGCTGTTCCCTCAAGAAATCCATTCCTAACATCGGTTCGGAAATCTGGTCAGAGACTAAAAAGTTAGCATGGACCTCAAAACCATCCCAAAATCTAAGGGGTAACCGGACCTCGCCCAAAACATTAATATTCGAGCCATTAGCAGCCATCAACAAGCGTGTACAAGAACGGAGTTCTAACCCTTCCACTGCTGAAGACGGAACCAGGCTCACTTCGGATCCGGTGTCGATGAGAGACATCTGCAGTCGGTCGTTGATCCTTCCACGAACGTAAACGGCATTACTGCTGGCGCGGTCGGGCAGCTTCGGACGTGTCGTGTGGTTCACCACCACGGATGTCGATGGCGCAGGTGCGTCTCCTCCTGTCGTTTCCTCGTCACTCGGCCGGTTCCGGAAACGGCGCGGCTGACGGCAATCTCGGACCACGTGACCGGCTCTACCGCATCCATAACAGGTCACGGTTCTCCTCGTAGTCTCCGGCTGGCGATCTCCCAATCGGCGGTCCCCAGGCCGTTGATCTCGTCTCGATCCATCGTCGTCGATCGTAGACTGGTTCCGTAGCTCCCGGAACTGTTCGTCCATCTTCCGTTCCATTTCTCGCTGCCAACGACGCTGATCGTCACGCTGTGTCGTCAAGAAGCGGTCCAGGGTCGACTGGAGCTGGTTGGTCGGCTCGACTTCTTGCGTTCCACGGACACGGTTCGACGGTCTCCGATGATCGTCGTTCTCAGAGGCTCTCTGGTAGGCCTCTAAGCGTAGAGCGGTCCGATAAGCCTCATCCAGAGTCTTCGGCTCACGCTCCCTGACTTTCAACGAAAGCTCCCTGTCTCGCAAAGCTTCCAGGAACGAGTCTCTTGCGATAATCTGCGTCGTCTCGTTGGACGGGACAGGATAGGCCAATACAACGAGTCTGCGAATCTCGTGTAATAAGTCGCTCAAACTTTCTCCGGCCCCTTGGCGTCGAAAATACAGCTGACTACGGAACGTCTCAGCTTGTCCGTCCGTCCCATATCTCTGTCGGAGACGCTCCACCAGTTGGGCGTAACTTACGTCAGCTTGCGCGCCGAAATCCCAAAGAAGTTGCGTCGCAGCCTTCTCTAGCGCGCAGCGTAGATGATCCACTTTGTCCGCGTCTGTCCATCGATTGTGACGAGCGCATACCTCGAATTGTACTAGAAAGGATTCCAGGGACCCAGTCCCGTCGAATCGACCCGGCTTCATTGGCGTCGGTCGGTTCCGCAGGAGACTTCCGAAGTTCTCCAACAACTCCTTCGACGAATCCGTTGTCTCCGTCTTCACACGGGGACTCGTCTCCACCAGCTCCTCACCATCGTCGGAAATGAGCTCGATCAGTCGGCCACGGCTCGGCTGCTTCTCCATCGTCGTTCTTCCCACAGCAGGCGGAGAGACATCAGCAGGCGTGCTGAACTCGAAAAGTCTCGGCTGCCGGAACGTTACCTCGTCGTCGTCCATCATCTTCGGTAGACTCGTCTATTCGTCGGCTGGAACAACTGCGTACCCCACTTCTGGTACCAGTGTAACGGAAACCGCCCGCGCCCTCTAGCGGCTGACGGGAGATTGGATGACGATCTCTCCCACCAGGTGGTAAGGCTTGCGTGTCGCTCCAGGTGGGCGCAAGTCCGGCCTCCGTCGTCTTTCGAAGGGCTTAACAGTGTTCGTCGACCGCACGAAGACACGAAGACAACAGACGTTTTCAGACGATATATTGTCAATCACAACTCCACACGTCAGCAGCAGGCATGCACGTGATATACCGCGAACTATCGTTCCCCAGCAGCGGACGGTCATGTACCCAACGGCAGCTCCCACAGCAATGGCTGACTACGGGGGCGCCACACTGCGTCGAACACGGAAACTACACGGCAGCGGCAGCGACGTTCAGCGGCGGCGGCAACGCCGAGCCCCAACGACCGATTCCCAGCGACGGACGACTCGGTGACTCGCTCAACGACTGACGAACTCGGGCACAACTCCGGAACTGAGCTGGACTTCTAATACGGACGGAGCTCCCGCAGACTTCCCGGTGACAACTCTTTTCTTCATGCGGGCAGCGGTCCTATTTATACGTGTCCAAGGGGACAGAGGACTTGGCGCCAAAAGATCCGCGCATGCGCACTACAGGGGGTCCGACGTCAGAGGTCCGGACAGGTGCGAGGGGACCTGGCGGGCAAAGATCCGCGCATGCGCACTACAGGGGGGACTTCGCGCCAAAAGATCCGCGCATGCGCACTACAGGGGGGACTTCGCGCCAAAAGATCCGCGCATGCGCACCACAGGGGGACCTACGTCAGGGGTCCGACAGGTGCGAGGAGGCAAGGGAAGAGGCAAGGGGGCTTCGCGCCAAAAGATCCGCGCATGCGCACCACAGGGGGACCTACGTCAGGGGTCCGACAGGTGCGAGGAGGCAAGGGAAGAGGCAAGGGGGCTTCGCGCCAAAAGATCCGCGCATGCGCACTACAGGGGGGACTTCGCGCCAAAAGATCCGCCAGGTGCGAGGAGGCAAGGGAGGAGGGGAGGGGACCTCTAGGCACGAGCGAACGACGACGCGAATCGACCGCCCACGAAGCCAATCGACGGCGTAAACAAGACCGCGGAGGCGGCTCAGGCGAATTTCGCCACAGGAAGATGAACATGAAAAAGACGCATCAAAAATCTTTCAATCTTTCGCTTCGTTAATTTATTTGTGCGTCCATCCACAACTTCGGTGCGTCCATGGACGCACCAACTTTATTTTTGTGCGTCCGGCGTCAAAATTTGTGCGTCAACTAACGGAATCACTGATCACCACACTGATGTGCGATAGAGATGTGTAACCGAACAACAGCACCGAAAACGTATTGTATAATTATGCAGACCAGGCAACACCAGTCTACGCATTATAGCAAAGCATCGTGCGGCAGGCTTTATTACACCCATTTGTCCCAGTCTACTCAGTGGCGTATACAGCTAGCTTTTCATGGACCCGTGTACAGAGGTCCCGCATGGGCCCCTGTTTGACCTTGCAAGGCCGGTATCTTTGCGGGCTTGCAATCAAAATTCACCAAAACTAATCAATGACATTCATCATTAGGTCCTAAATTAACACATGCAATGCAACTCACTCACAGAATCAACTTGAATGCTACATGAATGAGACAGATAAAGTATTATAACTGCAGTGATTTCTCAGTCGAATTTAAAATATATCACGTTACAGTCTTATCCACTTATTATTAGTAGACCAAATAATCGGCCTACTTAAAACAATGCCATGACATCATAGTTTTTCTTATAGCATTTTGTTCTGCAAAAAATGTAAATCATCTATCAATAATTATTCTGCAAGGTTCGTGATTTGCAATTTGAAAATCAAAACGACACGCTGATCAATTTTTCATAGTGCAGGCACCTAAAAATAAGTTGAGCAGTATTCCCTACAAGTGTAAAATTAGGGGTAAATACGTGATTCCATGGAATCCTGATCTTCACATGCTCAATTTGGTGTCTCCATGATTTTGGGACGAGAGTTGAGAGGAGTTGAGAGCAGCATGAGAAATGTAGAAAAATAATTAGGATCAGACTATGATCCACGTGGTTGGGTTGTGAAAAAGTGAGAAGAGGACTTAACTAGATGTGACTCTAAGAAAGAGATCGCTATAGCCGTTACCACATCCAGTAAATGACCAGAATACAATGAGGCTCCTACTGCGCACCGTTTTTATAAAATAGGCCTACATGAACGTGACAGATAGACGGACATAATCTTGTATTATAATTCAGAAAGTTTGTCCTTGCATATGTTTGTTCGAATGGATGTATCTTGCTCTTCGTCACAGAAAAGGCTCGGAAATGACAGAGTGTCGGTTTACCAAAATTTTTGCAATTGATTCTTATCCAAATTATAAGGTCAAAGCAACTATTTTAAGCTTTTAATTCACTTTAAAATCATAGTTATTAGCGTTTTCAGACAGATCTGATCAGACACGCTGCCGTATAAGTAAAGAGTCGACAGTCCGCATGACGTCATTCTCGCCCAATAATAATTTCCGTAGCAATCCGGTTGATAAACTGAAACCGGTTACAGTGTACAATTATGCAGCTGAAACAATAATACTCACAAGAACGCATATCGCAGAAATATTAACTATACTAACAGAACAGACAATCTGCAATAATTGTATTAGGCCACAGTCACCACACTCACCCGCCCATCAGGGACTGCATGGTTATGTTTGGCTTTTTGGGAAAGCGTGGTGGGGTAGAGGGTTACCGAAAATCCGAAATCTAGCAATCAACGTTGGTAACCCATGAGGAGTAGCCTAGTGTTGAAAACTAAATTTCCGTGCAACGCCAGGTTACACATCTAGTCTATATATAATAATTACACGTCTAAGCTTATGATAGATTGCATTGGCACGCCCAAGGTTGCCCATTGCACAGGAAAGTGAATCAGCGAAATGAAATTCTTATGCCAACATGATTCCTTTCATATTCTCAACTTAAAACTGTATTAAACCCATTCTTTATTATCGTTCATACAATTTGACCGTGATGACTCGAAACGAAAAACCCAAGTTAAAAGGATTAAAAGGAATTAGGTATGTCTGTAGTTTTTATCTGGCAACAGCACTGTTTCTGACACGCGCCAGTAAAAACTAGTAGCGAGGTAGGCCTAATGTAAGTGTGTTCACAAAACTACATTCTGTCACAAAATAATGTGAATTACTGATAAGGTTCTGTATTAATAATTTAGCAATCTCTGTGGGCACCTTGAGGTCGCGGGCCTGTGTGCTTTGCACACACTGCACACATGGTAGCTACGCCACTGTCTGCACTCTATACTTTGGCTTGAAATCGTCAATCGGTCTTCAACACAAAAAATCGTCTATTTCACGCAGACTAACTGTACACTAACAGCACGTGTCCCAGGGCTGTCTTAAAGGAAATTTTTTAGAACTGCACAACTTCTTCTTTCCCTTCTCATCCTCCATGGCAGGGGTTCTCAAACTGTGGTACGCGTACCCCTAGGGGTACGCCAGGCGCCGGTAAGGGGTACGCGAAAAATTCCAGAAATATACATTTTCTTTGAGTTTATGGACTTTGTGTCCATCTTTCTTTGAATAGCAATGAATTCTAACGTTACAAAATGTAACAGCATCGATCGTCATTTATTTAATTCACAACATATAATTAGACTCACATAGGCCTACTATACAGTGCATGCAGCATATTTATGTTTATACTAATTACTATTATTTTGAAACAAATAATGTATAAATGGTTGAAAGTACCAAAACCAGAAATTCTCAGCCTATTGTAGGCTATACCGATCTCAAGATAGCAGAGAGCTGAATTGGCCTAAGGATTAATTTCTGATCGAGCTTTAAATTTTGTGATTCCTTTCAGCACGTCATATCTGGGTGAAGCTGGTTTTTAAACTATTCTTGCTATAAAAACAAACATTGGGTTAATTTGCGTTTGAAATTGAAAAAAATTATATTGATCCAGATCTGTTAAATCTGCGCTAGTCTAAACAAGCCCACAGCAGCAGGCCTATAGGTCGGCTCTTTCTGACAAGGTTAGCCTATAGACCAAGTTTCCCTTTAAAATTTGTTGATAAGATTATATGATTCAAACCAAATTTTGCTCCCTATTAACGACACTAATAAACGATGTCATCAATGATTAAATGGACTTTTAGTTGTCACTGCAAGGGGACCTCGCAATGGCATTTTGTTTCTGACCTGATTTTGCTGTGGGGGTACGCCATCATTCGATTTTTTTACTTGGGGGTACAATAAAAATAAAGTTTGAGAACCCCTGCTCCATGGTAAATTTCGTGTACAACTGCACGTTAAAAAAGCCCTGGCGTGTCCGCCACAATATTAATAAAATTATTGTAAGCCTACTTGTCAAGATAAGGGTTGTTTTATAATCGATGACTTTATACAGAGTTGATAGTTTTTGATATTAAATTTTTTGTGAAGATATATTATTAATACAAAGCATTCTAACAGCGTTATCAAAAAAATGGCAGGTTATTTACAATGCCTTATTAGCTCATTATTTGTGATGTGCGGGCACACAGGTGCGCACAACACGCGCCTGATGATAATAAGATTGTGTTCGTAACCTACGTTTGGCTATGAAATATCAACGTAAAATTTTACCCGATCTCTTTATCCTTCAGTCCAATTCTATAATCAGCATCTGTCGTAGCCATTTGCGGGAACTGTTGGTCTGAACTTGTGTCTAATATTTTAAATCATTGAATTTGCTTTATACGAAGCTTCTGCTAATGATCTTATTATCAACATTCTATTCATTTTTATCGCTGAGAGCATCTCGATAATGTATTGTGCGGTTAGAAATAACCTTGATGTAGACTAGATCCGTTATTCGCTAACAATGCCTTGTCTTCTTTTCCCCTTCCTTTATTCTTCTTCAACATTTTAGTTCATAATTTCATTTTCATGCAGGAAATTCGGAGCAATGGAGTCACATCTGCATTGGGCAGACTACCTGGTTCTTGTCGGATTCCTGGTCATCTCTTTGTCCATCGGAATCTACCATTCGCTGACAGGAGGTCGACAGAAGACCGTAGCCGAGTTCATAATGGGTGATAGAAGACTCAGTGTTATTCCGACGGCCATTTCGTTGCTCGTTTCTTTCTACTCAGCCATTACGATGCTTGGATTGACTGCAGAAATGTACAGCTATGGAATCCAGTATCTCATCTTCCCTAACCTCGGTTCAGCAATTGGAATTCTCTTAGTCGAACGCCTGATTGTTCCGTGCATAGGCGCCGAGTTGACCCGAAGAGTGTGGGTGCCCAAACAAATGTGAAAGAACTCCGCGCGTGAGCGCGAAAAAATTTTTTGAGCCTTTTTTATAGGAGAGAGTGAAATGACCTCTGTTCATAGGCGGAGACTTGTTCATGGTTTTAGGGCACGAACTCGCGGTCAAAGGACGATCGCCGAGCAGGGAAGGGCCGAAGGGGCTTGGGGAGGGGATGCATGTGCTCCTAACCATTTTCGAATTTTTTTCTTGCCACACTGCGATGGCAGCGTCTCATAAGCTGTCATTTTAACAAAATTGTCGTGGTTTGAGACTTGAAAAGCATTCTTTCCGTTGTCTAAAAAATCTCCGCACAACATGAAATAGTGACATTTTGAGCTGTTATCTCATCAAAATTTCCCATTATTTCATTTTTAAAGATATGATTTAATACTTCAATAAATTTCCGCACAACATGAAATAGTGACATTTTGAGCTGTTATCTCATCAAAATGTCCCATTATTTCATTTTTAAAGATATGATTTAATATCTCAATAAATGTTCTTCCCAATTGCTTAAAAAAATGTATAACTCTTGGCATGTACTTTTCTTGGAATCCACACAGAAAAAAGCACAATCTACGTTAGCATTGGCATCTTGGAGCACTCTCCCCTAATTAGGTCAACACTCAACAGAATCAAATTTTGCACAAGAAATCAAAATTTTCTGTCTACATTAGCCAGTGCCACTATTAATTTTAGTGAGCCAATATTAACATTGTGGAAGACAGTTTTTCAAATAGTTTTCCCAGACAATTTAGTCAAGGCTGATTTGTTAATTAACGCAGACAAAACAGTATCCAGCTTTGTGATGCTGTAAGGGGATTTTCGCGCAGTGATGATCATTATATATATAACCCAGCATGTAGGCCTACAATAAAAAGAAACAGTCATTCAAGTCGTCGCCTTCGTCCGTAATAAAAAAAATTACTGAAGCGGATCGAATGACCGAGATTTTGAGATTTTCCTCGTATTCGTATGGAGTTCAGACTACCGGACGGAGTAAAACTGGAGTAATGGTAATTAAGGTAGACTAACTGAGATAGAAGAAAATATGTAAAAAACGCAATGATTTTTATAGATAAGCAACGCCAACAGAGAAATAATATCATAAAAAAGCACATCTTGTTGGCTGATTTCTGGTGGTGCCCAGCATAGGGCGGGCCTCGCATGGCCAATTTCTGGTGGTGATGAGCACCCACGGGCCTCGCAGAGTCGGCGCCCATGGTTCCGTGGATCTATCCAATGAAGTTGGTCAGCATCTACGATGTGAGTAAACATGGTTTTCTAACGTAACAGTTAAACTACTCCTATACTCTTATTATTGAGCAGTAACTCTTACTCAGGCTTTCCAACAGAAACAAAAGTCTCACCTCGTTAGGTACTCTTACCCGACTACCTGATCTTTCACTCTTTCAAAATGATTCTGATATGGCGGAGTTTGGTTTCTGCTCTTGGAGGGGCTAAATTTGTTGACTAGCGGCGCCGGAAAATATTTTCCCGAGCCCAAAAAGTTGATGACCCTTTTCCCGGCGAAAATTACAAATTTTCCCAGCCCAAAAAGTTGATGGCCTTTTTTTAATCTTTCGTAAGTTTCGCGTTCGTGAAAACAACCATTTTCCGAACAAATTTCTGAGTCTGCGCCTTCTTGGCGGGGGGTTAAGTCCGAGGAAAGATACCATTTACACGGTAAAAATAACTCTGGGTCTTCTTGGGGGGCTTGGCCCCATTAGCCCCTGATAAACTACGCCAATGGGCTCTGATCAGAAAATAGCCAACAAACACTCAACAGGCAGCAAAGCGAGTCGACGTAACCTACGGTGCTTTGTAATTTATACTGTGGTTTGGTCCAGACAATTTATTTATTTATTTCTCCATTATTTTCCACAGCGCCCCTTCAAGCTCTCTACTCAGAGGCGCTCTCGACTATAGTGCGGATACTGCATCGGAGTTTCACGCCGAAGCGCCCAAGCAATTGCGAGTGAAGGACTTGCCCAAGGTCCCTACACGCCGACTTGAGGTGGATTCGGACCTCGAACCTTCCGGCTTCAAGGCATCGACGCCACCTTTACACCACCGCGCCCCACATAATGCTAGCTGGGTCTATGCTCTTATAAAATCACACCGTTCATGACAATGTTTAGACATCTGTACTAACAGGAATGAGAAAGGGAACAGCTCTGCATTAGCGAATTGCCTTATCCTTTAGGGTTGTCCTGTTGGCGACACCATTCTGTCGATTAATCTCAAACTTACTGTTTCTATTGCTTTTCTAAGTGTACCTGTAATTTCTGTTTTTATTAAGCCAATAAACGATTGATTGATTGATTGACTGACTGACTGATTGATTGGTTGATTGATTGAATGATTGATTGATCGATTGATTGATCGATTGATTGATTGATCTTTTGATTGATTGATTGATTGATTTATTGATTGATTGGTCTATTGATTAATTGATTGATTGATTGATTGACTGACTGACTGACTGACTAACTGACTGATTTTTTAATCGATCGATTGATGGATTGATTGATTGATTGATTGATTGATACATAAAAACGAGGTTATTCACAAGCGCTGCATCGAATTGGAGGGCTGTTCAAAGGGTAGTCAGAAGCAGGATACGAGTCCGGTTGCCAGAGGGGCAGACGGGGCAGAATATGACTGTTCAGTTTGGTGTAATTTGGATTGGAAGGTGGAGGATCCGAGGATCAAATGAATGCATGGGGTGTGAAGCCCTGTGAACAGGCGAGACTCCAGCTTTGGATGGAAATCACGAGCGATAAATTGAGTCCCTTGTAAAAGTTTCTCTCCGTCTTGACCTCGGCAGATTCTGTATTGGCAGCAAAATGGGAAAAATGGGGCAAATAACGCCGGTGTCATGAAACAGACTATCCCCGTATTAATCATAGGCTTTCCCCCAGATGAAGAGAAGTTGAAAAAGGCTCTTCCGCGGGTGTAGGCCTATTTATTTTTCAAATTAACTTCCATCTGCTTTGTTTTGAACATTGACTTATAACAGGTAGGCCTATGTTCATTCCATCCAGATAATCTGCTTGCTTTGATTTTGGAGCACTTTGAAATTTAGAACGTTTAAGAACACTTAAAGTCTTAGAGCCACTAAATAAATTCTAGTTGTCTTGCCCTGAACATTGTTAGTTCACTTACAACAATTAGAGTCACTTAAAACTTTGATTACAACGGAATTTTTTCAATTATAGGCCTACGCATTTTTCATTAAAGAGGATAAAATGGTTTATCCCCCGGATAGTCTTGATCGGTATATTCCATTCGAGGGAATAGATTTAAGGGGGGTAGAATGTTAAGTGACACCGGCGAATAGTCAGGTATGCCTGACGCAATTTCAGTTTGTTGAGAAATTACAGATTTTTACATTAGTGTCATTTATTGATAACTTTTGCAGTTGAAGGTTGCATTATGAACAGCGAGATTTCAGTAAAGTGTATATAATCAATAGGACTTCTATTTGTATGCGTGCCTGCTGGAGGGTGAAACCCAATTGTCATGGTTACAGTATTTAGCAAGAGCTTGAAAAAATGCAAAGCAGAAAATTAAAAACATGTTTATTTTTATAGAGGTTTCTAAACGTGGATTTCCTAGTTTCACTTTCTACAATTAATTATCTAATTCGATTTGTTTTAAAAACCCAATGTAGTAGGCCCTCTTAAGAAAAATGGGCCTATACGTGTCAATTTCCAGTAGGGAGGGCAAGTGACCCTCTTGTACCATGCTGCTATAGAGGTAGACATTAAAATGTTAGGCTGATGTTTATTGCGCATAATAGCTAGAAATTCCACTTTATTCATCTTGTCCCTGTTTTTAGTATCTGGAAAAGCGATATATGTCAAGAAGTGTCAGGATATTTGGATCCTTGATCGGAATTCTCGTCGCGGTAAGGAGTAGTTTTGCTTTTCATGCACACGCGATCCAAACATGCATGCCCTTCAGAAGCTGGCTATAGACTGATACATGTAGGTGGCATGGGGAAATTGGGTTTTAGACTGAGACGGCGCTTTGGCCATTTTACTTTGGATATGCTATTTTCTCTGAGGCCATAGTTGCAGAAAAATTCGAATTTATCATTAGATCTACCAGAAAAATTCCAGTTTTTTTCTTTTTAAAAATTATTCGACTCGTTTTCCCCGTTTTTCATATTCTTTTTATGTGGGTCGAACCTTATTTTGCAGTTAACCTAGGCCTATATAGGCTACTGTCAATAATTATTATTTTTATTATCGTCTGAAATCATTTAGGCCTACATTGTCTCCGTAATTTCGAAGATTCGGCCACAATTTCAACGCCATTCTAAATAGCAAAGTTGAAGAAATGAAGTTTATAGAAATTATTTTAAGCTTAAGTAGATTCTACAATTATTGTTTAATAAGTTCACTTTATAGGCTATACTTACAAACTTTGGTTTTTTTATTGTTAACGTTAATAGTCTTGAGAAATTATGTTCACAATTTAAATTTCAAAAAAATCTAATTTCAATATAGGCTATTTTTAGTATCTCAATTCTTATTAAAGCAAATTTAATAGAAATAAAATAGGGCACAATTGCTGCGGATTAATGTTAGCCTAACTAATGCTTACTAACAAAGTTGTGTTATCTGCTGAGTAAACTTAAATTGCGTAAACAAGGTTTCTAATTATTTTAGAATGTTGTACAAGATGCAAGAAAGTCGATTTAGTTTGGTTTCTTTTTCGTCATTTTTTGGTTTTTAATTTTGTAAACCAACGTTTTATTCCGGTTTTTATTTCTTTTTAATTTAGTTTTGCAGTTTTTTTTAATTAATTTAACAAAATGGTTTTTAACATCTATGTATTAGAACTACATAATTATTATGCCCATAATTTTACATAGTCTACATAATATAATAGTATAGGACTGGTAAATGGATGAATAGGCTACTTAGACATGGGCGAAGTTTGGTTTCCGTTCTTGGAGGAACTAAAGCCTTCTTGGGGGGGTGGCTAAGCCAGGGAAAAGATACCATTTACACGGTACAAAAATGCATTTGGGTCTTCTTGGGCAGGGGCTTAGCCCCCCCTAGCCCCTGATAAACTCCGCCCATGTACTTAGAAGCAGGATGTAATTATAGAGTCTATAATAATATGAAACTGTCGAAATTGAATCTCAATGACTGTTCTGGGATTTTTGTGCTTATAGGTTCTCTTCATGGGAGTGGTGATGTACGCGCCGTCAGCGGCTCTAGAATCTGGTAACTATTATAACCAAAGGCACTCACATAGTGCCACCACTACTGGTGGTCTTTTTTTTAGCACATAGGGGTATGTTATCATAACAGATACAATGATGGCCATTTTACATCATCATATCAACCGTTGTTGTGCGCATCAGCAAAAGCAACATCATAACACGCTGGCATGGAGAGCGAGAGGTCACAAGTTCGGCCCTGTATAGGACGGACATGCTTTGTAGGCTGCTAAAAGCGCCGTGTAGTGCAGGTTGTCTGTTCTCTTAGTACTAGATAATCATTATCATCATCATCATCATTATCATCATCATCATCATCATCATCATCATCGTCATCGTCATCGTCATCGTCATCGTCATCGTCACCGTCACCGTCACCGTCACCGTCGTCATCGTCATCGTCATCGTCATCGTCATCGTCATCGTCATCGTCATCATCATCATCATCATCACCACCACCACCACCACCACCACCACCACCACCATCATCATAATCACCATCATTGTTGAAAGTGGTCATTGTTCTATTTCACCAGTAGATAACTGATTGAATCAATTGTTCTTTTTCGCATAGCCACTGGTCTGCCAACTTCCGTATCGATTCCAATCATGGCCGTTGTGTCAGTGACCTACACAGCAATTGTAAGTATAGGACCTGCAGCTAATAACAATATTCAAGTGAAGCAGCACTAAATCTGCTATCTTGCCGATTTCACATTATTGATGATGCTCACATGGATTCTTTTCACAACGTTTCTTTCGGACTCTTCTACATCCCTTATGTAAGTACATAGGTACATAGGCTACGTACGTACATGGAGTACCAAGTCGATAGAGTTCCCAAGTCGATAGAAAAGTTTATGACTTATACCTTTTGAAACTCTGCAGTATGTAAATTTTTTAAAGTCTCCCAAGGTAGACCTAGCGTTGCATCTGTAAACTTACTGCATTTCATGCATGAAAATAATATTACAGTCTGTTGGCTATCAAGAAGATTACGATTCATCCAGAAATACCTTTCGCACAACAATTTTGTTTTCGGACTTGTTTCGTGTTCCTTACACGCCTTAAATATTTGAGCTCTTGTTATTTTTCCATATAATTATACCTAATATGGATGAATAAATTATTTTTAGCTGTCACGTGAAATATTGTCCACTCCGTTACCGCGCATAAATCCGTGTGCTACCAGGCCTACATAATTATCAACAACTAGGCACGCTGCATATCAGTCAAACCATTTACTCACGTCTCTGTTTATGCATACTAATCTTTATAATTATGATCACTTTTCGAACAGTTTTTAAGCCGCAATAATATGTTTTGAAAGGTGTTAGGCTACCTGCGAATGATACGTTTAATAGAAGTCTACTCCATTACCGAGAAATAATCTAGATCAAAGATGCTCAGGTATGCAACAATAATCAGGTTTCATCATTGTAATGAAAAAAATTGATAGCCTATGTAGACATTTTTTGTCCTAAACGTGCGCAATAACGAAATGTGTGTTGTTCTATTTTGAAATTGTCTACTCCATTAGGGTACCTGCCTGCCCACTTCGTCACATCTGATGCATATTTTAGCGTTCGAAAATGGCAACGGAGTGGACCAGTGGCGGCGCCAGGATTTCAGTTTTGGGAAGTTTTTTTTTGGGGGGGCTGAATTTTGAGGGAAAAAGTTTTCATTTTCTCAGGAAAATGGACCATTTTCGGGCGCAAAAAGTTTGACGACATTTTTTAATCATCTGATCGAAATCTCATGAAAATGTAACATTTTCACCGGCCAAAAAATCTGAAGACCTTTTTTTAGTAATCTCCTGCATTTTTAGGGGGGCTGATCATACAAATGTTAAATTTTTACATGTAAAAAACCGGATGGTCTTTTTTGGGGGGAGGGGGCTTAGCCTCCCTAGACCCCCTAGCGCCGCCACTGGAGTGGACAATGGACATGGAAGGGTTACGGAATGGACATTTCTTCGAATTCTTTTAGATAGGCCTAATAGAAATATCTTCACAGAAATGTTCTTACTTGTTTTTGTGTGAAGATGGAATTACTCTCCATCATAAATTTTCAAAACTATGCATCTGTGAAACATGACCATCGAGTCTTTTGAACTTAGCCTATAAGCCTATTGTTGAGCAAAATTAGCAGAGGCGGAGTGAACATTTCTTTTGGCATAAAAGAATGTCGTATTGCATGTTACTGAGTAGGCTACTAAAATAATTTGCTAAGCGGTACAATGAAGTTCAGATCCAACATGCAGTTTTTTTTATACTGATTTAGTTTTTCAATAAAATTTATGGAGAAGCAGGCTTGGTAACGGAGACTCACGGAGTGGACATTTCTTCGGTGTCTTGAAAACTCAGATTAACACGCAGTTATTTGATGTTGCTCTAGTTTTTCAATGAAATTTATGCAGAAGCATGGTTGGTAACAGAGTGGACATTGCTGCTTTGGGTGATGTCAAAATATTTGCAAAAATTATTTAACTAGAATATGCTTAATAGTGCGCAACAGCATACATATTTCGTAATGATCTCCATTGGTGATCAAAATGAGATGTATAAATTATCCATTTGAAAGAAAAGTTTAATCCAACTTCAATAGTGAATTTAATCTAATAGCGGAAAATAAATCAGCTATAGTCTGTCCGCAATAATTTCTCTCACCTGGAGTCATGTCTTTCTTCTTGACGTCGCTATAAATCGTCGAATGATATATAACATAATTCATATGTCAACGTTTAGATCTATTGGTCTCGGAAATGGCGCACAAGTAAGATTTATTTGCGATGGAGATATCCATTATTAAATCTGTTCGAACAACAATATCCCGAAGATCTGGGAGTCGACCCCAATAAGTCGACCCCAGTCGACTTGGTCATTCCAAGTCGGGTCGGGTCGTTTCTGCTCACCGCAACTGACCCCAAGTCGAATTTTGTAGAGAGAAGTCACTTGAAGTTGTTTTTACCTCAAGTCGACTTAAACCGACTTGAGACACAAACATAGTTAAATTTGCCACTTCAAACCAATTATCGTGACAGCATTTAAGCAGCTTTTGTTGCCTAGTGCATTTACAAGAATGAATGAGTCCTTTGCTAAACAGAGACTTAGGCTAGGCTATACTGATTATTTTACCGGTCGGCTATCGTGCAAATTTCCGTCTGCCGATCTATTCATATGATTCGTTATTCTATGCTTAAACGTCGCGCTTAGGCATGCGCTTAATTAAAATGGTGAAACAAAATGCTACTAAAATATTTGCACGTGTGCTTATCAAGCAGTCAGTGAACTTCTAGTGGTCAGTGAATTTGGCGCAAAGAAAGCTGGATCTACAAAGCCTATAATAAATCGATAGTTTGGCGCTGCTTTGGTGCGCTACATCTGCAGTTGTCTGCAGACGGAAAACTATCGTAGGGCCAATTGGACAATGAAAGACTTTACTGGCAGTGAGTAGGCCTAGTAGCTGTAGTACACTACTGTAGGATGATGCGCTTGCAATGCTATTTGTTAAGTTGCGGAATGATGTTAGTGGCCAAATAATTATGAAAACAGATTTACAAATTAGACCTATCATATCACGCCATTCATTCAGTGCAACCAGTCCGCGGTCCGCCACTTTATCTTAGGCCTTGCGCGTTTTATAAATTTAATTAATATTAATATTAATAGTAAAAAGATAATAATGAGTGTAGGGCCTAATCTGAATAATCACAGCCAATGGACAAGCTAAAATTCATAGGCCTAATAATTTGCCGTCGCATTGTCTAGGTTACTATAGATGGCCCAAATCATCACAAAACTATTCAAACTGAAGCACATACAGCCTGAAATGGACTTATATGCATCAATTAAGTGTTGATGCCTCATTACTCATTGGTAGGCCTAAATGAAATTAATGCTTGCAGGAAAATTGGCTTGACTCCTTGCATTAGTAGCCGTACATAGACCAAGGCTAATGGCAATTATATCATGTCAGAAGTCGACTTCAAGTCGGAAGTCGGTTGTTTTTCTGCCAAGTCGAGTCAAGTCGTTTTGGCGCCGGGAAGTCGACTTCAAGTCGACCTCAAGTCACTTTAGGGTCAAGTGGGGTCAGATTGGCTGACCAAAGTCACTCCCAGGTCTATATATCCCGTCTCGCTATTGATTGATTCGACCGCCACAGACCCAACCATAGGTGTGAAAAAACGACGGAAACGGAATATTAAAAATAATTAAAAAAACGGAAAAACGAACAAAACGGAGACGGAAAATAATTTAACTTTGCTACATTTTAAACTGCCTTTTAAAATGCATGAATGCAAGTATGCGTGTGTGTATGTATGTATGTATGTATGTATGTATGTATGTATGTATGACATGTATGTATGTATATATGTATGCGTGTATGTATGTATGTATGTTTCGGAAATTGCGCACAAGTAAGATTTATTTGCGATGGAGATATCCATTATTAAATGTATGTATGTATGTATGTATGTATGTATGTATGTATGTATGTATGTATGTATGTATGTATGTATGTATGTATGTATGCATGCATGCATGTATGTATGTATAATGTCTGTGGGCAGCGTGTGTGCATGTGTGCTTCTGTGGAGACTGATTATATTTGTACAAAGCATTAAATCAACGTAATTTATTTTTGAAATCGTTCAAATCCTCCTATTCAGAAACAGGATAATTTATAGTTCCATGTCTTATTGGCAGGTGCACACAACACGCGCTTGAAGACGAGTAAGACTGAGTTTGTACGTTTGACGTGGTGAATACTATAGGAATAATCAACATAAGGTTTTACCTGATCTCCTCATCCGTGTTTCAAATTCTAAACATCACCCGCCGAATTCATCTGTAAGTATGAACTTGTGCCTATAATCTGAATAACCGAATCTGCTTTTTGACGCTTCTGAGATCTTTTTATCAATGTACTTTGATCATTATTTTTGGCGTTACGAGCATTTTGATAATATCTTCTGCAGTTAGAAATCACTTAGAAGTAGGCCCGATAATCGGCAACAATGCCTTATCTTCTCCTTGTATTTTGGGGCAAAACTTCTGACTAGACACAGCTCTCGCGAATAAGCTGGTGTCCTGACAATATAATAGAACACAATGCAGCTAAGACAACTGATAAAACAATTCTTTCCTTCACTTTCCTTCACTATCATTCACCACTGTCATCATTCATAACAGAATTTTACCTTCATGCAGGAAATTCGGGACAATGGCGTCGCATCTGCATTGGGCAGACTACCTGGTCCTTGTCGGATTCCTGATCATCTCTCTTTCCATTGGAATATATCATTCGCTGACAGGAGGTCGACAGAAGACCGTCGCCGAGTTCATCATGGGTGATAGACGACTCAGTGTAATTCCGACGGCCATTTCGTTGCTCGTCTCCTTCTACTCGGCCATTACGATGCTTGGATTGACTGCAGAAATGTACAGCTATGGAATTCAGTTTCTCATTTTCACACACCTCGGAACAGCAATTGGAATTCTCTTGGTCGAACGCCTCATTGTTCCGTGGATATATCCAATGAAGTTGGTCAGCATCTACGATGTGAGTGACTTCCTATCGTAACAGTTAATTACTTTTCGTTAGAAATTAAAGTCTCATCTTTTCAGGAATTTTCACCCCGAATCACCTGATCACCTCCTTCCACCTTCAGATTTTGATCTCAAACTTTCTCTTCCTTTTACTTTCTAAGTTTACCTGACAGTTCTGTTAATGAGTCAATTATCGACTGATTGATCGATCGATTGGAAATCAATCAATCAGTCAATCATTGGATTGATTTATTGATGTATAAATTTGATAAAACTGTTTTCTGCTGCTGGTTGAAAATTTGATACTTTTCTTCATGCTCTGGTTTTTTCTCGCCGCTGCTCAGCATCAATTTGAGGTTTACCACCTGACTTAATCAAATTATGTAGAACGAGCGAAGTGTCTTAGGTCGACTCATAGGCCTACCTGTGGTTTGCGGGACATGATAGGGTGCGATAACGGCTGAAACCTACTGCAATTCTTTAATCGACGTTATCGAAATTGCTAAAAAAAATTAAAATCTTGAATTTGTTGCAACTTGCATATATTTTCAGAAAATTTATCAATATGTACCATTTTAATTGCATTAACATTTTAATGTAAATTCATTCATAGGGGAGAGTTGCCGTAAACGGACCGTTGCCTTGATTGGACCACAGCCTTTTCGCACCCTAGATGTCAATTTAACCACGGTTTCAACTGCTGTATTCTTGAGCAATTCAATATTAGTCGTTTCGTTGTAGTCGGTTTTGCAGAATGCTGAATATTTAATGAATTGCAGTTGAAAATCAATTTCGTGTAGTTTTGATGTAATTCTAACCGTTCCTAACAATGAGTGTAGACATTTGAGTTAAGGTTTAAAAAATGCAATTAACTTTCCTTTAATTAGAAGAAGGTGTCATGTTTGAGCGATAATAAGTAATTTTACTTCAGAACTGACGCTTGCTGAACTATCGCAGTCTAAATGGAAGTAGTCCGTGTTGCTTGAAATGGACCACCAAAAGTTTCCTGAATTGGACCAATAATTTTGGCATGGTCCATTTAAGGGCACCGGCAGTTGCAGTGTTATATGTTGCTTCTGTGAATAGTAATCAGTCCTATTATGCAGCACATCCTATGTAGCCTACTAACTGTGTGTGATTCATATAACTATTAGGTGTTAAGTTTTGGACTGAATCAATGTTAAGTAGGTATAGTACTGGGCTTATTATAGATTAAAGGCTTAACTATTTAAATAGTAATTAGTTTGTTAATATTTAACTAGCGATTCTGACAAATGTTTAACTTGCAATGGCCGGGCTTGTCATATGGTTACGTTGATTTCTACTACTTTGTGGTATTTTGACAGTTTTAAACGCGTTTAATTGCGTGGTTTTAGGCAATAAGTGTTCCTAAACGTTTCCAGTGGTTTTTAAATAGCAGAATTACCTTTTAAAAGTCTTTGAAATACAGTGTTCCATTCAGGGCAACTGGTCCAGTCAAGGACACCCTGTGGTCCATTCTTGGAAACAGGTTGCCTTGACTGGACCGTTTCGAGATCCAGTTTTGTTTAGTTATTTCTCATAAATCCATCAATATTCTCTGTACTTTGCCGATTGTGAGCATACTTGACATATTAGTCGATCACATAGCATCATTTTCTTTTAAGAATTTGGTATCATTTGTTCAGGACACTTGAGTTTGTCCAATGTGGTCCATTCATAGCAACTCTCCCCTACATGGCAAGCATTTATATAGCGCCCTTTCACTCCTTCAGGTTACTATTCAGAGGTTCCAGACCCAACCTCGGTCAAAGAGGGCAGTTTTAAGATTGCGATAGAACGTGCCCTAGGGACTCTTGGTGGCAGGTTAGCCTGGTTAGGACTTTAGAGGAGGCCCATTCAGAACCACAGGACAAGCAGCAGAGGATACGCGTCGCTGCCTGGTAGAAGTACGCGCGCAGAGGATAAGAAATACCCTGTGTTGAGTTTCAAAACTTATTGAAGGGGGCACAGGTCAAAGCACGGAGGCAACGTCCAGTGGCATAGCCAGGAATTTATGATGGACGGTTTTCTGGGGGGTTTATGGCATGGCCGGATGCCCTTTCTGACAAAAACCCAACAGTATTACAGCAAATAAAAAGGGAATAAAGTAACAAAGGGAATAAAGTAAGAAAAACAATTGCTACTACAAGCAATTGTTTTGTTTTTCTTATTTATGTGGATAAATAACCATTAAATTTCCCCCTAGGTCAATGGTGGGGTTTAACCCCAAACCCCATTGTCTACGCCACTGGCAACGTCACGCCTGTGCAGAAACCCTGTATTCAATTCACTGCGGGAGAGGTAAGCCAGTTAAATGTTCAATGCTATAATATTTAGAACGCATCGTAACTAGAATTTGTATGTCGGTGTTTCAGTATCTGGAAAAGCGATATATGTCAAGAAGCGTCGGGATATTTGGATCCTTGTTGGGGATTTTCGTTGCGGTAAGGGATAGTTTGCTTTTCATGTAGGCCCTACGTGTCATCCTAACACGAATGCACTTCAGAAGTAGGCTATCGACCGAAAGGTTGCCTGACGTTTGTGACTATTTCACTTTGAATATGCTACTTTCTCTAAGATATAGCCTAATACATACAAATATATAGGCTAATTGAATGAGATTGTTGACCGTATTGCATAGCCTAATACTATTATAATGATGGGACTGGTAAAATGGACTAATACAAAAATAAATCTAGACGTCTCTGGAGGGGAAGGCCCCAGGAACGACACCCCCTAGAAAAACTGAGCTGCTGCTTTTATACGTAAAGAGCAGAGCTATCCACTGGCAGAAGTTAGAAATGGAAGATAAGTAGGCCTATATAATTTAATTATAGGATTATACTAAATAGGTCATCAGATCATAAGAAGACTCAAATTGTGAGTTTACTGCCACTATTTGTACCAAAAGACTAAAAAAAGGGTCATCGGAAAAAATGAGATGACAAGAGTAAAAAAAACTTCAGCGGGTCAGCGCCACTTGCGTCTGCAATTGGCCGTCCGCTAAACGTCGGTTTGTTCTGTCCCCCGCCATCCCGAAACATGGATTGTCCAAACGCAGGGGACTAGATTAAACACTGCTTAGAAGCAGCATAGTAATGTAAATTAGACATAATAAAGTGAATCTGAACGTTTTTTCTGTGATTTCTTGTTTCTAGGTTCTGTACATGGGAGCAGCAATGTACGCGCCGTCAGCAGCTCTAGAATCCGGTAACTACATGTATTATAAACCACAGTTCTACATGTTAATCTATCTTGCATAGGGCAATGCTATCATAACAGCTACAATGATAGCCATTTACATCATCATTAATTTTTGTTGTCCGCGTCAGCAACAGAAGTATCATCGTTATCAAGATTAACGAGAGCTGTTATCGTGACCGTTGCGAAAATCGCCATCTCTATCGTCACCACCAACATAAAGACCATCATCATGTATGACAATAAGTCATCATCATTGTTGAAAGTGGTCATTGTTCTATTTCACCAGGAGAAAATTGGATCAATTGTTCTTTTTCCCATAGCCACTGGTCTGCCAACTTCCGTATCGATTCCAATCATGGCCGTTGTGTCAGTGACCTACACAGCCATTGTAAGTATTGGACCTGCATCTAAGTGAAGCAGCACTAAAGCTGCTCTACGCTGATATTGCTGACTCCACATTATTGATAATGCTCGCATAGAACCTTTTCACAACGCTTCTTTCAGTTGAAGGCAAGGCAAGGCATGTCCTTCTTTCCTCTGAAACAGGGCGTGGCAATCTGACAGTGCAAGTAAATGAATGAACGAGAGACGGAATGGAAGGACCACTCCCAACAATATATTGTATATATTATGTTATGTTTGTATATATGTTATGTTTGTGTGATGATGAAAACAATAAAAGTTTTGGTCCTGCATGGTTATGGTTATGGTAAACTAGAAACTATTCCACTCTTCCTTCCCTTCAGGCTAGAATTAATTCGTCTTTAGCGAGAGGTCTGCCATGGCACTCAGATCCTTCTCCACTTGTCTATGTTTCCAGTGTCTTCTTTCTTCAGTTTGAGCAGCCTCGAGTCTTGTCGTGTCATGTCCTCCCATCTTTTCTTTTGTCATACCCCGGCAACCTCGACCATAACTAGTCCGCATTCTCCCATAATTGATTAAACTGCAAATGACGAATGTATTCAACATGCTCGCGTGCGCCCCTAACCTCCACTTTTTACAAACACATTAACCAACCGTTCTTGTGATGTTAGGACAACGATTTCATGCTGATAACAATAAATGATGTTTTACGATCGTAGGGTGGAATGCGAGCCGTGATATGGACGGACGTTTTTCAGTTTATCGCCATTGCCGTTGGAATCGTTGCCATCCTAGTCAGGGTATTGTTTTAAAACTAATTTTCATGACAAATAAATTATGATGATGATGATGATGATGCTGCTGCTGATGATGATGATGACGACATTAAACTTCTGCCTCATGCATCCAGTCGCAAATTTCACTCTGTCTACGAAATGCTTGTTGGAATGCCAGGATTTTATGGGGGAGGGTGTAAGCCCAAAGGCAGCCGAATCGACTTGACTAAGTGTTCTGGAGAAGCGTCGCGAGCTCTCATATAGGGCCCTTTTATCAGCCAACACATTGCACAGTGTATAGTTATTACATCATGTGTTGGTAAATGCATTATTTCATTTTACATCACTTTATTTCGCGAAGTGGGGGTGGTCTTCAAACACCCGAAACACTCTCTAACTGCATACAGCCCTGAATTCAATTCAATTATTTTAGTTCAAACAACAACTACTCCAAAAATAAATTCCCAGAATAACTAGAATTCGCCAGTAGCCTAAGTAGTAGGCAAAGTACACATCATAAGCATCTTTACATTTGGGTTTGACTTGAAGCATCATGTGAAGGAGCAATATCGAAAGCTATAGTCACTAGAGAAAGCTTATAAAGTCAAGGTAAATAAATTTTGTTCTTTTTTCATTTCGAAGGGGCTGAATTTAGTTGGTGGAATAGCAAACGTCTTCGAGCTGAGCGGATCAGAAGGTCGACTCGTCTATGCTAAGTACCGCAAACATTACAGTATAATAATAATAATAATAATAATAATAATAATAATAATAATAATAATGATGATGATGATGATGATGATGATGATGATGATGATGATGATGATGATGATGATGATGATGATGATGATGATGATGATGATGATGATGATGATGATGATGATGATGATGATGATGATGATGATGATGATGATGATGATGATGATGATGATGATGATGATGATGACGATGATGACGATGATGATGATGATGATGATGATGATGATGATGATGATGATGATTAGGAGGAGGAGGAGGAGGAGGAGGATGATAACAAGTTTTATCACCACTTTTAGGTTTACGGGCAGCATTCAGTCATTCATACCAAGTGTTCTGGCGTTAAAATCGCGAACATTGAAATAATAACAACGTTCGTTATTAATACAAACTCACAAGTATTGTATTTTATCTGGAAATTTATATTGCGCCTCTCAACCGCACACCGACCCAGTGCGAAAGAATCAGATGGGATGGATCCAGATTTGACGAAGGCTTATGACAAAACAACAAAATTTGTTTGGCATAATAGCCTACAGGCTTCAAATTTCAATTGATGCAATAGCATATGACTAAAAACGGTCATCAGCTTTCAAATATCCGGAGTCGGAACCGGTTTCTATAAATTTTAAGAAGAAAAACTAAAAATTTCATCACGTATTTTGGCAAGACCAAACACATTTTTTTACTGAAGACCAAACCTTTGCCCTCCCCCCTTCAAAAACTCTGTATCCGCCCGTGACACCATTAGTTTATAGATCTGGAGAGGTACCAGTCTGCTCCTAAATCAAAATCATCTTTCTAATCACCAACGTCACTTCGTCATTTTCGTTTAAAAATAGTCTAAAGGATTTTTGCTGTGGATGACAGTTTTAGCTTCGACCCCCGAGAGCGTCAGACTGTTTGGACTCTTGTGACTGGGTTTGTGTTGGGTGCGTTGGCTAACTTCGGTCTTTCGCAGTCGTCCGTTCAAAGGTACTCTGCCGTCGACAAACTATGGAAAGCAAGAACGTAAGTGACCGACGGTGGATGAGTCTCTCTTCTTGTTTATTTTCCCAAACACGACTCTTCCAACTCTCCTCTACCAAACAGTTACTCGAACTTTAATCATTAAGGTAATCGCAATCAGTATCTCCATCATTACCCTCACTTACCGTCACTTACCGTCATTACCGTCACTCACCGTCATTACGTCACTTACCGTCATTACCGTCACTTTCGTTGTTCACTTTCTTATGGTCATACAATGGCCTAATGCGAACTTCTGCTATGTGCGCAGTTATAAGTCATAGGTTGATGATAGTCGAGACGCTATATATGCATTTAAACGGTATCATTTTATTAAAAATACTGCAGAGGCAGCAACCTTGACGTCTGCAAGGCAGCTAGGAGTAATCACGGGGAAAAGGCACCCCGTCAAAATAGCCCGGTCAAAATAGTCCCGTCAAGACAGTCCGTCATAATCGCCCAACGACAAAATCGTGCCGTCATAATCGCTTACCGACACAACCGCCCCGACAGAATCGCCCACCGCCTAAACAGCGCCGTCGAAATAGCCCCGTCAAAACAGCCCATTTGTCGGTGGGCGATTATGTCGGACTATTAAATTTTTGTCTTTGGGCGATTATGACAGGGCTATTTTGTTCTTGGACGATTATGACGGGTCTGTTTTGACGGGGCTGTTTTGACGTGGCCCTCTTTTCGGTGGGCGATTAAGACGGGGCTGTTTTGTTTTTGGGCAATTTTGACGGGGCTGTTTTGACGTTGTTTTTTCGACGGGGATATTATGACGGGTCACCCAAGAAAAGGTTTCAGTTAGGCCGTATATTACACACACAACATTCTCATCGTTGTCACGCACATTAAGCTAAACTAATCTCGCTCGCTGTACATGAACTGACTCTGCTCTGTAGAACTATGCTGCTGAACATTCCTGCTATTGCCATCTCAAACCTCATGACTGGCTTCATTGGACTGATCGTCTTGGCTTATTATTCAAGTATCAAGTGCGATCCTCTGGCCAACAAGGACATCGCAAATCCTAACATGGTAAGAGCTCGCATCCAAGTCCGTCCTGTCATTAGTCATTACTATATAAAGTTCATACACGTTGGCTGCCTCCTATCTGACCATCGGGTATCTCTTTCTGTAGACCTATCTGCATTGGTTGCATTGATGAGTTCGCCCGAAGTCACACATTGCACCATGGGGCGCGGTGGTGTAGTGGTGGCGTCGTTGCCTTGAAGCCGGAAGGTTCGAGGTTCGAATCCACCTCGCCGCGTAAGGACCTTGGGCAAGTTCTTGACTCACAATTGGTCAGCGCTTCGGCGTGAAACTCCGATGCAGTGTCCGCTCTGCATTCGGGAGCGCCTCTGAGTAGGGAGAGCTTGAAGGGGCGTTATAACAAGTGCACATACAAACAAATGGCAATTCGCGGAATGATCTCTGTCGCCTCCTAATTAAACAGACACCATAATGTTAACCCTCAGGCTACCAAGCTTTTTTTGTAACACTGACTACCAAGGGGGGGGTGGTTACCACCCCCCCCTGGATTTTGGGTTTGGTTTGAGATATCATAACTTGTAATACACCATTCGATTCAGCATTCATTTCTGCACAAAATGGTATATTTAGGTTTAGAAAATATGAAGGCACCTCGAAATTATGAATTTTTTACCATGGGTACCCGTCGATTCCACAAAATGTATGCTTTCGCATAGGGAATATATTAGATTCTGTGTGTTTTATACATGATTTATATATAAAAAGTAGTTTACATATAATAAAGTCCAATATACAAATATAAAAACTAGTAATAATTCTGTTTTATGTTAAATCAAAACAAAAAAAACATGTTTTAGCCGCTGAAAAACGTTTACGCACACATATCGGTTCGCGTCGCAAAAAACCCAACATTTTTATACATTTTAATTTATTTTGAGCACTTCCGGTCATCAAATTTTAAATTATTTAGTATTAAAACATAGCCCTAAATGCCCTCTACAGAATGGCATAATTTATTTATATTAAAAAATAAATTATGGATAAGTTATAATAGAAAAAAACATGACATTTTTATGAAAATAAAACACCTTTATATATATTTTAATTTATTTTGAGCACTTCCGGTTGTCAAAAGACAACTCAATGAGCATGGAAATGTAGCCCTACATTCCCTCTATAGAATGGTATAATTTGTGTCTCTTAATATTAAGGGGCGGAAAAGTTACAGACGATATTCTAGGGGGGGGGTGGTATCCACCCCCCCCCTGGTACCTTTGGTATATCGGGTGTAACTTTTGAACGGTAGGGGGCATCATAAAAAGTTTTAGCTCAAAATGTGTCCCAATGAACCCTCTACAGCTACCAATTTTTTCAAAATTTTATTCCAGACGGAACGAGAAAAATTTGCGAAAAACCTAGGGGGGGGTGGCAACCAACCCCCCCCTTGGTAGCCCGAGGGTTAAGATGGTTCAATATAATACATTACTGCACATTAAACTATGTGCTTATCCTTCTTTACGTCAGGGCTTTACTGGCAGCAATTAGAGGTGAGTGCAAACAAATTCAAACGTGACAAGCTCCTAATTACCCCTCTCTGCAATCTCTTCCCGCCCTCTCCGATCTGCTGATCGACTTAATCTTCTGGTTCTCGGGCAAGGACTACCATGACCCATCACCGTGCCTTTGCCATTGTAGACCCTTCAATGTGGAATGACATCCTTTCCTCTATCCGTAGTAAGATCGTAGTGTGGATGTCATCTTCAACCCTACGCTGCTCGAATTATTTCTTATATCCTCGGGGGTTGTCACGCTGAGAGTGCCTCTGAATAGCCAGTAGGCATACTAAGTAAGTAAGTAGGCCTAAGTAAGTATGTAGCCTACTTTATTGAACCGCCTGCAGACGCACTGCGGGAACAATGGACAAGAACAGAATAATTAGGCCTATAGCGCTGTACAATCACGAAAAATTGAAATATGCAATTCAATAAACACAATATAGTATACAACTACATAATAGACATGTTATGAACTATACAGTAGAGAAAGGCTAGACAGGGGAAAAGTATTGTCACTTGAATAGCATCCGCGTTATAAAGCCAAATCTGGCTAATGCGTCTGCATGAGGAATCTCACGGTTGTGAGAACGAGGACTGCTTTTATAAATTCACGATGCGATATATTATGCCCTCCATGACAGTTCTGCTATAATACGGTACGTGTATAATTACATTGTACTTTGAATAAGGACTTACCTTTCCATTGCAGTTGCTTCCGTACTTCGTCGCAACAATTTTCGCTGACTATCCTGGATTCGTCGGATTGTTTCTATCCGCACTTTACGGAGGAGCGTTGAGGTATAATTATTATCAGCATGATAATGTGGGGCGCGGTGGTGTAGTGGTGTAGTGGTGGCGTCGTCGCCTTGAAGCCGGAAGGTTCGAGGTTCGAATCCACCTCGCCGCGTAGGGACCTTGGGCAAGTCCTTCACTCGCAATTGCTCAGCGCTTCGGCGTGAAACTCCGATGCAGTGTCCGCGCTGTAGTTGGGAGCGCCTCTGAGTAGCGGTTGAGGGCTGGCAGAGGCGCTATAACAAGTGCGCATACAAACAAACAAACAAAGATCATTCATATGCAAATTATGACCAATAATTTTATAGGTTTACTCCGACCAGAGGTTTTTGCATAGAGGCACAACACAATGGTTAAATCTTCTGTAGAAAGAGCATGTAAAAATGCAAGGCAGGAAATTAAGATCATGGGTTTCTTTCAACGTGGTGATGTGGATTTCTCAACTTCACCACGTGTGTCATTAGTAGGCCTATCATTATCATTAGAGCTCGGAGTGTGGTTGGGTGTTGTGTGGTGGGGTTGTGGCCGTGGCTCAGGGCTGTTTTTAAGGAATTTTTAGAACTGCACATCCTCTTCTCTCCTTTCTCATCCTCCATGGCAAATTACTCCCAATCTGAGGAAAATGACCTTTTTTTACTAGTTTTAACTGCACGGAAC
Organism: Lumbricus terrestris; assembly: GCA_949752735.1. Lineage (NCBI taxonomy): Eukaryota > Metazoa > Annelida > Clitellata > Crassiclitellata > Lumbricidae > Lumbricus > Lumbricus terrestris. The sequence goes on along the minus strand of OX457047.1, from coordinate 2,723,391 downwards.
GTGACGGATGTGCTTCTACAACTGCACGAATCCATTTAGAACTGCACATTTTGTGTAGAACTGCACGTTAAAAAAGCCCTGCCGTGGCTAGTCGAATCCTAAATTTCTCGGGCAACACCGGGTACCCCAGCTAGTTGTAAATAAGAAAATACTTTTCTTGCTTGTAAAGTTAACCCATAAAAACAAATTATTGGTTTTTATGAGTTAACTTTATGGTAGACCTTGAAAATGAATAGTTTTAGTCGCTGCTAGTCTATGTTTGTTTTTTGTTTGTATGTTTGCATGTGCACTTGCTATAGCGCCTCTTCAAGCTCTCTCACTACTCAGAGGCGCTCCCGACTGCAGAGTGGACACTGCATCGGAGTTTCACGCCGAAGCGCTTAGCAATTGTGAATGAAGGACTTGCCCAAGGTCCTTACGCGGCGACTCGAGGTGGATTCTTCATTGATGTTAGACGGAAACGCCGGTCCGAGTGTAAATAGCTTATGTTTCAAGTTTAGTTAAGTTTTGTGCAAAAATCAGTTGACAATTTTCAGTTAAACTTTTTAATTTTAGTTGAGAAATAGTTATAGTTTGACTTTTAAAAATTAGTTTATTGCCCATCACCGAGCGTTCCTCAGTTTACAGTTTACGAAATCTACAGAGTGGGCCCAAAAAACTTATCGGGTCTTTTTATGACCCACCCTGTACAATGTCCCCTTTAATTATTGTATTCATTCGTTGTTTAAGTTCCTTATCTTCGTTGCTGAGCGGTGCTGCCGCAAACTGCTGGAAGGACATTCTTGAGTGGAAGCTGGGCTACCTGCCTGAATCTAGGAAGGTCCTAATCAACAGACTATTAGGTACGCTATTTTCTTTTTCACCTTTTTACCGATATACGATGGATCCTATTTACTCTGCACACTACGTTGGTTCCTTTCTCTACTTAGAAATTTTATTTGGAGGTACGGTAGCGTATTGGATGACACATTGGAAAGGCGATCAGAGCTGAAATCGTGAGTAATTTTGTCAAGATGACAGCTCAAAAAGCTACATTTACAGTGTTCAAATCCCGAAAATCTGCAATCAGTTAAGAGGCGGCACCATGGGCGGAGTTTGGTTTCCGTTCTTGAAGGGCTAAATTTGTTGGGGCTGAGACTCAGTTCAGAACGAGCGTCGCCGAAAATTTGTTCTCGGGCCCTAAAAGTCGATGACCCTTTTTTATTCCTCGGTCTAAAATCTCGCCGAAAAATACTAATTTTCTCGGCCCAAAGAGTTGATAACTTTTTTAGTCATTCGTGAGTTTCGCGTTCGTGAACATAACCTTTTCCCTAGCAAATTTCTGAGTCTCTGAGCCTTCATGAGGGGGGCTAAATCAAAAGTTTAAACAATGGGGAGGGCGACAGTGGCGGCGTTTGGGGGGCTAGGGGGGACTATAAGAGGCAACCCGGGGTCTAAGCCACCCCCTAAAAAGGCCATCCGGTTTTTTGTGACATGTGAAACTGAAATATTTCCACGATTTTCGCATAAATTTTGGCTGATGAAATTACACGAGATTGAGATTTTGGGCCGGACGACTTTCAATGCTAAAAAAAGCTCGTAAGAAATTTTGGGAAATGAAAATGTGGAAAATCTCAATGAGATTTTGGCCGGATGACTAAAAAAAGGTCGTCAGAAATCAGAAATTCTGGCGGATGAAAATGGAAAATTGATTCAGCCCCAAAACTGAAATCCTGCCATGGCGCCGCCACTGGGAGGGGACATTTATTGTAGTCTTAAGCCATGTATTTAAGCACATCCCTCCCCAAACTTCTCACCCTACCGCTCGCTCGTCCCCCAACTTTTAGATAAAGTCTCCCTCTATGCGAAGAGTGCGCTCTAATCCTGTCGATGATCGCTTTTGTCTTTTACCGAGAGATCGCTACATTAAATAGCATTTTGTGTTTCAGTTGGGCTTTTCGGAGTCTGCGCCATCGGAGTGGCTTTCTTCGCCGCCTCGGCTCCTGGTCCCATTACACAGGTATTAAGCCTACGTCTATTTCTGCTATTTATTGCGTGTATTAGGCATGGCGTCCGCAGAAACCTTTGGAGGAGGGCAGGGTTTTTTTTAACGTGCAGTTCTACACAAAACATGTGCGGTTGTAAATGAATTTGTGTAGTTGTAAAAGCAGTCTTGTGCTGTGACAATCATTAGAAAATGGTAGCTACAACCGGTTTACCACGGAAGAGCGAAATGGAACGAAAGGCTTGTGCAATGTGCAGTGAAAAATATGCAGCAGGCGGATCAAATTTTCAAGTGGGTGTCTAAAAGGAAGGTCATCAGATTTTTTGTCGGTCACTCGCGACATGTCTGAGGAAAAGTTAGGACATTTCAGGGAAAACTTCTCCCTAGCACTCAGTTTCTTGTCTGAACAGGAGAATGTGGAGGCACAATTATTCATTTAAACTGCCGAGGCCTTACCTCACGGAATACCGACAAAAGAGCGCATGTGGGGAGGGGAGTCCTATAGTGTGGCGGTCGAACATGCTGAACATGCTTAATCCAGCTCTGATAGAAAATTACGCCTATACGGATGCCTCTTACAAACTTTTTATACCGTACCTTTGCCTCCGCAGATCGCGTTTGCAATGCTGAACTCAATAAACGGACCACTGCTTGCCGTCTTCGTCATAGGCGCTGTGTCCAGACACGCCAACTGGAAGGTAAGTCTACACAGTAGGGCGTTTGACGACGATGATGATGACGATGATGATGACGGTAATGGTATTGGTGATGGTGAAGAAGTAACATGGTAGACTACTTAGTGGAGGAGCATATAATATGCACACATCAGTGCGTTTCCTCCGACTTGGTTCTGAGTAAATGATAGTAAATCAGTATTTTTGCTTATTATTATTATTATTATTATTATTATTTGATATTATTATAATATTATTTGATAATAAAACCAGCATGTTGGGCGACTGAGCGGAGCATCCAAAAGAGAAATTTAAAAAGTGCAATATTATAAATACATAATAATTATTATATAAAGGGCTTATCAATAATAATACATACTACTTCTTCACCCTCACCATTACCATCATCATCATCATCATCATCATCATCATCATCATCATCATCATCATCATCATCGTCGTCGTCGTCGTCGTCGTCGTCGTCGTCGTCGTCGTCGCCGTCGCCGTCGCCGTCGCCGTCGTCGTCGTCGTCGTCATCTTCATCATCATCATCATCATCATCATCATCATCATCATCATCATCATCGTTTCATCGTTTCATCATCGTCATCATCATCACCGTATATCATCGTGGTCATCATCATCGTCGCCATCGTCGTCGTCATCATCGTCGTCATCATCATCGTCATTATCGTCGAATATAATTATTATAGAGTATCATAGGTTTATTGCATCATGCCATGGAATGTCAAATTACCAATAATTACAGAATATTCTTTTGTGCAAATTACTCTCATGATTGCCATGTTCAAGGGCGTACTAGTTGGTGGCATCGTTGGTGTGTTCGCAACACTCTGGCTCTGCATTGGGTCTCTGACGGTTCGCTACACATACCCTCTTCCACCTGTATCCGTGGAACATTGTTCCCTTGGTAAAGGTAACGTCACCTCAATGAATTTCACCAACTACACATTCTTTGAAGACTTTGACGAAATAGACGCCAGATACGGATTGAACCTAACAACTGAGCTTCAGCCTGCTGCAAGAAGCCGTGTGGTGAGTAAAATTCTGCAAAGCATCATAATTAGCAGGGCTTTTTTAACGTGCAGTTGTACACAAAATGTGCAGTTCTAAATGAATTTGTGCAGTTGTAGAAGCACCTTTGTACTGTTAAAGCTAGCAAAATAGGTCATTGTCCTCCGATTGCAAGTAATTTCCATGGAGGATGGGAAAGGAAAGAAGGAGTTGTGCAGTTCTAAAAATTCCTTTAAAACAGCCCTGATAATTAGGTTATGTCGTTTTGTTTACATTGCACGAGACTATTTGCTGGTTGTGCTCCGCCATACCCGTCTGGTTACTGTCGTCGTGTCACGTGCACGTGTGTTGCCCTTCACCGCCCCATTCGGTTTCTACGCTCCTCGGCCAGAGAACCGGCTGCCTCAGACCCTCAAGGCCGACCTCTCTTCTCCTTCGTTTGATCAGTTCCGCACGTCCCTGAAAACGTTGGTCTGGGTCGGGAGTGCATCTGAGCTCTGATCGTTAATGACGCCATATGAATACTTGATTATCTCTGTTTTACCATGGCTATAGGTTGGGAGAGCCTCCGAGTAAAGGCTGCATATAAATTTTCGCATTTAACAAATGAATCCCAAACGTGGCATAAATGATTGGAAAATCTTATTCCTATAGTATAGGCATATAGATTGAGCTCAAAGCTTGCTGGCAATTTAGCTAAAATCACAGTTGCGTTGGGTCGCATTGCAATTGATGCAATTCCAAGAAAATATAATATTATAATCAGTCAATTTCGTTTGTTACAGACTGAACTACGAGGTCTGGAGAATTTCTACGCCATTTCCTATTTGCTGACCCTTCCATTCGGAATCATCGTCACAGGAGTCGTTGGCATAATAGCATCTCTCCTTATGAGTAAGCGAAATCTTTTCTAGTCTAGTTTAGGATTAGGCCTATAACTATAGGCCTAGGCTATTCAAATGCATGCAACCTGATCAGGTATAACCATGCAGTCTCAAATTCAATTTAAACAGATTGACAGACGTTTTTCTACGAAGAAAGTAGGTTATCAACTAATTCAGTGACTGCATGTTGACAGTTTTCAACGATTAGGCCTAAGTAACGTGGACGAAATTAATCGGATTTAATCGATTGATCGAGACTGAATTTTACTTATGAATATTGAACTTTTGCTTATGAAACAGGGGACAGAGACCTTGAAGCGAAGGTGGATGAACGTCTTCTTTTGAAGTTTCGTTTCTGCGGTTGGTCGGACGAGAACGAAAATCGGCGTCATCTTAAAAACGATGAGGATAGAGTATCGGTATGGGAACTAGAAATATTGGTCTACGTTTCAAAATGTTTCGTTCGTTTTCTCTCTTTGCATCTAAGTAGCAATTAAAATTAGTAGCAGCCATGCATGTGAGAAAATAGCCCTGTAGGTCATAGTCACAGATCCTCGTCTGATTCTTCATTTCTTAAGCTCTTGATTCCCACTTTGTTTCTAAGCACCATCCTTATGTTGTAGCATTGTAAATATCTATGCACATTTGCATCTGCACCATTAAAATTAATGTGGATTTAAAATCTACGTTCACCACCGGCCTTGCCTGCTTGTGCCTATATCTAGTTTGGTTTTAACATAGCAAAGTTAAAAGAATGTTTCTTGTATACCACTTAGCTCTTGAGATGCTAAAGAAATCACAGGATACCGTAGCTACAGTGATAATAATATTAGCTTACTATTAAGATTAGGCATATAATAGGGACCAAGCCAGCTGTTCCTAGCCGATGTATAATGAACCCTGGTCCCGCCATTAGCGCGTGACAAATTATCTAGGTGTTCAGGCTCAGTAGACAATAACGGATTGTGTTAATTACCATTAAACTGAGCGCAGATCACTGTTGCGCCAGTCATATAATAACTTATATTTATTGTAAGTCATTAGTTTCTTTTGTATTCCTTCCTTTCTCCCTTCATGTTTTCCTTCCTTATTTCATTCGTTCGATATCCTTCCATCCATCCTTCCTTCCTTTTTCCTTTCTTCCTTCCTTTATTATCAAAGGAATGTGCTACCATGCGAATTGGGCTGGAATCATTAAATTTTATTACACTATTTCTAATTAGGCTATTGAGAGGCAGTGTTTAATCTAGACGTCTCTGGGGGGGGGAAAGTTCCCCCCCCCAGGATTGACATTTCCCCCCCCAGAAAAATTTGACAAATGATATTGGTTTTTAGTTACTGTTTTCATCATTGTTTTACATGAAGTGTTATAATATACCGTGATATTATTTATTATTATATGATTTCAATGACAATATTTACTACCTGTAATATATGATACTATCATGTTAAGATGACACCTTAAAATTCAGCCATTGCAATGTGGAAATTCAAAAAGTTTCTAATGGGTCACTGAAGAAGTACAGCTATTGTGTTAAGATGACACCTTAAAATGCTGCCATTGCAATGTGAACATTCAGAGAGTTTTTAATGGGTCACTGAAAAAGTACAGCTATTTTGTTAAGAAGATACCTTAAAATGCTGCCATTGCAATGTGGAAATTCGAAAAGTTTGTAACGGGTCACTGAAAAAGTACAGCTATTTTGTCAAGATTACCCCTTAAAATGCTGCCATTGCAATGTGGAAATCCAAAAAGTTTCTAATGTGCAACTGAAAAAGTACAGCTATTTTGTTAAGACGACACCTTAAAATGCTGCCATTGCAATGTGAGAATTCAAAAAGTTTCTAACGGGTCACTGAAAAAGTACAGCTATTTTGTCAAGATTACCCCTTAAAATGCTGCCATTGCAATGTGGAAATCCAAAAAGTTTCTAATGGGTCACTGAAAAAGTACAGCTATTTTGTTAAGATGACCCTTAAAATGCTGCCAATGCAATGTGGAAATTCAAAAAGTTTCTAATGAGCCACTGAAAAAGTGCAGCTATTTTGTTAGGACGACACCTTAAAATGCTGCCATTGCAATGTGGAAATTCAAAAAGTTTTTGATGGCGAGGGGCGCAGCCCCTCCCCATACCCCTCCGCCTCCCAATCTCGGTGCTACGTGCATCACGAGCGTCCTTCGGACGCTCAAAAAAATTCCCCCCCCCCAGAAACCTCAATTCCCCCCCCAGAGGAGGGGGACTAGATTAAACACTGATTGAGAGGTCCAGGGGCTTCTATCCCTATACATGGCGGGCGCAGCTTGCGCCCAGTGAAAAATAGGGGGGGAATCAGAAGACAGCCAAAATTCACGTCGGATGGGGGGGAAAGGTCGGACATGGAGGGCAGCGTTCAATCTAAAGGAAGATAGTAAAGGAAGATCACTACAGAAAATACTTCTCCTCCATATAAATTTGGACAAAATGATAGGCCTAATAGTTTTTAGCAAAATGTATACACTTTATACACTTTGAGTTTTTAGTTAGGCTACTATCTGCATTTTTGAATTACATGAACTGCTATAACAACTATAACATACTATAAAAATTTCCTATTACATGATTGTAATTATGTTTTTACTATTTTAATAAATAATACAATCATATTATAATTGAAAAAATAATGTTAATACAAATACTATTTTGCACAACTAAATGGCTTCTCTCCAATGTTATCTTTCAAATTTCAGACAGTCAAATTTGGTCCTTGAACACTTAGCAAAGCAACATCATTATTAAGTGGGCTTACAATGTAGGACCTTCATTGCATTTTATTGTATTGCATTGTACTCTAAAAATTTATGTAACGCCTCTCGAGTGCACACTGATCAGAGGCGCAAAAACATATGGCTGCCCAATTTTGGCAGCAATTCCTCCACTGAAACAGTAGAGTAATTTTGCTAAGAGGACAGCTTAAAATGCTGAAATTGCAATGCGGAAATCGCAAAAATTTCTTATGGGGAGGGGCACATTCCCTCCCCATACCAGGTCCCTTCTTGGTGCTCCACATGCCTCGGCGATCGTCTGCTGGATGCTCGTTTGTCCCTCTCCAAACAAACCTTCATTCCCACACTAGAGGGCATGCGCTAGATTGCATTATATTGCATAGGCCTACATAGAGGGAGGCCGGTCCAGAAAGGGGGGGAGAAAATGGATTGCGCCCGGTTGCTTAGGGGGGATAGAAGCCCCTGGAGAGGTCCTTTCCATCTCCTCTTTTTAACTTCCTTCCTCCCTCTCTCCCTCCGTATCTTTCGTTCTTTCTTTCTGTGTATTACATGAAAAGAAGCAGGTTTTGAATAAAGAGCTTCTCATAAATTTGGTTATATTCTAGACTCTGCAGAGACCAGAGGATGATTCTCTAAAGCCGATTTTGAAAGAAACGGAAAACTCGTCCTGCAAGGAAAAGCAAGATTTCTTTAAAAGAGAAGAGTTGGAACCTGGTAGGCCTATATAGGCCTACTCACAAAGAATGGACAAAGTGCAGCATCCTGTCTCTAGAGCACATCTTGATTATAGTCCTATTTCGGCTGACATTCAGTAATGAACAAGTCTGATAAACAATAGGCCCATATAGGCCTACACTGATGTCGTGAACTCAATATTGTATTTAAACATTTATAAAACGCCTCTAGTAGGGTGAACCGTTCAGAGGCGATCCCAGTGCGCAAGGCCCCGCGAGAAGAAGCAGGTTTTGAGAAGAGACAGAGCAGAGGCTACTTTCATGAAACCATGGCATTCCTGTAACACTGGACCTATTTATTATTATGCGCTTGAAGTTTGATTTGATCTGCCGCAGTATCTGAAACATCGTAGACTCGATCTAATTTGTTTGTTTCTGTGTCTAGGTCTATTTCTTTTTTTCATGTTAACCTAACCTGTCGGCCTACCTGGATGTGGCGTAGCATCCAGATTAGTCAGAATATAGGCTCCTAAAACTCTCTCAGAGTGTCCCTATGTAATACTAGAAAATCAGAGGTTCAGCCCCCAAAATAAGTTATTTCTGATAATTGAAAAAATAATAATTCTGTGCATGTTGCTACCATGCATATTGCAAACTCAAAATGGACAAATTACCTTCCGATCGATATGTTTTCCTGGCTATTTAAGCCCTGATTATAGGTCTACTTAACTATAGGTTATGTCAATTAATTTGAACGAGGAAATCATGCACGGAGAACGGGAATTTCCTGCGGTAGACTAGGCCTACGAGACTTGTAGAAATAACTGGAGGAGGTCAGCCTATCATGATCCTCGTGGAATGTGGGTGTGCAAAGAACACCTACTATAGCTATAGTTAAGGGTGTATATATAAGAGAGACTGGGCAAGTCCTTCACTCACAATTGCTCAGCGCTTCGGCGTGAAACTCCGATGCAGTGTCCGCTCTGCTTTTGGGAGCGCCTCTGAGTAAAGAGAACTTGAAGGGGCGCTATAACAAGTGCACATACAAGCAAACAAACAAACAAACAAGCAACCCCAGTCCTCGCAATTTTCACCTTTTGCCCGGCGAACAATCTGGCCGGAGCAATGAATAGGCCTATATCCATGGGCGGAGATTTGGGCGAAGACTTGCGGGGGACGAAAAGGCGGTCGAAGATTTTGGGCGGAATAACGGCTGAGACGCCGACGAAAATTTTCCATCTTGTTCCGGCAAAAATTTCTGGCGACCTTTGTTAGTATGGAAAATCCAATTTTCACTGCCGATAAAGTTATCCTTTTTTATTTTTTTTATTTTTTTACTCATCACCACCTCGTCGTTTGTTATCGATAGCAGATTGTTGGGGGGGGGGGGGGGAGGAATTCATGGGCCGTCGCCCACCACATTTATTGAGACTTAAGAGGGATAGGGGGACGGTCCGTTCTCCTATTCCCCCCTAAGTCTCCGCTCATGAATATATCGGATCCTATATATATCTACAGTTAACTTAATTAGGCCTACACCACAGACATTTTAACAAGATATTTACTATTAGGCCTAGAAGTTGGATTGGACGAACGAGCGGCCAAAAGACAATCGCCGAGGCGCGACATTTTCGGCGGACGGCTGAGCCGTTGACCGACGACATTTTCCATTTTCATCGACGAAATTTTCAGGCGACTTTTTGAATCATTTGGTCGAAATTACATGAAAATATACCATTTCCCCTGCTAAAATCAGGGTGAGAATTGCCGGGGGTTGGGGAGTTTCAACCCCCCCAGTCTTTCTTAGAACCCCATAGTAAAGTCTGTTTTTCACACCCAAATTTCAAGTGGATAATGGTCCAACCCCCCAGTTATTTTTCCACAATTCTTACACTGGCTAAAATAGCTGATGACATTTTGTATTTTTTAACGCTACCAATAGGCTATATATTCAACAATAAACCATATGCATTATGCATGTCCTATAACACCTAAGAATTGGGGGGGGGGCAAATGCATAGGCGGTCCCCCGGGGCAGATACAAAAATTTTCGAAGATAGGGGCCTAAATTTTCGGTGATCTTTGCCAGAAAAATCTGATAACCATTTTTAAGTCGTTTGGTCGAAATTTCTGAAAAAAGTATCCATTTTTCCTGCCAAAATTAGGTCTACTGATGACTTTTTTTTAGTCATCAGTCGACCATCCTGGTCGAAGTAATAATCTGCAAGCAATAATAATAAAAAAAAGTAGGATACTAGAGAGGCCATAGTATAATTATTATACTATGGCCTCTCTAGTATCCTACTTTTCTCTTCCACTGCATTGATTTGCTTGCATGAAACAAAGGGGCCGTCCATAAAGTACGTTACGCTCCGGGGGGGGGTGTAAGAAAGTGTGACAGTTTGTGACAGGGGGAGGGTCAGGCCATGTGTGACGTCACACATTTATTTTTTAAAAAAATTCTTAGTACCTAAAATCCGACCCGGCCCGGCCAGGCGTGTCTAAAACCCGGCCTGGCGGGATAAAAGTTGATTTCCCGTCACTATCAAAGCGTTTAGGGACACACGCCACTATCAGAGGGATTAGGGATAGTATCCTAGGGTTTAGAGGGTTAGGTAAATGGTTATGTTTTTAATTTTTTTGTTCGAAAGTGTGACGTACTTTAGGGGGGAGTCCGAGATTTGTGACAGTTTGTGACAGGGGGAGGGGGTAAAAAATGGTCAAAAATAGCGTGACGTACTTTATGGACGGCCCCCAAATGGAGGGGGACCACGTCCTACGTACTTTTTAAATGGGGGCATGGCCGGATTAGCCTCCTCTTGATCCGCCCCTGCGGTCTCCCACCACAGACATTGAGGGGACCGTCCCTCTGTACCCCCTAAGTCTCCACCCATGGAAAAACCGATAGTGCAGAGCTGTCCTTATTTTCATTCATGTAGGCCTAGTTATAGATGGCTAAATAATTTGTCATGATTGGTTGATTGATTGATTGATTGACCTCAACCTTCTAGGCTAATTCCCGACCCATAACGCGTAGGCTACACGCCTTAGGCCTAGTAGCCTAGCCAAATTATGTTCCGCCCCTCTGATTCCCGATGCCAACCGGACATGGACCTCCATTGGACATCTTTTACGGACAACCCTTTTGACTCAACTCAACGCTCGTCAAGAAGTTGGCGCCACGCGCTTGACTTTCAAATGGCGTTTAAGAAGTTTGGAGATTACGATCGCGATTACCAGGTAGGCCTACATTAATTTTGTAGTTTAAGCAAAGACCATAGAGTGTAACTTTAAGGTCTTTGGTTTAAGGTCACAATAAAACCATTTTACTTGAATCTGAAACCGGTTTCCAGAGAAGTATAATTGACAAGCACAGTGAGGCACTTAGTTTTGAAACGCGTCAAACAAAGTGTGTTTACGTTTCGTTTATTACTTTTACGCTATAGACTTTACGCAACGGAGTTTAATTAGTAAATTATTATTTTACGCAATAAGCGTTAACTACTTTTCGTCATTTTGATACAATAGTCGATTTCTAAAGCTGAGGTCGCCAAGGAGGCTAAACTATTAGTTTATAATTATAATCCTGTGCGCTTGTGTAGGCATTGGTATAAAAATGGCCGAAAGTAGCGGAACTGCTCCAACAACAGGCAGAGGGTTCGGTAAAATATTTCAAAAGTCGGTTACAAGAACGAAAGAAAAGGTAACGTACTGTGTAAACTTTTCATATCGTAGTATTGCGTCTTACAGTTCTTGGCTTGTCATTACTTTGTCGACCAAGTTATGAATGAACGATGTTTGCGTGTTGAACATCGATACTTGTGTTCATTATACTATCGTTATACATTATCGATACTTGTGTGTTCCCGCAGTGCGTTTGCAGGCGGTTCAATAAAGTACATGCATACATACATACATACATACATGCATGCATGCATGCATGCATGCTTGCTTACTTACTTACTTACTTACTTACTTACTTACTTCAATCAGAGGCTTGATGAGACACGCACATGTAATCAGAGTTGGTTAAATTTTTGTAATATTGGTAATTGTAAGTCGCGAATTTGTATGACGTCACTTAAGATTTACTCTAGGCCGCACAACGCAAGGCCATGCTTTCACAGAATTTTCATTCACTTACAAGTTACCACAAACATAGCTGTCAGAGGAAAGGGGGTGAGGTTAATATTTCACTTTCAACCGCTTATGTATCTGTTAATATGCGTCAATATGGATAGGGCACCAATGGTGAGCGTTTGCACACATGTAGAGCCTCTGCAACACCACCAATGTAGCCAATGAACCACCTTCATCAGTACAGGCTTTTATTACGCATTGAAGTAGTAAAGGCTTATGCTCTTAGACTCTGGAACTCTCTTCTGGCAAAAGTTCTCTTGGAAAAGTCTGTTCTGGCATTCGGATCTTCGCTAAATGGTCATTTTTTCTGGAGTTATATCTTCCATGTTTTGATTCCATGTCATTTTGGGTGGACCGGTGGCGCATTGGGTAACACACTAGCAAGGAGATCAGAGGAGCTGAGTCCGATTCCCGAAGCCCCCGTAAGATTGACGTGCTTTGTAGGCTGCTATTAGTACCAGTTGTATTACAAGCCATCTGTTCTTAAATTTTACTAGTTAATATAATGTGTTCTTGTGAATTGTTTCAATTGCATAATTGTGCACTGTAACCGGTTGCAGTCTGTCAACCGGATTTTTCAATAAAAGAATATTATTATTATTTTTATCTTGGTCTCCTGTATTGGCTTTTGACTTCAAGACCATAGATTCTTGATAATTAATTAATTAATTCATTCATTAATTCATTCATTCAGAGCATTTATATTGCGACCCTTCAAGAAACTACTCAGAGGCGCTCCCAGCCCAACCACGAACAAAGAAAAAGACTTGAATCCACATAGTGACAACCATCAACACTGAGTATTGTACATGTGTATCTGTCTGTCTAGGTCTGTGTATATATATGTCTGTCTGTCTGTGTGCATATATCTCTGTATGTTTGAATGTCTCTATGTTTGTGCGTATCTCGATATTTTATTATCAATGCCTTTTTTAAAATACCTGTCAGACTTCTCAGACATCTTCTGTGAAATTTGTGCATTTTGGATTCATTTTGAGAATTTATATAGCTCCCTTTCAGAGGCGCTCCCAGTTCAACAATGGTGATACAAAAAGTGTCAAGGAGTCTATAAAGTACTGATGAGTCAAAATGCTAGGTATTCAGGTGTACTTCTAACAGGAGACTAATATTCCAAACAGATGGACCTACAACTGAAAAGGCACGACACTGACAGGTTGAGGTTCTAATACGTGATGTGTTCTGAGAATTTTTGGAGTAAAGGTGCTTCAGAAATATGCAGCACTTGAAAGGTTCACTTTGAGAGATAAAACTGTATATACGCAGATGTACATTTCATATGTACTATATTATTTAAGGATTTATAAAGCGCCTCTCATAGTATAACCGAGTCTTAGGTCAGTGGTTCCCAGCCGTTTTTGACTTTAGGGCCACTTTTTCTAAGTTTGAGGGCACGAGGGCCACTTTCTCTTCTAAGTTGTAGGACATCAGGGGGGCCACAGGGCTAAAAGTCAATTAACTAAAAGCATACAAAATTGTTATAATTGATTCAAAATAGAATGTTTTATGTTATTTATAGATGCCAAAATAAAATAATCTGTAATAGAAAATAATTATGTGTTCTATCCTGTCTAAAATTAATTGTCTATTCTTTGATATATTTTTTGTTAATTCGTTTAGAGATGAGGGCCATTTTTTATGCCTGGCGGGCCACTTTTGGCCTGCGGGCCATGGATTGGGAGCCGCTGTCTTAGGTTATCCAATTTGTAAAGAACCTCTCGAATAAGAAAAGTCTTAGTACAATGAGCAGAAAGATAAGCTTTGAGCACAAGTTTTAGCAGGAAGGCCATTCCACAGTATATAGGTACGGTGCTGTGCTGTGGTATTCCTAGAAAAATATATAATATATATATATATATATATAATTATACATATATACAGTACAATTCTATATGTATGTGTGTGTACATTATTCAATGTAGATACAATTATACATGCACACACAAATGCACTGAACCCATTGTCTTGTATTGCAGTGTGCCATGAGCTTCTGTTTTTGATCCACTCATGTTTACACTTTCGGCAGCCACTTCATTTTGCTTCCTGCTAACTAGCCATGCTCTTGAATGCCACTTGTATTGGGAGCTACTCCCTAGCAGTTTATGGTTCCATGTAGAATTCTGCTCTCCAACTACATACGAGGTTTGGGGAAAGCTCGTTCTCTGTGTCGGGACCCACTGCATGGAACAGTCTTCCTGACTATGTACGGAATGCACCTTCTCTGGAGGCGTGTAAATCCAGACTCAAGACTTATCTATTTAAACAGTCGTATAATTGCTACTAACTTTTGTACTCTTGTACAGCGCCCTTTCCTTCGGCCTTGGCTGAGCTACGGTGCTATATAAATCGTACTATTATTATTATTAATATTATTATTATTACATCTGTTTTTGGCAGTGGCGTATTGTGTTCACAAATTTCCTCTGTACACTTATAAAACTTAATTTTATCGTGCCAGGCACAAGCTCCCTTTCCAAATCTTTTGCAGACTTTTATAGGCTTGATTGTTTTTTGAACTGTGCTCGGGAATTTTGCAAATCAGCTCAATATCGTATACGGAATATTCATTGGAATAGCCAGGAAAATGTGTTCGGGCTTCCATTTCATGGTTTCAAATATACATGGTAGAAGGATATTTTCACTGTTCTGTTTTGTAAATGAGAAAGTATGTATGTATGTATGTATGTATGTATGTATGTATGTATGTATGTGTATGTATGTATGTATGTATGTATGTATGTATGTATGTGTATGTATGTATGTATGTATGTATGTATGTATGTATGTATGTATGTATCACACACACACACACTAGCATTCTTATAATCTGTATATCTTATGACCTCAGTTTGTAGAGAAAATGGACAATTTATCGATTACTAGATTAGCCGTGAATCAGCATTTCCATGGGATCATCAGTATTGATTTTGCCTCTATTTCATGAATCTATATCTACGGCTGATGATGATGTTGGTGATGGTGGTAATGGTGATGATGGTGTTTATAGTGGTGGTACTAATGATGATATATAACCACAAACACTATAAGGACACTCCCCTATTCAATGCTTCCCAGACCACACGACCGAATTGTCCCAGGGCCAGACAACTTTAACGAGAAAAACGTTTTTAATGTTTTATGCTGCCTAATTTCATGTAAACCAAAATGCGGGTTAATATGCAGTTGGATTAATAAAGAATATACCGTTACTTACTTACTTACTTAATTACTTATATATGATTTTTTATATATTTATTATACATACGCACTCTCTCACACACACACACACACACACACCGTATGCACCTGAGTATAAACACATACATGCATGCACATTGCACCCGCACAGAGGCATATGCTCATATACAGACAGAGGGGAGGGTTTCAGGGTTGTTTAGGTCGAGACAATCATCTACCGGTATATGTACTGTACTTGTCTCTCTTCAGAACACACTCTCCTGTTGATGTCTATATTTGCCATTGGCTGTCTTCTTCCGAGTGCCTTTCCACAAGATTTCCCTTCTTCTGTTTGCACGCACCGGATTGTCTTGTCTGTCTTTTGATGACCAGGAATCTGATTGAATTACGCGGATCCCTTGGGAGTTTGGATCGGCCGCCGCAGCCTGTTGCGGCGTTTGCCCCATGGCGAAAACCAGCCGTGTGCATAATTGATTGGCAGTGCATGGCCACCGTATAGGTAGTGTAATAATAATAGTAATAGTAATAATAATAATAATAATAATAATAATTATGATAATAATAATAATAATTAATAATGAGAAGGAGAAAAAAAAATTACGACAATTGGTATGGCGCAGTAACACAGCAAGGGCGCCTTACAAAGCAAATATGAATGGCAGGTGTAATTGGTGGCAATTCTATACCATGGTGTTCATGCGGTGTTGAGTGCTCTGTAATGATGGGCTTGAAATTGAAAAGCTTGATCACGCACGCACACACACACACACACACACACACACGCGCGCACATGTATATGTAGAGAGAGATTTAAGTGCCATGGGTTCGTATTAACGATTAAAAGCCGTAGCAACAATTCAGAAGCACTCAATATCTGTTTGCATTCTTCATAATTTTTTTGTTTCCTTTGATAGGTCTCTTGAGGAGGCAGTGTATATAATTATAATGTATGTGCCCTTGTTATAGCGCCCCTTCAAGATTACTACTCAGAGGCGCTCCAGACTACAGCGAGGACACTGAATCGGAGTTTCATGCCGAAGCGCTGAGCAATTGCGAGTGAAGGACTTGCCCAAGGTCCTTGCGAGGGAGGCAGCTGAATGGGTGGTGGGTGAATGAATTAATAAAATTTAAATTTTGTTAGCTCATGGTACTTCATATGCCTCAGGAGTTAAAAAATTATCCCAAAGTAAATATGATCCCTTAGTTACTTGGAAGCTATACGAAGATTAGCCACCACTCTGGACTCCTGAGCCTTGTCCCCAGAACTGGTATTGTTATTATTATTATTTTTATTAGAATTATTATTATTGCTATTGTTATTGTTTTTACACTGGGCAAGAGCTTTGCTTTTATGCTAAACTAAACTAAGTGAAAATGAAAGAACCATTCTGAACTGTATACATGAACTTATGGTGATTGTCTGTATAATATTAAACCACAGAAAAGATTTTTAGACCAAACTTCATCTTGCTATTGTGAAAATCAAGTTCAAACCTAAGCTGGATTTATTATAATAATTGGAATATATTATTATTATTGTTATTGTTATTATTATTATTGTTATTACTATTGTTGTTATTATTATTATTATTATTATTATTATTATTATTACTACTACTACTATTTACTTTTATTCTTTATAAATACTTATCGATATTGCTGCATGCTTTGCTTGCAAGCGTCACTGTCCGTTTTTCTCCCATTGTTATTATTGTATCTCCATTGTCTTCGTTCTCTTTGTCTGTCTGCCTCGTTTTGTCTTTCTGCCTGTGCGTAGATTTGCAAGTCATTTGAAAAGCGAGGATCTTTTCTTTTTGTCTGCCGGTGTCACGAAATAGAGTATCCCCCGTATTAATTGTATCCCCCCAAATTAAAAAAAGTCGAAAAAATCGTTTCCGTGTGTATTTTTCTTTGCAAATTGATTTTCATCTGCTTTGTTTTCAACAATGACACTAGCAGGTATGTTTATTCCTACTAGATAATTTGTTTTCCCCTGTTTTTAGAGCATTTAAAGCATTTAGAACACTTAAAAACACTCAGAGTCACTAAATAAATTCGAGTGGCCTTTATCTGGGCATTGCTTAGGACACTTAAAACAATTAAAGTCACTTTAAATTTTGATTACAGCATAAATGTTTTTATTATGCGCATTTTTCAAAAAAGGGGATACAATGGTTTATCCCTCCGGATAGTATAGACCGGTTAATTCCATCCGGGGGGATAGATTAATTCATCCCCCCGGATAGCTTTCAGGGGGGATACTCCGTTTCGTGTCACCGGCTCCACCATCCACTGCGTCCAGTATCGATCTATAACAAATTGAAGCACGCTGATTTATCGAACACTGCATGCCACCGATGAACCCAGACAAACAGACACTTACATTTACACACACAAACATGTGAACACACGCAACAAACATGTGAACACACACACACGAACATGCATGCGCGCACATGCAAAGCTAGAACACGAATGCACATGCACAAATTCAGATCTATTGGATGCTTGAACACCAGAATTTGATTAGCAGTTGGTTAATAATTAATTGACTATAAACTTAAATATTATTCACTCATACACACAATTTCTCAATTTCTCCTAAGCACTTATTGCTGAGGCAGGGAAAATTAGGTTGGGGCATGGTTCATGCGTAAATGGGTGGCTGCACATAGTGGTAAGAGGGGCGCTTACCCTTCCCCCACCGCAGCAAAATTGACTCTTATTTGTTTAACTACCAGGTGCTACTTTGTGGATTTTGACAAAATTCTTTGCACTACAGTCTACACTCTGCAGCACTAACGATGGTAATTAATGACAAACAAAGTGAAAATGATAAATTTACCGTACTTTTAGAGACTTCTATGAAGAAAAAAGATCCGTGTTCTTATTTGTCCGTTTGCATTTTTGAAGGTCTTGCTGAAAAAAAATGTAACCGTGACCATTGTGTTTTGCTCCCCACCCCTGCAAAAGTTTATACCGGTGCCCATGGGTTCATATCCATTTGCAATCGCCTTAAAAGACTGCCCTTCTTTTCTGACTGTAATTCTTTGTGTCAAGACGAAGTAATTTGCAGAAACTGAACCATTATCTGCATCCTGAGTTTTGCTCAATGGTAGATTTTAAAAAATATTACAAGTTTAGGCTACTTCTCTTTGAAATTGTTACTGGCTCCATAGCATTGTAGCATAGTGTCATTGTGTATAATCTGTTACATGTATAAATTTGTTCTTCTCTGCTGTATATTGTACTGTAATATGTATTGGACAGTGTACAATTCTGTGCAACGCAGACTGTGCGTGGCAGAACAGCTTCTATAAGGTGTTGCTGAAAGTTCACGAAATGTTTGTGAAAGCGATTAGTTTTGTGCGGAGCAAAAGCTCAACTTTCTGGTTGACTGGGCCGACTGTCAAAGGTTTCGTTGTATTGGGAAAAGTTATTTTGTTTGAGTAGTGGAACCATAATTATGTCATAGAGCTCTACTTTGGTGACAAGAATGTGGACATAATATATAGAGTTTCCCAGTTGATAAGGACTTGGCCTTATATGTATTGTAAGAGTGATGGGGTCATAGACCTGGCCATGAGGAATACTTTCTCACACCCCAGGGATTTTGCATTGAATTTTTTGACTAGGAGCCATATTTACACCTATGAACCTTGATTCTTAATCCCGTTTTTTGTGGCTTTTGATGTGGTCACACACTTTTCAAGCATAGATTTATCACACTGCACAGCCATATTGTATTGCATGCATGCATAATTGCGTATGTATTTTGTTACATGCTTAGAAGTTTGCGCAAGTTCAACTGCACGTCTCTCGAATTATATGATCAGATTGTTCAATTTGTATATGTTTCATAAAACTTTCAGCATATATATCCAGCAATCAATCATTGATCTCCAATCATTTTACTACTTGGGGCCTCTGCCTAGCTGGATTTTCTTTCCCCCCCCCCCCCCATTGTCTTCGTGCACTACATAAATTATCAATGTTCAGTTTCTCAT
Source organism: Lumbricus terrestris (assembly GCA_949752735.1). Classification (NCBI taxonomy): domain Eukaryota; kingdom Metazoa; phylum Annelida; class Clitellata; order Crassiclitellata; family Lumbricidae; genus Lumbricus; species Lumbricus terrestris. The sequence goes on along the minus strand of OX457047.1, from coordinate 2,704,013 downwards.
CACATTTGCTATTTTCAACTGCTTAGAGATTACCTTGTGTGTATGGCTACATGGAAACAATAAATGAAAATAGAAATGGATAAATAGAAATAAATATATTCATTTGTTGCCTATTTTCCCCAATTAGTATGTTCACATTTTGTTGTGGCATTTTATACTTGATTAGCTATTTAATATTTAATATTTGCTGTATAATTCAGGTGTTGCAGAATCTCGGTAAGGCCGACAAAACGCGTGATGATGATTTCGAACAACACGTACAAAATTTCGTCGACCAACAGGTCTATACTTACATTCCCTAGTTAATTCACTCATTCATTCTATGAAATTATTATATCACCCCTTCCAATCGGCTACTCAGGGGTGCTCCCAGCCCAGACACGGAAAACGAAAAAGACTTGAGTGTTTTTTAGGCAGAGTTTGATTGATCAGAACATGTATCTGTGTGTAAGAGGAATTTATATATTACCCCTTCAAGATAAGTTTTCGGCATAAAGAGGAACGTGTTGAACAGTTTATAAAGAGTTAGACAAGTCCCACACAAGGGAATGCAGGCCAAATGGAAGGCTATTTCAAACAGTCTATAGAGCAGTGGTTCCCAACCTGTGGCCCGCGGGCCAAACGTGGCCTGCCACGCCTAGAAAAATGACCCTTGGCCTCTCAAAGAATTAACAAAAGTACGTGCAAAAATTGACAATTTGGACAGGATAGAATATGAAATAATGTTCTGTTACAAATTATTTCATTTGGACTCTTATAAATGACATCAGGCAACCTGTTTTGATTCAATGTTAACAAGTTATATGGTTTTTAGTAAATTTATATGGTGTTTAGTAAATCACTAGTCAATTAAAGCATAAAACAAACAATTATAATTATTTGAAATAGATTTTAGCCTTGTGGCTTCTCATGTCCTTCAACTAAGAAAAGTGGCCCTAGAGTCATAAAAGGTTGGGAACCACTGCTATAGTGGAACACATAATCGAGAAAACCCTATTCTGTCTGATGGCTCATGGCTGTGCTACGAAGGTAGGGTTTAGTGAAAGTGTCCATTGATGAGTCACTGTGCATCTGCTTTTTAAAAACGAATTCTTTTACCGATCGACAACTAACAGTTTCGGTTGGTTGGTTCCTTTCGACAGGCAGTCACTGAACGACTACAGAAGGAATTGAAGCACTATGCTGCGTGTGTCAAAGGTAAGTGACCTCTTGTGAACTATGTCTTGAGATGACTTAGTCATATGCTAATAGGACATAGGTTTCTGGTTGAAAGGGTGCTCTTGCTGTGACCTGCACTCTGCATTTTTAATTGTAAAAGTAAGAAATGCTCTCTACATCCGTGACAAAACTGATTGCCGTTATTAATATTAGTTTTATTTTATTTATGTTACTATTACTATTATTATATTTACTGTTGTTGTTAGTATTAAAAAAAAAATTCCCATCATCAGGACTGCTATGGCTCAATCCAGATGCTTTGCCTGCATAGGTCTCTCTCTATGGAATGGACTCCCACCCTCAGTTCGCTCCACCTTTCTCACTTGTAGTCTTTCCTCATCTTTCAATCATCTCAAATCTGCCTTTTGTCTCGGAGTCGATCTCACGTCTGAAAGGCTTTTGCTGAGAGAAGCGCTTTATAAATGGTCATACAATTTAATATAATTATTAATTATATTTTTAAAACAATTATTAATGCCACCCATTCTCATTTTGATCATGGCACTGTAGAACAAAAAGGGCATGTCCAGAAGTCCCTTAAGCTGGCCGAATTTGATGTTCCTTTTTCTTCACAATCTGATCCAATCTAATAAAGCATTTGTAAAGCGCTTCTCACAGCAGAGCTATTCAGAAGCGCTCTCAGCTTGACAGGCCCATGAAAAAAGAAAAGTCTTCAAGCAGCGAAAAGATGCAGGTGAATTTCCTACAAGAATCCTGCCGCGAATTTCCGAAGGAATGTGATTCCAAATTAAAGGACCAACAATAGCAAAAGCCCAATGCTGGGTTAATGAGGTTCGTGATCTATAGGTACAAATAGATAAAAGCGGTCAGCAGAACGAAGAGGGCATGAAGATCTTGCAGAAAGAGGCTTACACATTAATTCGCACAGGTATATAGGCGCTAGGCCCTGCAGGGACTTAGTAACTAGGGCAAGACTCTGTAATGACAATGACCACTAGGCTCATATTGCATACCAAAATAATAGATAAGATTTTTTCTTTAGTTGAATTTTATCTTCAGTTGGATTTTTTTCTTCAGTTGTACCCTCATTAATAAGATGGTGCCCTGTGCTTGGCTTATTTAAACTCTGTTGTCAATCTGTTTCTTTAGAAATGTCAATGGCAAGTTACAGTATGTACCGAACGATCAAAGACTCATACGAGATCAACTGGACCGGCTACACAGAAGTTACGTCATCGGTAGAAGTAAGTACAACGGCAGAATGTAAACGTTGAATTGCAATTGTTTATCAGAGGCACCTCAAGTGCAAGCCACAGGCACTTTGCAAATATTACTCCTTATAAAATTACTCTGCCTTCCCTTACTTTGTCATACTTTGTCTATGCTTTTCTTTACCATTTCATTCCCTTCTCATACCGTTCTCTTTTCCATCTGTTACTACACCTTACCATTTATTGTCTACCTTTATTGTTATTATTATTATTACTTCTTCATTTTTTCTCATTATTATATTATTATTATTATTAAATGATTTTTATTGTTATTCTATTTAATTCTCTTACTTTAACTTACTTTCCATTCTTTAGTATACCTTGCCTCACCCTCCATTCAATTCATTTGCCTTCCATGCTCTTTTTCCAACTCTGCCCTCCCGTTTCCTTTCTTGTTCGGAGTTTTTGTCCGATTCTCCTCTTCCAGTTCCATTTCTTCGTCTTTCTCCATCTTCCTTCCCATATCTTGCTTTTGTCATACTTGTCGTCTGTGTTTTTCCAGCAAATGGGAACTCTTTGGGAGGATTACATGACGAAACTCAACGACCAGATCACAAATCCTCTGACGACGTACAACAACAACTTCCAGGACATGAAGGTCGGTCAGTCGAAGATTCGTCGCCGATCTTATTTTGTATTTTTGTTACGCAGAGACTTGAAACCAGTCACACGTTGGTTTCTAACCTTTTTGTTCAGTCATTTGCTGTAATGGCTGGGCTTTAAATTTTTTTCTGATTGAAGTTATACTCGTTTGACTCTTTCATTAGTTTAGCGTTAGAAAATCTAATAAAAAAGTTTATGAATATGCGCATCATCAAGTTACTCAGAAGTATTATTTCGCAAATTTGCTGGTGCTAAAAGAATATAATTTTTTATTTTGAATCAATTGATGCAAACAGCATCAAAGTCAGTTCAATACGTCGCAGATTACGATGAATTCATAGCCAGAATATTCTACATTCTCGCCAATTTCAGCTTCTGGTGCAAATCTGGGAAACAACTTGTGAGCAATAGGTTTTGAGCTCCAGCATCATATTTTATCTGGTTTAATTTAGTCCACACCATGGCAGAAATTTGTGTCGAGATTTCTTTTCCGCTCAGTTATAATGTGTACACTGACTGTACGCTGTTGTTGGTGAGAAGATGAGAAGACGAGGCCGAGAAAATGAAGTCGCTGGCACTTCAGACAAGTATGATGGGGAACAATCAAGAAAGCACCATCAAGAATGTGCAGCAACTCATTGAGAAACAGGGAGCCAGTGAAGAATGTTTCACTTACAGGCAAAGACAGGGGCATATTTATACAATAACTATAGAATTCATTAACAAATACTCGAATGCTAAATATCTAAGTTGCTGCTGATTAAAAATTCGACGATCTTTAACGAAGTTAGATTGATTTTTTAGAAGCAGATAGCGAAACGAGGGAGGAAGTTGACCGACTACGACAGCGCACGACACAACCACGAGTCACTCTGTACAGCAAAACGTCATGACGAAAGCAAAATCACAAAAGTAACATCAATTGTTGTTATGATTATTATTATTATTATTATTATTATTATTATTATTATTATTATATCTTTATTTTTATCTCAATTTAATATTATTATTATTTATTTTTTTATTGCTATTATTATTGTTGTTGTTAGCAGATGAATCCCTTTTTAACATTAACTAATAATGGATTTAACTACTAATGGATTTGAGACAAAATCCAAACATCTGGCAATAGTTAACATTTAACTAATTAATCATTGATCATTTAACTACTAACAGATTTAATCTCTGCAAGGAATATACTACAACCTCTCTAGTCGTCGTATCCTACTTTTCTCTCCCGCTGCATTGGTTTAATGCTTGTTAAAAATAAATAATAATAATAATAATAAAGAAAACAAGCATTAAATCAATTACCTCTTTCTGCCATACGCAAATCCCTTAAATCCACTGACTCCTCATGTGCAGGTAATCTATTGACAACAACCGCTTTCTACTTGCAGGCGCTCGACGAATTAAACGAAGCTCGACAAGTCTACGAAAGTATCAACACGAGATTGCACGACGAACTGCCAAGCTTCTATACAGGGTTTGTATTTTGAGTTGATTGTTCTGTCTCTCTAGCATGATAAAGGTTGAGAACAATAATTGTGAGGTTAGGTGGTCTTATTATGCAGCCATTGCATTAAAAAACTTTGTCAGCCTCTGTCTACGGTACTTGGACTAGTCGATTCCTACACTCAGTGGGAAGGGAAGTGCTCTCAGTGCCATTTGCTCATATGTCCACCGTGAAAAGCCATACTTTTTCTGTGGTTGTTTTGTCTGGTGGTAGGGAAGAGTTTCTCTCTCTTTAGCTGCACCTGTTACCTCGGTCGCTCTCTGACACATTCTATATGCACCTGAAAACTGTTAATTTTGACCGTGCTTGAGTCGGGAGCACCTCGGACTAGTTTTTTGAAGCGGTGCTATATAAATACTTAAATTAACGAATGCAAGAATGAATTTTAACCAACATTGAAGCAGGTAAGGGAGGGTAGGGTAACTGTGGCTAGGCATGACGTATCTGGGATGAGGTGATTCAAAACAGCGAGGTCTGAAGTAGGTAAGTTTCAGCAAGTGGTGGCAGGGCAATTTTTAACTACTGATCATGATAATCTCATGTTTAATTTCAAACCAACACACATAGGTAGTATTACAGGCAATAGTACGAACAGAGATGATCACAACTCATTGTTTTATGGCAGCCATGCTAGGCGCTATAGCTAATAACTTTGACTAATTAATTTAAATTTCTGATCAATTAGAATCTTACCAGTTGAGTTCTTATTAATGTCTTCTTCTTTCCAGTCGAATTGGTTTCCTCGCTTCGCTTTTCAACGCCATGTTTACCGCTGAGGCCGTCTTTGATCATGAAAATGCAAGGGTGAGGAATACTGTCTTGGGGAAACCTGGTAAACATTGTTGAGCTAAGGTATGGTCGGGTACTCGGACTAGGGTTAGTGTCCGCGGCCAGTTGGTGACCTTGCTGGGAGAGATATGGGAAGGTTAGGTGGTAAGCTTGGGAATATATAGACGTTAAGGTAAAAAAAATATGGACGAACGTTTGGAAAGTGTGGTATTGAAGGTTGGCCGCCGCACCCTGAACCGTTCATCCGCAGATGTAGGTGCTTTTCGTCTGTCGTCCTCAGTATAGTTCAGTCATAGTCAAACCTGTCCAAGACATAATGCTTTCAATCCAGGTTATTCGTGGTCTTCCACGTGCTCTCGATCCAGCTGCTGTCCCCTACATCCAGTGACGGCACCAGGATTTCAGTTTTGGGGGGCTGAATTTGCGGGAGAAAATTTTCCGTTTTCAGTTGCCAAAATTTCTGACGACTTTTTTTGTCGTTTGGTCGAAATCTTGGGAAAATGGTCCTTTTTGATATCCGCCAAACTGTCTGGCAAACCTTGTGCGTACCTTTATGATTATTTTAAAGGGTTAATCGTGCAAATATTTCATTTTTACTTGGGAAAAAAAGGATGACCTTTTTTAGGGGTAGAGGGGGCTAAGCCCCCCCTAGCGCCGCTACTGCCTACATCATCTCGTTTTCGTTTTCTAAACAGTCTCCACATGATGTGATCACAGTATTTCTTCCTTGTTTTAATGTTGCTTAGCAGCCGAAGTCTGCGCCGATTTTTGTTCCAGAACCCATTCATTGGTTTTCTCTGCCATCCATGAAATTCGTTTCTTTTGAATTTCTAGTTGAAGGATATCATGTCTGAAGTGACGCATCGACTCGGCGAAGAATCGAGTCGTGATGGCGTAGAATTCAAACGATTTGGAGTTCCATTGGCCAGGTTGGTTCAATGAGATCTTTTATTCCTTCTAGTCTGTCTGTTTGTATGTGCACTTGTCATAGCGCCCCTTCAAGCTCACTACCCATAGGCGCTCCCGACTACAGAGCGGACACTGCATCGGAGTTTCACACCGAAGCGCTGAGCATTTGCAAGTGAAGGACTTGCCCAAGATCCTTACGTGGCGACTTGAGGTGGAATCGAACCTGCAACCCTTCAGCTGCAAGACGATGAACATACCCACCACACCACCGCGTCACACACGACACAGCAAACTCTGTAAATGACAGATAAAGGTGGATAGACAGATGGACGGACGGAGGGAGGTAGGGACTGCTGATGGTGTTAGTATGGTCCGGAATGGCGTCTATTTTCTTCATCTGCTGCTTGCGTTAGAGATGGAGCGGCATATCTCTGCAGTCGACCTGTAAAGCAGACAATCTTTTACCTCATCGCCTTCCAAATGGTGTAGTCCGCACCGTACAATGGATTGTGTTAAACAATCCCCTTTGTTTGGTGAGGCTCTGTCGTAGGCGATACAGCCATAGCATAAGCAGCCAAGGAACTAACGCCTCTAAACGTGTTGTGCGTCTTTATATGACATCGCTTGGCAGCGTTTTAAAGGTGTCTAAGATAAGCGTTTTTTCAAGTGTCCATAGTTATGATTCTTGTTAATAGACTCCTCAAAGAGCGCCGTAATGAGTTCGTTTCGTGCGTAATTATTTATAATTAATACGGCCAAAACGCATGTGCCGAGGCTGTGAAAATGAAGTCTCTTGCGAGCGTTTCCACGATGGACTGTTTCTCTTGGTAGGGTACGGTCGCCTTTTAGCGATTGGAAAGATTCTGTTGTGTTCGCTAGGTGGCGGAATGGTTCGTGCGTTGTGTTGACGGTGTCTTATATTCCGGCTCCTTCTCTGCCTCACTTTCTCACTCCCTCGCTTCTGAGTAGATTACCTTGATGGTGCGCTATATTAAAAACTCAATAATAATAATAGATAATAACAATATTAATAATAATAACGATAATTGGGCCTTTCCACACTTTTGATATTATATTAGGCGTTTAGTGAAGTCCCAGAGAAATCCTGTATACCTTGGGGCAAAAAATAATAATGGTAATAATAATAATATTATAATAATAGTTAATAATATAATAATAATAATAATAATAATGTGTTATCCGCAGATTTGCTTAAATACTTTAGTCTTTCATTTATTGCTTGCTTGCATGGCTCACGGTTAATTTTTGTTTGTTTCTTTAAATTTCTACTGATTAAGTTTTAACGTTCTTTTACTCTGTGGTCATATAATGATTATAGGAGTGACTCGGACATTGAGACTCAGCGGTTGGAGAACTTTCGTCACGGGTCCGTTAAAGGCGATCAGCGACAGAATGCGATCATCACGAGAAGCGAATCAGGTCTGGCATTATTATTATTCTTGTCTATTCTTGTCTTTTCTTCCTTGATTTCTTTTTATATCCTCATTCCTTTTCTCTGTCCATCATCCAGTCGATCATCATCATTGTATTCTGTGGTATACAGTCTTATTCAGCTTAAGATGGTTTTATTGATGTCTATTGGGCAAGGCAGTTTAACCGCTTGTTAAGTGTTGTATTGTATTCAAACATTTATGAAGCATCTTTATAGTGGAGTGAACCCTTCAAATACGCCATTGATTGAGTTAGGATCCAGTTTGCATCTTATTTCAACAAAAGCTGTTTGAAGGGATGTCACAGATGTTTAATATTTAACCTAGCGATTATGTCTTTATTAAACTATGAGACCTATGCAGCTTTACATTGGGTATCCAAGGACGTCGTCAGCTACGCTCTGCTGATAAGGTTGTCCTCTTAGTTCCTTTTGCTCGTATTACTACCATGAAGAATCGAGCCCTTTCTGTGGTTGGCCCAGTGGTCTGGAATGACCTTCCTTTTGAGCTGCGCCTACACCCTGGGACTCTACCAGGATCCTTCCTTACTAAGCTTAAAACTGTTCTTTTTGGGCGAGATGGAGTCGGGTGCGCATCTGAGTAGTTTTTTCTTGAAGGAGCGCTATATAAATGTCCGAATGAATTAATGAATGAATAAGCACTGTACATCGGTTCATCTAGGCAATGCGTCATTAGCAGCAGCACATGTACAACTGCTCAATGCCGACTTTAATGTAGGGCCGGCAGAAACGATTTAAAGGTGTCCAACTTAAATTGCGAATTTTGATAATCATTATTGTCATAATTATTAGATAGTTAAATGCATGGCAATGTCATATGGAAATGTGAATCTGAGTTGCGGATAGTCATGAATACGCTAGTAGAAGATACATTTGGAAATTCATTAGAAATAAATTCATTTAGAAATACGCCATTGATTGAATTAGGATCCAGTTTACGTCTGATTTCAACAAAGGCTGTTTGAAGAATCTCACATATGTTTAATATTTAAGCTAGCGGTTCATCTAGGCTCTACAGCTAAAACACATACAGCTGCTCACTACAGACTTTAATATATGACCGGAAAAGCAATTTAAAGGTGTCTAAGGACAGGTACTAATTATCCTATTGATATTCAGCATTTAACGTCATAATTATTAGGGAACACAACTTCTGTAATTATAGGACCTCTGTATAGTCTCTCATGTTTCAAGAGAACATTGCGAGCACACACACACCCACACACTGGAGCAAGTTTTATGTGAGGCGCGGTGGTGTAGTGGTGGCGTCGTTGCCTTGAAGCTGGAAGGTTCGAGGTTCGGATCCTCCTCAAGTCGCTGTGTAGGGACCTTTTGCAAATCCTTCAATCGCAATTGGTCAGCGCTTTGGCGTGAAATTCCGATGTAGTGTTCGCTCTGCAGTCGGGAGCGCCTCAGAGTAGAGTGCTTGAAGGGGCGCTATAGCAAGTGCACATGCAAACAAGCAAACAGATGTTTAATATTTTAAGCTGGCGATTATCGCTTTATGAGCTACGAGCCCCTCAACGAGAAGACTTAATATACAGCTCACTACAGACGTTAATATAAGGCCGGAAAAAGCGATTTAAAGGTATCTAAGGACAGGTATTAATTATCTTATTAATTTTTAAGTATTTGACCTCATAATTATTAGGGAACAAAACTTCTGTATATATGGGGCATCTGTATTTCTCACATGTTTCAAGAGAACGTTGCGAGCACACACACACACATCCACACACTGGAGCAAGTTTCATAGCCGTTAGTTAAGTGATTTAATTAATGTTTTGCGATGTCTATAACTGAATTATCGTCAACAGTAAAGTTGGTGTTCCCATATACATTGCTCATTTAAGGCTTCTGTCCTCTTCAACTGAGTTAAATAGGTCACCTTTTAGCGGGATTTTGTTCCTCTGGTGGGCGTGTTGCTCGCATTAACTCAATGTGACATTATCTGCTGTGACTGCTTAGATTATTGACTCTTAATTTCTTAATTTTGCCTTAATTTCTTAATTTTGAACCATAACCTCACTACATATACTTCATCTCTCTTTTTTTCTCGACACTTGCCGTATCTTAACTAGCAATTATTATTTACTCAAAAGTTTAACGTCGTCCTATCACATCGATTATGGCCATTGACGATAATACAGAAAATATACAATGCAATGAATAGGAATTTCTAGAATCTTAAAAACACCATCATCAGGTGTCTGAAAGGATCTTCACAATTTCATCAATGTTCAATCAGTAACAACTTTAAAGAGTCCGTGTTACATTTTCTATGCTCATAGATTGCGACAATAGGATCATCTAATGCTATTTAAAAAACATTGTTTTACATCAATTGTCTCATTGCATTAATTTAAACTGTTGCACCTAAAAGCAATTATGGTTACAAATGTTCAATACGGATGATTCTGATTTCAAATACTACGGTAAGTACTCTTGTAAACTGCCGCATGAACTTTTATAAACTAGCAATTGGTAGCGCTTTACTACTATATATTGAATTGGAAAGCAACGATTTAGAGGTGTCTAAACGTAGCAATGTTGGACCAAACTTATTGTATTGTATTTAAACATTTATAAAGCGCCACTAGTAGGATGAACCGTTCAGAGGCGCTCCCAGTGCCCAAGGCCTCGCGAGAAGAAGCAGGTTTTGAGAAGAGACAAATCAGAGGAGAGACTGACATACAGAAGTGTAGAGCGAACAGAAGGAGGCAGAGAATTCCAGAGAGAAGGACCAATTGAGACAAAAGATCGAGACTGTCGGATGTTCTCAAACAATGGATATTAGAGACGTTGAAATCTTGTAGTAGTTTCAGCTTTAACGACACTGTGATGACACACACCCTCAGCGTCGCTCTACTCCTTTATCCAGGCATATGACTGGCACTGACAAAGTGCAGGCAGTGGCTAGTTATGGATCTGCTTGTTAAAACACCTTTTAATTGTGTTGCATCTATGCTATAAGTCTGGTATTTCGTTCAGTGTTGATAGATTTTATTAAGCCATAGATCATCGTCATAGTTTCAAAAGGCAATTTATATGAAACTAGTTGCAATACCCCAAAGTGTACCCTTAGGATAACCAGCGTGGTATAGCTCTGCCATTTGTTAATTTCATGCAATTTTATAATTGAAAAGACCCTTTGCAATATTATTCTAGACTACCTGTACCCGGCCACGCGTTCCTGTGGCTGAAAAGACTGTCCAACCCTCCCTTCCTAGATTCCCTCCCCTTACCCCTCCCCTCCCGTTTTCCCTCCCTTTCCTCCCCTCCCCTTTCTTCCCTCGCCTCCCTCCCATCCCCTCCCCTCCCTCCGTCCCTACCTCTCTCCCTCCGTCTCTCCCTCCCTCCGTCTCTCCCTCCCTCTCTCCCTCCCTGCATCCCTCTCTCCCGTTTCATCCGCTCCATCCCCTCCGTCCCTCCCCTTCCTCCATCCCTAGAAATAGGTATTCGTTTTAGAAAGACGCGCGGAAAACGGCCGCAAATGGACGATTTTGTAAAGACACACCTTTTAAAACGCGCCCGAAAAATGAAGACACCTTTTAAAACGCGCCCGAAAAATGGGCGGACGCCGCCGAACGGATGCGTCAAAATTCAAACGGATATGGCTGGACTCCATCGACGTATATCGAATGGAATTAAAAGATTGCGCTTTTTCCCAAAAGGCATTATACAAACCCGCTTATGTTCGAATGGAACGTTTTGCGAAAATTTTGAAAACAATCGATCTATAACTTTCCGAGATCCTTCATGTCGAACGGTAACGTTTTACATTTTTATTTATATAGATAGATAGTTTGTTGAATTGATAATGAGCATACTCATGGATTGTTATTGCTAAAGCATCTGCTCTTTTGTCACCTAATAATATTTACATGGCTAGGGATGCAGATCAAATGTACTTTACTTATTTTAGTTTAATTAAAATTAATGTTCTTGTTGTTTCATGTAATTGGCTTGGTCGGGACCTTGTAAAGGAATTCTTGATAGAAGTGAAAACACTTAAAATAGTCAGAAAGATAGCAAAATATTTAAGGTCTTGGTTTCCAATTTTTGATATCCAGGAAAATACTCCTTTAATGGCATTTAGTTCAACGGCAAATATGCTAGAATAAGTGCAAAGACGGGTTTGTTTATCTAAATTTAGAGTAATGATTCCGTAGGCAGTTTAGAACCGTGTGTGCGGGCATGCGTGTGTGTATGTGCGTGTGCACAATATCGGTTTTGTTCACAAGTTCTGATGAGATAGTTTGGGATTGTCGCATTTCCGGGCAATAAATCATCAACTAATGATTGATCGAAATTTGGGATTATATTGAATGCGAAAGAAACAATTTAAAGGTGTCTTTGTATCTGATATATATATATTATATATATCAGATACAAAGTGTTGGCTAAACACACAATTGCGTCTAACACTGCCACGTTCGGACACCTTTAAATTGTTTCTTTCGCATTCAATATAACAGTATTACAGCACTTGAGAGCAAGGTACTGAACCAATTTGCCACTATTGCCAGTTACAGAGATGACGCAAAGGTTATATTATAACCTTTGCGTCATCTCTGTAATTGGCAATAGTGGCAAATTGGTTCAGTACCTTGCTCTCAAGTGCTGTAATACGCCAAGCAAATTTCTTTCCAGTGTAACGGCCTCTGTTGTCATAGACCCTGGTCAGATCGGATCCATCCATCCATTGTACTATTCTTTTAATTGCGATTCAGCGCAATTGCCACTATATTGAACAGAAATGAAACGATTAAAAGGTGTCTAATGTAAGACGAAAATGTAAGTGTTTATCCACACCTTGTGTCTGATATAAGCCGCCCTTTGAAAGCGTACTTAAAGTGGCAATTTTTAATTCCAATAGTTAGCGTCGTCATATGACATCAATTGTTGTTGATGACATATGAAATTATAATACAGTAGGCCTACACTGCAGTGAAAACATAAATACATACAGCGTCAAAAAACGTCAATTAAAGATGTCAAAACAACACCTACAATGTCACCAATCTGCGTTGTATTATAGCAGGGGTGTCAAAGAGCTGGCCCGCGGGCCATTTCTGGCCCGCCGACGATTTTTTTCTGGCCCGCGGAGTCTTCCCTAAAGATTACAAAATTTGAGGATAAAAGTTCAAATTTTTATATTTTACAGTCAGCGCCAAATACATGGAGGTTTTTTCTTACTGGCGTCACTTTTGCTCAGACGCACAGCTGTGTGTAGACTATGTGTATCTATGGTTTCCGGTTGGTTGTCTCTCAAGGATTCTGTCTTAGAGGATAGGTTACTTGTGAACATTTTGTGGTCATGATTTCACTCTCAACGACAGATGGCGCCCCACTTAAAATTCCGTTTCTAACGCTAAGTCTTGCATGCTAAGAACCATGGTTTGAATCTCCAAAGACATTATTTTCTTTTGCAAACAATCATTCCTCAATCTGCTTTCATAGATGTAGGCCTAAGCGATTATCGCCCGAAAACTTGTACAAAGCGGTTAAAGAAGAAGAAACCAGTCCTATGTAGGCTATAGAAAGTCCTTGGTTTTCTGTTGACAAAATTATGAAGGTTACGAAACACTTATATGAGTCCTATAATATTTAAAATGTTGTCAAAATTTAATAAGAAGCGAAAAGTGGACATTGAATCGAGATCTTTTCGCGATATTTGGATCAGATCACTACACAATTTTGCTCATTTGTTGGAAGATGTTCACACTTTAGCTACATCGGTAAGAGAGCTGGCGGCCGCGCGTAGGCCTACATGTAGGCTATGTGGAAGAAATGTCTATTTCAAAGATTCAAAATTTCGAGCTACAGCACGGTCCGTTCACGGGGACCTAAATGACGTGGTGTCCATTCAAACGGCCGAACGGTGGTGAAGGATCTCACCCTCATTGTCAAGGCCATAATTAAGACAGCCGCTATATAAAAATCCAATTAGGCTACATTTACACTGGCCCGCCACTTGTTGGAAGATGTTCATTCTGGCCCGCTACTAAAAAAGGTTTGACACCCCTGTATTATAGCATGAAATAACATATTTATTTTTTTTATTTTTATTTATTTTATTTCAAGAATTTATATAGCGCCTCTTCAAGAAACCTACTCAGAGGCGCTCTCTGCGCTAACTAGCCGAAATGATGTTAAGTGTCATAACAACAAGAAAATTCCATCAATTAGCAAAATAAGTCACAGTGAGCCGGAAACAGTCATCAGTGGCGATCCCTCGCAGACACGTAGAATCATCCAACGGAATCCCGTCAACAGCTTTCAGATGGTGTGAATGTTCAGAGTCTCTGGTACAGGTTGCGTCAGTAGAGTAGAGCGGCGACAGATGACAGGGCTCGCAAACACGAAACGCTGACGAAACTGAAGCTCCTCGCTGGTTGAAGATGATGCGCGCGTCCGGCCAATCGTCGGGCACAAAGTTTGCACAGTAGAAGGCATTTGTCGCTTGTCGGTCGGTAGTTTTGAACGCCACCAGCGACAACATCCGATCGAGTTAACTCCACTGACCTGCGTGAACCGTCCTTCGGCGAGATGTAAACAGCAGACAACAGCGGTGAAGTCACACGGTCTTGATGGTTGAGCTCGACCGTGTGCATCAAGAGGCGTCTAACGTCAACACGTGGGCGACACATTGTCAAGACGACTTGCGAACAAAATCCCTTCCAACGCAAAATCCTTGACGAACCCGACAAATAAGTTCGGTACACGAACCTAGAACCAGTAAACTCGAACGTGTGTGAAATTACTGCGCGAATTCTGCCTAAAGTTGAAATAATCCACCGAAATGACGGAGTGGTCTAATAAACAACCAATATGGCCGCTGACCTGCGCAGACATAGTTGATAATGTCCATGAAACTCGAAATATCTTGAAAGCGGGTCTTTTAGACAAATTAGGCAATATTCGTCGGCAGTTTTCTTGCACAATCATTTGTAAATGAAAATAAAAATTGTTAAAAACATTCATTATTTTGTCCCTACATGATATCTAGTTATCCATGTTGTTAAAACAACTTTCGTTACAGCTTACAATACATTTAACTATGTCATGAGATGTTTAATTCTGCTCTTGTAATTTTTCGCTCATTACTCACTCAGTACAATTAAACAGTATTATATAGTTGTATGCAAATATTGAATACGTTAGTTCTTTATGAAATGTCACTAATTTGAAAATTAAAGACATCGTAATTTCTTTATTCATTATTCAATTTTAGGACAACTTAATAATTATTTATTATGCGTTTAATCTTGATACGATTCTGACTTAAGTTATGAATGTTTATATATGTAATCAATTGTATTATACAAGCGATTTTGTTGCAATGTAACCTATTGCATATTTACGGCATGCAGATATTGCTTACAATAAATAAAATTCTCCATAAATGAAGCCACTCTCCAAGTTTCAGTGACTACATTACAACAACAACAACAACAAGATTATAGCGTTTTAATCCTTTCTTGCCGCTATATTGAACTAGCTGAATAACCCGGCGTTGCCCGGGAAATATAAGTTTTTGTCCCCAGCCACGCCTGACCCCGTTCCGGCTTCACCATTCTGACCCCGCCTTCCATCGACCCCAGCGTTAAGGAGAAGTAACGAACCTCTCCGCTAGGTGTACAGGTCTGGTCGATAATCGAAGAGCAAAACCCGTTAAGTCCATTCGACACGTATCTGAGAAAAACGACTTTTTCTGAAAAGATACTACCATTCAGCGCAACGTGCTTTTTTCATAAATTGTTCTTTGCCACTTAGATAAAGGAAGTTTTTTAAATCTACGCTTTTTTATTCCGATTATTTGCAGTTATATTCGCATTATTTACGTCCACGACATTTTTGCTACGCGGTTTGGCGAGATGTGACGTTAAGATTTGAGCTCAAAATAATGACGTCATGAGTTTAGTGAACATAATTATGCCGTGTCTAATATATCGTTTTTATAACAGCGAAATTTAAAATATGGAAAGATTTTTGGATGGCGATCTTTATGATTTTCTCGTGTGGATCAGAAGAAAAAAGCCGAGAATAATCCTCGCAAATATTGTCGATAGAAGTAAATATCACGTGACCTCAAACCGTCATGCCATTGGCTGTAGTTCTCTGGTAGTCAATGGAGGCCTTGTGGAGGCGATCAACGTGAATGGATTTTGAATCGCTTATCGCGTGCAAGTTTAAATGTTGACATCTCGGGACTTATAAAGTGAATTGGCAGCCGAAAATAGTGGCGTTTAACTCCAAATGTGGGTAAGAATCGATTGCAAATTTTTTTTTAAACGAATCGCTGTAATTTCCGAGTAGGCCTCCGGGCAAAATTGGTGCATCCCACACACAGAAGGACAAACTTTGAGTTTTATACTTTAAGATGGGAGTGTTATGATTAGAAACTGATCAGAGAATGAACGGAACTTACGACTATATTGAATCGGTAAGAAACGATTTCAAGGTGTCTAAACGTAGCAACGTTAGACTCAAATTTAAGTGTTTAGCGACGCCGTGTGTCTGACCTACATGTAGGCCTCGCCATCCAAAGTAGTGTAGTATTGTAGTAGTGTCCGAGAAACGACTAGATACTCCGTCTGGAAGGATTCAGATTTTAACTATTATGGCGGAAAAAACTGCTGACGCGCAGAGAATATTTTTTAGAACCCTTATAAATGTGTCTGATATCATGATTTAAAGGTGTCAACGCGTGATATTGTGTTACTGGTTATTCTGTGTGCTTTAGCGACATCTTGTAACCGTAAAGGTCCTTTAGTGTGAACGGTACTTTGTTAGGCTTCTTCTTTAGGTTCTCTGCCCTTCGGCAGGTTCCAACCTCCAATGACGCCACTCCTCTCTGTGCTGTGCCTTTTCCTTCAGTTTGCTGTATCCATTGACCATAATCCCTCCGAGCATCATCTGCCGCGGTCTTCCTCTCTTTCCTTCCATTCTCCCTTCTATGATTTCTTTCAGGAGGGAGTCTCCTCTTAACACGTGCCCAACCCAGTTCTTTTGTCTTTCTCTTATTGTTGTTATTAGCGATCGCTTTTCACCAACCATTTGTAGTACCTCCTCATTCGTTATATGCTCCATCCAGCTCACCTTCTCCATCCTTCTCCAAACCCACATCTCGAAAGCCTCTAATTTCTGAATATCCTGCTTCTTGATAGTCCAGGTCTCCGACCCATACAGTGCCACACTCCATATCAGTGTTTTGACCAGTCTTTTCTTTAAGCCTTTGTTTAATCCTCCTCTCAACAATTCTCCTCTTTTCGTGAATGCATCCTTTCCCATTGCTATTCTTCGTTTCATATCGCTTTGGCACCTTGCATCTGCTGTTATCATGCTTCCCAAGTAACAGAAGCTCTTGACCTGTTCCACCTCCTCGCCGTTGATTTTTATTTTCTCTGTTACTTCCTCCTCTTCTCGGCTTATCCTCATACTCTTTGTCTTTCCAATGTTTATTTTCATGTTGTATTTCCTTGAGGTCAGATTTAATTTGTCCATCATCTTCTGTAGTCCTTTCTGTGTCGTCGCCAACATTGCTTGATCGTCAGCAAATCTTAAGGCTTTTATAAGTCTTCCTCCTACTTTTACACCTTCTTCTGTGTCTTCCATTGCCTCCTGCATTAATTCCTCTATATATATATATGTTGAAAAGGAGTGGTGATAGGGGGCACCCTTGTCTTACTCCCCTTCCAATTTGTCCTTCCTCTGAACACTCTCCGTCTATTCTGATCTTTGCTTTCTGGTTCATGTAAAGGTTTCCTATAAGCCTTCTGTCCTTCCAGTCGATTCCTCTTCGTCTCAATGCACTCATCAGTTTTCTCCAATCTACCCTGTCAAATGCCTTTTCATAGTCCACAAAACAGATATAAACCTCTTGCCCATACTCTAGACTTCTTTCTGTCAGGACCCTCAGGGCTCCGATGGCGTCTCTTGTACCCCGACCTTTTCTGAACCCGAATTGATCCTCTCCTAATCCTTTATCAGTTTCTACCTTTGCCTGTATTCTTTTTGTTAGTATCTTTAGCATAACCCTAGCTGCATGTGGTAGCAAGCTAATTGTTCTGTAATCCTTACAAGTTGTTGCATTGTTCTTCTTCTTTATGGGTATCATGATGGTCTGTAAGAAGTCCTCGGGCCACTTCCCGGTGTTATATATGTCTTGACATAATCTTATTAGCTCTCCTGTTGCTTTTTCTCCTAGAATCTTAAGAATTTCAGCTGGGATGTTATCTGCCCCTTCTGCTTTATTGTTTTTCATGTCACTGATTGCTGCCAGCACCTCATCTTTTAACACCTCCGGCCCCATATCATCTCCTGTCCCCATGTATGGTTCATCATTCAGGTTCTTCGGTTTCTCCTGACTCTGGTATAGTTCTTCTACATATTCCCTCCATCGACCTCGAATCTCTTCTGCATCCTGCAGCATCTTGCCTTCCTTATCCTCTACTGCCATCCCTCCTTCCCTTGCTGGCTTCTTTGTCATCTTCTTCACTTTTTCATATACTTGATCGTATCTTCCCTTTGCCTGCAATTCTTCCAGTTCTTCACATTTCTCCTCCCACAATTTTTCTCTTGCTTTCTTTGTTGTTCTTCTCAATTTGTTGTTTATTCTTCTATATTCTTTCTTGGCTTCTTCTGTTTTCTGATGTTTCCACTTCCTTCTTTCCTCCATTTCTTTTACCACGTCCTCCGTTATCCATGTTTTCGTGGCTCTTGTCCTTGTTGCTGTCCCACCGTATTCATTGCTTCCCGTGTGATAGTCTCCTTTAGTTCTCTCCACCTTTCCTCCGTTGTGGCCGTTTCCATCTCCCTAATGTTTTCTTCTATATTCTCTGCCAGTTCCTTGCCCTTTGTCTTTAACTTCTCCTTATTCCATTTGTTTACCTTTTTCTTTTTCCTCCTGATGAACTTTAATTGCAGGTGAACGGTCATTGCTACCAAGTTATGATATGAATCTGCATGAGCTCCGGGGAGTGTTTTCGCGTTTTTCACACTATTTCTGTATCGTTGTTTTGTTAGGATGTAGTCCAGCTGATAGCGTGCATTGTCTCCGGGCGCCTTCCACGTATATCTCCGTCGTTTTTCTTGCTTGTACCAAGTGTTTGTGACCACCATATTTTGCCTCTTGCAGAACTCTACTAGCTTTTGTCCTCTTTCGTTCCTTTTGCCTAGTCCATATTTTCCAATATAGCCTTCCTCCTCCCCTTCACCTACCGATGCGTTCCAGTCTCCCATAATGATTGTGTAGTCTTTTCCTTTTGTGTTTTCCAATCTTTTTTCTATACTTTCGTATACTTTGTCTACCTCCTCTTCCTCGTGTTTTGATGTTGGCATATATACCTGTATGACTACGATGTCGACTGGATGTGCATGTATTCTCACTGATAACATTCTATCTCCACATCTTTCTATTTCAGTAACACATTTGGCAACTCTTTCATCTAGTAGAATCGCTTAGGCTAGCGTATGTATACTTTGGGAGTTTTTTTAATCTAGGCATCTCCGGGGGTTGTGTGAAAGTTCCCCAGGAATGACGTCCCCCATAAAAATTTGGCAGAAATATTTGACACCTGCGGTTTCTCTGTTTTGACTATATCGCATTGCACGAACGGTTCAAATGGATTAAAAAAGAAAGAAAGGTCATCAGATAAAACAGTCAGAATATACCAATTTAATGCTGAAATATTTTTTATATATATGAAGTATCTTCGCTGATTGCCCGGCGAGTACGGGTTTATCCAATAGCATGGGAACGTAGTTCACGGAGTTTCATAGTTTTGTTGTTAACGACACAGTAGACACGTTGATAGCGATGACGAACACACGCAGTTAAGATCTATTGACTGATTGACTGCTTGACTGATGGCTGACAGGCTCATGACTCCCTAACTCGACTCGGCATCCAGCCTCGGCCTGAAGCCTCGGCCTTAAGCCGACTATCTCTACTGTAACAGTCTGAACTCTCAGCTCTTGACTGCTTGCTGACTGAATCCCAACTGGTCACTGCGGACTGAATCTCTATCCTACACCTCGGCAGCTTCTTCACGTATTTGTCTTCATCTGATTGGACGCTGTCCACACCGTTGCTTATCCAATCATCTTCCTACTATCTCTACCTGTAATTAGTCTGTCTGTCTTCCTCTTACTCTCTACCTGTCGCTGTCTCTCTCTCTATCTCAGTCTGTATTATTCTGTGTCAGCCCCAGCCATTACATATTTATGCACCATTGTTGGACTGGGGGTGCTTATGAGTAGTTTACCTTGAAGGTACTCTATATAAAATGTCAATAATAATAATGGTAATGATGATGATGATGATGATGATGATGATGATGATGATGATGATGATGATGATGATGATAATGACACCTAAGGAATTTTAGATACCTCGGGTAAAAAAATACTAATAATAAAATACAAAAAAGTATAATCATAAAGGCAGAAACATCAGATACATGTATACGAAAGGGCATGAGAACATTCATGAGAAGAAGAAAAAAACCTTGAGCGGTTCTTCGTTTTTATCGCCTCCCCACCCACCAACCTCAAATTCCCTCCCTCCCTCCCCAAGCATGGTGGACTAAACTTTTGTTCTTGGACTAGCGATTAAAAGAACGCTGTTTCTTTGCCGAGCTTATTGGCGTCAGCTTTATCTCCGCAAGAATACGACAGTGTTAGTATATCTTTGAAGTTGACTAAACGTTAGTGGATAAATGATGAATGATGAAAAGCATTGATAACAATAATAATATAATAATAATTATGTCGAAACTATAGCTTGATTCTATAGTGTCCAACGTTTGTTGCCAACCACGTTACGTGAATGTTTGAGCAGATGCTCTCATAATACTGACAAGAGAGAAGAAGTTTATCGACGTCCGATGACAGCTGCATGGTTTTTGACGTCCTCGATTGTTGATTAATTTTTGGTTGAATTGTTGTCATTGATGTTTGTGCATTACTGACATGGACGAAAAATAATGCTTATAGAGAATGTAAGAACGATTTTGCGGTGTGTAAGCAGAATGTATATCAATTATCCATATTAGTATCTATTGTTTAAGAATATCAATATTAGTGTTTAGTTTTGACGAATGTCCATATCAGTTGGATCTGTTGTTTAATTAAATCCATACTAGTAAATATCCAGTATTTAGGAATGCTCTTATTATTTTCTTATTTTTTTTTAATTTGTCATATTTTGCTCTGGTACTCCTTCTACTCAAAAACGCTCCCAACTCTACTGTAACAGTGCGGAGTTTCAGTCAAAGTGCCAGTCCCAAGCCTGGAGGAAGGAAGAGGGCGACTTAGGTCACCTTTTGAAAACACATTGTCGTTAAACATTGTCGTGGGGCGCGGTGGTGCAGTGGTGGCGTCGTTGCCTTTTAGCCGGAAGGTTCGAGGTTCGAATCCACCTCGCCGCATAAGGACCTTTTGCAAGTCCTTCACTCACAATTGCTCAGCGCTTCGGCGTGAAACTCCGATGCAGTGTCCGCTCTGCATTCGGGAGCGCCTCTGAGTAGAGAGAGCTTGAAGGGGCGCTATAACAAGTGCACCTAGATAGGCCTACATACATACATACATACATACATACATACATAAACAGCAACTATACGACCTGATGGATTACTGCAGCATTGCATTTGACTGGAAGTGCAAGTCCAAAGCCTGGGTAAAGGAGGGGACGAACCTTATGATCCTAGTTGCCACACAGTGTCGTTAGACTGAGACTTCTAATTTTGAACCGGTATCATGATGCATATGCTTAAACACCTTTCAATCAACTTATGTTATTGCTATAAACTTTGGCGACTTTTGCGTCTAGCATTTTACTGGATTTTATTAATTATTAGGTTATAATATTGAAAGGAGATCATACAGAAGAATATTAAGAAGTTAAGCTACTTTGGTCGCATCATGAGGAAATACAACTTGTCCGGAAAAGGATATGATCACTGGAGAAACGGAGGGAACGAGGAGACGTGGAAGACCACGTAGGGTGTGGGTCGACGACGTGAAAGAGTGGACTGGGATGACGTTGGAGCAGGCGATTCGAGCAACGCGGCAGAGATCTTCTTGGAGACAGATCGTCCTTTGTGCCGCCATAAGTTCGGAATTACGAATATGGCACCGACGACGACGATGAATGTAGCTATAGTATAGTATGTTATGCTGAAGCAAAGATTAAAAAACAGCCTGACGACACTGTGTAATGACACACCATTAGCGCCGCCCTCCTCCTTTATCCAGGCCTGTGACTGGCATTGCCAAAGTGGCTGCAGTGTCGGAGTTATAATTCGTACTTGCTAAAACACCTTTTTATTGTGTTCTATAGCAGTGCTATAAGTATAGCGATTCGTTTCGTGATAATGGTGTTGGTAACGCGAATAATCGTGGAAATCATCGTCGTAGCCGGTTGTAGCAGCCGCTAGTTTTCTATAAGCAGTTTATGTGAAAATGTAAACATGAATATTATGTGGATACTGGTAAAAATTTATTAAAAATAATCATTCTATTGTGATGTAATGAACTTATAAGTTTCGCTCAGTCTCCTCTGTTTTTACCTCAATTGTTCAGGCCTTAATGGGGTGGTGGATTCGAATCTGCAACCCTTTGGCTGCAAGGTAACTACACCACCGAGCCACACAAAGTGTAATGCAATTGCAGATTATATAGCTCCTCTTTATAGGAAACTTGTCAGGAATTCATTAGTGTCTGTATAGGCCTACATACGCGTAGTCTGTGGTAGAACCCTATGGGATTGAAGATTGGAGCTTAAAAGCATATTACGACATTAAAAGCAATTAATGTCTAAATATTATTTATATATATATATTCGACTTGGCAGTTTAACCGCTCGTTAGGCGCTAGTCTTGTATTGTACTATTATTGTTATTATTATTATTATTATTATTATTATTATTATTATTATTATTATTGTTATTATTATTATTATTATTATTGACTTTTTATATAGCGCACCTTCAAGGTATACTACTCAGAAGCGCTCCCAGTTCAACAACGGCTAAATAAGGCAGTTTTTAAGCAAGAAGGATACATAGGCCTAGTGGTGTGACCTCTAGGCACAGGCAGAGTGCAAGAGGGAACCCATTCACTGAGAAAGAACGCTGCTGCATTATAGTAGTCGGTGAACGAGGGTCAAGAGCTAAGCTTGTTCAGCCTATTGTATTGTATTGTTTTTTTATATTATATTGCAGTGTAGTGAAACATTTACAAAGCGCCTCCTATGAGCGAGCCATATGAAATGCGCTATCGATTGGTGGGGTCCTATTTATATTGCCGGAATGAAACGATTGAAAGGTGTCTAAAGACAATTATTGATTTTCATATTAAAATCCAGCGTTTGACGACATGATTATTATCATTCATTCATTTCAGACATTTATATAGCGCCTCTTCAAGAGTAGCTACTCAGATGCGCTCCCAACCCAACCACAGCTAAAGAGAACAGTCTTAAGAGCTGAATAGAATGTAGCCTCAAAGGCTCTAGGCATTAGACATTGTTTCACAGGGAGCCCATTCCAGGTTGCAGGGCCAACGACAGGTATTACTACCACAGTCGTTAACGATTCGATGACTGGATCCATAGATTATAAGCGACATCTTGTGTCTTATAAAAACAGAGATTGTTGACATTGATAGAGATTATTATTTTAAATAGCCCATACGCTACTGCAGGCGATGACTGCTTGTTTCAGTTTAATGACACTTTGATTAATTACAAAGGTAAGTAGGTCGCCCTCCTACTTTATTCAAACTTGGGACTGGCGCTGTCAGAGTGCAAACAGTGGCTGAGTTCTGGCCATGGATTATTATTATTATTATTATTATTATTCCTAAGTTTTGCGTGGGCCTATGACAGCATAGGCTGTGACATCAATCGATGGATGGATCCGATTTTACCTGGGTCTATGACAAAAGAGGCCGTTACCCTGGACAGAAATTGCTTGGCATGACAATATTATAGAAAAGTAAAGAACGATTTAAAGGTGTCTAAAATGCGTACCGGGTTAGTCCAAAATTGAAGCGTTTGGCCGACGCCTTTATTGATTCGTTGACATTGTACTTCGTTCCTCAACGCATTTGGACCCTTGTATTAAAAGTAGGGAATGAGTGCCATTTGCAACTATATTGAACGGGTATGAGATGATTTGAAGGTGTCTTAACGTAGCAGTGCTAGACCCAAATTTAAAAGTTTATTTTTATTTGAAAAATTTCGGTAAATTTATGTTTTTCGTCCACCAACCTAGCCTGCCGACCTGCGCCTGTTGATTCTAGTGTCCAACGTTTGAGGACAATCATTGTCCTCAAACGTCCATTGTTTCGATCTGCAGCACGCTTGGTTGGTGGCATTTCCCGGTTTGCTCACGTTTCTGCCTTCATGAGGGACGACCTCCACTGGCTCCCACTGCAGCAACGCATTGCTTATAGAGTTTCGTCTATAGCTTGGCGCTGCATTCTGTCTCAAGCTCCATCCTACCTATGTGAGCTTTTTACTCCAGTCTCGGTTTCTCTGGGCCGTCGTTCGCTGCGGTCAGCTGCCCGCGGTGACTTTCTTGTCCCTTTTTGTCGTACCGCTACTATGCAGCGAAGTGCAGATCCGTGGTGGATCCAGCTATCTGGAATGGCCTCCCTGCGGCTCTCCGTTCGCTTCGCCGTGGCTCTGCTGGCTCTTTCTACCGTCTTCTCAAGACCTTTCTCTTTGACCAGGCCTGGGTTGGGAGCGCCTCTGAGTAGAGATCTTGAAGGGGCGCTATATAAATTCATGTGATTGATTGATTGATTGTTACATAAAATGAAGTGCCGAAAAGGAGGTTTTTATGTTTAGAATTTGAGCGAAATAAATGGTCTTTATGGAGAGGGAATCCATGACTTTAAGGTATACGTATACACAGGATGTGTATCCATCTTCGTGTCTTTTGTTTATGCATGGTTCCAGTAGCCTATTTAACAATATCCATATATTGGTACCCAGTATCTAAGTATGTAGTCTTATTAGTATCCATTGTTTAACAATATTCATTTTAGTATTCGTAGTCGTTTAGAACGTGTTATCGTTTTTAATTCTTTCCCATAAAAATGTCGTTTTTTCGTTTTTTATTTCTTGTGTCGTTTTGTTCCGTTTTATATTGTTGAAGTTTATATTTTTTTGCTGTTTGTTATTTTCCTTAATTTTATTTTTGTCTGATATTCCTTACATTTTCACCGTATTCTCAAGGATTCAGCTAGCATTACTGATGTCATTATTTAATTGTTTAGCATCATCATTTTATAAATACATGTAGTAGGGCACTACAAGAAGTAAAATTTGTAGGAGCTATTTTGTTGTAGACATCTTAGACCTAGAATTTTATGTACTATATATAATTTAGTACACAGCTATGGTCTTTAATTCTTTTTAATTTTAATTGGTTATTAGGTTATGTTGATCATCTTGATATTATGCGAACTTAGGTTCACAATTTAAATTATTATTATCATTTTTTTGCCCCGAGGTATTTAGGATCCCTCAGGGACTTCATTGGCATCATCATTATTATCATGCTGCAACGTCTCTCTATGACCGTTCAGCGTTTCAACTCGGTGGCCTTTCGAGGAACTTTAGCTGAGCCGGTCCCAGAGGATATATAATATTAGTTATTGCTTCCCTATTTTATTGTACTTCCTGTTTTGTTGTTATTATTATTATTATTATTATTATTATTATTATTATTGTGATCATCTTATATTATAAGTGTGAATGTTTGTCCTTCCATGCATATGTGTGTGTGGTGTGTAATGACTCTTGGTAATAAATTAGGCTTGGAAATGAAACAGCGTCGGTTTAACCAAATTTTTGCAATTGATTCTTACCCATATTATAAGGTCAACGCAACTATGTTCAGCTTTTAATTCAATTTAAAGCCAGAGTTAGTAGCGTTTTAAGACAGATTTCATCAATAATCGCTCACGCTAAACCTTTAGTAAAAAGTATACAGTCCGCATGACGTCATACCCGTCCTGTAACAATTTCCGTAGCGCCTCGCATGGGCGGGTCACGTTTGGCTTTTGGGGGAAGCGGGGTGGGGTGGAGGGTTGGCGAAAACCCGAAATTTACCGGTCAACGATGGGTACCACAGTGGAGTAATGTTTAAAACCCTAAATTTCACTTTAGGACTCGAGTTATTAGCGTTTTAAGACAGATTTCACGCTTTAGTAAAGAGTCTCGAGCTTTAGTTAAGAGTCTACAGTCCGAATGACGTCATACTCGCCCAGTAATAATTTCCCTAGCGCCTCACGTTTTGGGGAAGCGGGGTGGGGTGGAGGGTTGGCGAAAACACAAAATGTAGCAGTCAACGATGGGTACCACAGTGGAGTAGTGTTTAAAAAATTAAAACCCTAAATTTCCCGGGCAACGCCGGATAACACATCTAGTTATTAGATAAATGCATGGCAATGTCATGCGGAAATGTGAATGTGAGGCGGGATAGTGATACGCTAGTAGAAGATAAATTGATTAGTGCCTTAAGTTTATATTCTGTGTCATCTTCTTCTGTATTGTTCTGCCCTTAGGCAGATCATTCAAGATTCTAATGACACCATTCTTGTCTACTCTGTGCTTTTTCCTTGATTTCTTTATATCCTCGTACCACAGTGGAGTAATGTTTTTTCCATTTTCTTTGTCGATCATCATCATCATTGTATTCTGTCGTACAGTCTTATTCAGTTTAAGACGGTTTTATTGATGTCTATCGGGCAAGGCAGTTTAACGGCCTGTTAGGTGTTGTATTGTATTCAAACATTTATGAAGCACCTAGATGTTAGGTGTTGTATTGTATTGTATTAAAACATTTATGAAGCACCCTTATTGTGGAGTGAACCATTCAAATACGCTGCTGATTGAGTTAGGATCCAGTTTATATCTCATTTCAACAAAGGCTGTTTGAATGGATCTCACAGAACTTTGTCTAATATTTAAGCTAGCGATTATGTCTGTAATAAATACTTTACATCTTTTCGTGCAAACAATGAGTGCCACGGTGAGAACACGTCTATATATACTGCTGCTCACTGCAGACTATAAGATAGGGCCGGAAAAAGCGATTTAAAGGTGTGTAAGGACAGGTATTAATTATCATATTAGTATTCAGTATTTGACGTAATAATTATTAGGGAACAGAGCTTCTGTAAATATCGGGCCTCCGTATAATCTCTCATGTTTCAAGAGTACGTTACAAGCACACACCCACACACTGGAGCAAGTTTCATAGCCGTTAGTTAAGTTTATGATTTTATTAATGTTTTGCGTTGTCAATAATAACAGTAAAGTTGGTGTTCTCATATACATTGCTCATTTAAAGCTTCTGTCATCTTCAACTAAGTTAAATAGGCGTCTTTTAGCGGGATTTTGTTCCTTTGGCGGGCGTGCTGCTCGCAATAACTCAATGCCACACTATCTGCTGTGACTGCTTAGGTTATTGACTGACATGCCTTAATTTTGAATCATAACCTCACTGCAAATATACTTCACCTCTCTTGTGCTTCACGACACGCCGTATCTTAACTAGCAATTATTATTTGCTCCAAAGTTTAACGTCGTTCTATCACATCAATGACCGTTGCTGACAATACAGAAAATATACAATGCAATGAATACGAATTTCTAGAATTCTAAAAACTCCATCAATAGGTTTCTGAATGGATCATCACAGATTCATTAATGTTCAATCATTAACAACTTAAAGAATCCATGTTACGTTTTCTATGCTCATTGATTGCGACATCATCATCAACAACCGAGGGACCAATGCCCGTAGGTTGATTGCGACAACAGGATCTAATGCTATTTAAGCAACATTGTCTTACATCGATTGTCTCATTACATTAATTTTAACTGTAACACCTAAAAGCAATTATGGTTACTAACGTTCAATACAGATTGTTCTGATTTCAAGTACTAAGTACTCTTGTAAACTGTTGTATAGTGCTCGTATAAACTAGCAATTTGTTTTTTATTCCAATATTTAACGTCGTCATGTGACATCAATGGTCGTTGCCGACAAATGAAATTATATACAGTACATTGAAAACATAAAATTATTATTATTAGTAATCATAATTATAGTTTCCAAAAGACATGTCAAAAATCATCTACAAAGTCGCCAATTTTCACTGTATTATAACATGAAATACCAGAGTTAATAATGTCGATAAAGCTCAAAAGTCAAAACATTTTAAAGCAGATCATTGAGACAAAATTATGCAATATTTTAGTCCTTGGCACAATAATTTGTAAATGAAAACAACTATAGTTGAAAAATTCATAATGTACATGTATTTATCCATGTTATTAAAACAACTTTTGCTACATGCTTGCAATAGCCTTCCTCTGTAACATTTTTTTCAGGTTTTACTCATTCAGAACAATCAAAGAGTATTATAAATTATAGTTGTACGCAAACATCGCATACATTATTTCTTTGTCATATGTTACTAATTTGAAACGTAAAAAGGACTAAAATTTCTTAATCTACATGTAGAATTCAATTTATTTTTAAGACAATTAAGTTAATGTTTATTTTACCCCCTGTAAATTTAAAAAAAAATTCAGTTGTAGATCTTGCAATAGTAACTAGAGAATTATCTTTCATTTGCAAACATAGTTTCAGTAACAATAACCTTCCTTGATTCTGGTCACTGTTTATCTAATGTAGTTATCAATGAAGAGGTCTTGGTAGAACCCAATAGTAGTATGCATATATTGAATTTTAAAAATGCTGATTGGAAAAATTATCAAGAAGATAGTCAGAACTATATCACTGATTGTATATGGGATGATGACATAAATGATACTTTTAATAACATAGTCGAATCTCTTACTTCATTAGCTAATAAATGTTTACGCTCTAGGAAAAAAAGCCAAAACAAAAATGAAATATAAACTAGCAATAATTGAGAACGATTTTCTACTATATTGAGTTGGAAAGGAAGGATGTAGAGGTGTCTAAACGTAGCAATTTAATTTCAACAAGAGGGGGTCAAAAATTGCTTATATAAAAAGTCTAGGTTTTCTAGGGTTTTTCTAAAGTAAATCTGGGTTTATTTCTGAAACTTCAGTGGCAACACTGCGTGCATTCTAAAGGATACCCCTTTAAGTAGATTTCACATTTAAGCTTCTTGAGTGATATTGTTGCTTGATTTGCTAGGAATACCTCTTACTCTAATAATGTATCTTTGATAATTTAAGTTAAATGTCGG
This sequence comes from Lumbricus terrestris, assembly GCA_949752735.1. Lineage (NCBI taxonomy): Eukaryota > Metazoa > Annelida > Clitellata > Crassiclitellata > Lumbricidae > Lumbricus > Lumbricus terrestris. The sequence goes on along the minus strand of OX457047.1, from coordinate 2,675,005 downwards.
ATGTTCTCAAACAATATATGTTAGAGACGTTGTAATCTTGTAGTAATTTCAGTTTAATGACATTGTGATGACACACACACACCCTTAGCGTCGCCCTCCTCCTTTATCCAGGCCTGTGACTGGCACTTCCAAAGTGCAAGCAGTGGCTAGTTATAATCTACTTGTTAAAACACCTTTTAATTGTGTCGTATCGATGCTATAAGTCTGGTTTTGTTCAGTGTTGGTGGATTTGATTCAACGATCATGGCTCATCGTCATGGTTTCAACCAGAGCCCTGCGCCGACATGAGAGTGTCGGCGGCGGCGCGCCGGTCATTTTTGGTCGGCGGCGGCGGCGCGCCGACATACAAAAATCGGCGGCGGCGGCGCCCTCAAAATGTCGGCGTCGGCGGCGCAGCGCGGCGTCGTGGAATTACTGCTCCAGCGTCGCATAATTATTTTGAATGTTGTTACACAAGAACCCTATATTATCAAGATAAGCGCGTTCAGCCATTATTTTGGCAATTATCTTGTCTTTAGTCAGCATTGATTAGAAACAATTAGGCCTATTCCCTGAATTAACGTTCAATTACAAAACTCTGCAAAGGCTTGATTAAGAAAAACACATGACAACGTTTTCAAATTCAGGCCGCCAGCTTACGTAGCCTACTAATAACACTTAAAGGACTGTTTGCGCTACCTGCCTATTTTACTCTTGACCTGATTTATTTGATTGTTTGATTGCTTTTGCTTTTATTTTTGTTCCTTCTCTGAACTTTTCATGTAGTGTTTATTACATTAGTTTTTTTATTTTATAATAATTTTGTTCTTTCCCTAGTTAAGTAATATCTCTGCATTCAAATACTCCCTTCAGCTTTCACTTTCTCACTTCACTTTGTTAATTAGGCCCCTGCTTAGCGGGACTTGTCCCTTTTGGTGTGCCTATTTGCTCCCTCACTCTTATAATACCTATTCACTTTGAGTATTTTCTTATTGTGAATTATATCTATACTTTGTTAAACATACATGTACAATTGTTGGGATCAATAAAACTATGTCTATGTCTATGTCTACCTGCCTTATGACCCGTCAGAAATTATAGAGGCCCATTTTTCTTGACGCGACCTGCTGAAATTGTATAGCTTCATGCATGTAAACATGCATACATACATACACATACATGGATACTTACATACATAGATTATATGCATACATGCACACATACATACATACATACATACATACATACATACATACATACATACACACACACATACACACACATACATACATACATACATACATTCATACATACATACACGCATACATACATACATACGTACTGTGTTTGCGTAGAAATATTTATCTGTCACAAAGTGGGAGTTATCATGCAATCTTATCAACAGATGAGGCTTCGTGCAGTTTTTTAAATTTTCCCTTGTCAACGCACACTGAGTAGTAAACTTGATCAGAATTCACCACCCTTTTGATTTTCGGCCAATAATCCGAATGACTTCCACGCGAAACTCTTAGCATCTTATTTAAATCCAAAAATTGCTATGTACAAGTCTTTCCATCTAAGCAGGCTAAGTCACCCTAAGTTACACTTGTTTTGTGCGGAAAATGTTTTTATTTTCCTAATCTGATCCCATTTATGAGACGTTGCTCAAGTTGTTGACAAAATAGGATCTATTGTCCAATTGCCTAACATTACTCCACTGTGCATATAGACAAGCCTATTAATGTTCGAAAACTTAATTAATCACCAATTTCACATAGGTCACGTACAGCGTATGAGCTTAGACACGACCGATCGCCTGCATAAAATTGCAGAGCGCCACCTCTTTGCAACATAATAGTAACGTGTATCCTAATAATAGAGGGCAGACGGTTCTGTTCCATCCTAGCGGCTACCGTATCAGGAATTAACGCACACACGGCATAGCATTCACTTAGGCATACCTGGAGTTCCTTTTACCTTTGTTGATGCCATAATTCAAATCAAATCACAAAATCCTCAAAATTTTAAACGTTAAGCGCACCGTTCAAAAAGTCCAAACAAATAGGTAGCATCATAGGTTTCATAGCATTGATGCAAAAACGGTGTTGCCAGGAAAAAATCAAAGTATATAACAGAAAGATTCTATTTTCATTGACGCGGCAATTTTTTATGCAACAGATGAAAATGCAACGAAAAGAAAAACCGAATCCACGTGGCATCGACGGCGCGCCGACAAATTTTCGGCGGCGGCGGCGTCGGCGCGCCGACTCAAAAAAAATCGGCGGCGGCGGCGCCCGCAAAGTGTCGGCGGCGGCGGCGCGGCGCGGCCGGCGCAGGGCTCTGGTTTCAACACGCAATTTATATGAAACTAGCTGCAATAACTTTAGGAATTAGGATCACTAGCATGGTAGCTCTGCTATTTGTTAATTTCATGCAATTTTATAATTGAAAAGACTTCTTGCGATGTTATTCTAGATATTTTGTTGAATTAGTAACTCATGGATTGTTTTGCCAAGGCATTCGCTCTCTCATTACTTCATATATTTTCATGACTAGGGATCCGGATCAAATGAACTTTACTTATTTTAATTTCATTAAATGTTCTGATTTGTTTCATGTAATTGGCTTGGTCGGGACCTTTTAGAGGAATTCTTAATGGAAGTCAGAACACAAAAGCTAGCAAGATGTTTAAGGTCTTGGTTTTCAATTTTTGATATCCTGGAAAATACTTCTTTAATAGCATTTAGTTGAGCGGAAAATACGATAGAACAATTGCAAAGAGGGTTTGCGTATCTAAATTTAGAGTAAGGATTCCCTAAGCAGCAGCGACTGAGTTTTCAACCTTAGAGCCATTAACGCGTGTGTGTGTGTGTGGTGTATGCGTGTATGTGGGTGCGTGCACACAATATTGGTTTTGTTCACAAGTTCTGATAAGATGCAAAGTTCAGGCTTGTATTCCTCAACTGGATAATATCAAACAATGATTGAACGAAATTTTTTATTATATTGAATGCGAAAGAAGCCATTTAAAGGTGTCTGAACGTGGCAATGTTAGACCCAGTAATTATGTATTTAGCCGACACTTTGAGTCTGGTATATAACCTTTGCTTCATCCCATGTACTATTCTTTTAATAGCGATTCAGCGCAGTTGCCACTATATTGAATGGGAATGAAACGATTAAAAGGTGTCTACTGTAAGACGAAAATGTAAGTGTTTATCCACGCCTTGTGTCTGATCTAAGCCGCATGCGTCATCTTTTGAAAGCGTACTTAAAGTGGCGTTTTTTTAGTGCAATATTAGCGTCGTCATATTATGACATCAATTGTTGTTGATGACAAATGAAATTATAATACAGCAGTGAAAACATAAATACATACAGTTTCCAAAAAACGTCAATTAAAGATATCAGAACAACACTTACAATGTCGCTGTAAGCCCCAGCCACCTCAGTGACTGCTTACAGCTCCACGAGTCACCACTCCAACAAAGATTAGAGTCTGACTGATTTTATTATTTACATTTCAGACATATATACACAGACAAACAATATAAACTCCTCCTACTATACAATTTGATTGGATATTGCTAATGTTCTGGTGTCCAATCATTACCTATTCTATGACATGATATATATCTAATATAAGTTAATCAAGCATATATATAATGAACGACACGCCCCTATCAGTTCATGTGTATACATATGACATTACCTCTTATATTCTTTTCAAGTTTACAAACAATAAAATAAATTATTTGTAAACTGGTCGTCTTAAACACAACATAAAATATACAAATCAAAACAACTACCTCTACATGTATATATACTTCACATACGTACTTACTGCATACATATAGGACCTTACAAACTTACTCACAACCTAGATAAGCAATCAGCCACAACATTTAACTTTTTCTTCTTATACTTAATCTCTACATCAAAATTTTACAACGCTAATACCCAGTGAACCAGCTTGGCTGATTTTGACATGGTCGTGCTTAAATAAGTCAAGGGATTATGATCAGTAAAAATAACAATGTGTGAGCCCAAAATAATATCCTTCAATTTAGATAGAGCCCAAACAATGGCATATGCTTCTTTCTCTATTGTGGCCCAGTTTTGTTGAGTGGCAGTCAATTTTTGGCTAATAAAAGAAACTGGCCTTTCTTTTCTTTCATGATCTAATTGGGTCATTACTGTTGCATGACTACTGTCACAATACAGATTCACTGGTTCACCCAAACGAAATATTTTAAGAACAAACATCGTTACACACACAACGCTTCAATTGAGTTTTCGTTAACAGTCTATAGCCATGTCAGATCATGTTTTCTTATTATATTAGTTATCGGCATTAAAAACAGCGCAATAAGCTTGAGATGTTCATAAGTCATCCCATGTCATCAAATGGACTGTTTGATTGATTCACGATGTCCATATTGATGAGTTCAGAAATCTGTCTCTCGATTTCTGGCTGATATGTCAGTGGAGTGCGACACGCAGAACACTCGTTTGGTACAACATCAGAACGCAGATTAACTTCATGTTCTACGACAGTACAAAAATCAGATTTGTCAGAAAAACATTCAGTGTATTTATTTAAAACATTCACCATGTGTGTTTGTTGTGCAATGTCTGTCAACAATTTCAAAAGTGCATTACAAACAGTTATTGCAGTTAAAAGTTTCAGTAAGAACTCTGTAAACCATCTAGTACAGATGTCAACTATGCATAAACAATAGCAATGTCCCTGTGAGGACGCTGTCTCAATTATATCCAGTTGGAAAATTCTGAAAGTTATTTGCTCTCTTGGTATGGCCGTAATTGGCACTTGATCTAACACAACATTTCTGGCTTTTAGTTGGCATTCAGTACAGGATGTACACCACTCTTTAATCTCATTTCTCCTTCCGGGCCAAACAAAAGACAAACTTATCATCTCTCGGGTTTTATCTTCAGCGAAATGATCGCCGAAAACTGATTCGTGAGCCAATTCTTTAATCTTCTGCCGTCTCTGTTGAGGCACAGCCAGTTGCTGGAACACAGCCTGTCCTGTTATCTTTACTCGTTTATATAATAAGCCATTACATAAACACAACTCCGTTTTCCCTTCTCTTGCCAAATTAACATCCGCTTGTTGTCGCTTGTCATACAAAATAGAATCGGATATACCTAGAGTCCATTGTAATTGATGTTGCGCTGATAAATGATTCGGCTGTTGTGGCAATGCCAAGTTATCTGCCTGACTTTCCTGTTTTTCCAAGTCAAACAAATTTTCCAAGTGCAAATCTGTCATTTCAGTTTTATCTAAATTGTTTGGCTCTTCAACCAAATTTACTTCCTTCCTCATCTGTTCAGGTGTCAAAACATTAACCTTCTCAGCCTCTTTATTTCCTGTTTCCAAGTTGCTAAATAAATTTTCCAAATTCATTTCTTCTGTTGTTGCCTCATCTGCATCGTCAGTCTCTTGACTTACTACCTCACTTACAGTCTGCTTAAGTTTCCTAGTCTGTGCTCGAGTCAGCATATTCATTTGCATTTGAGCGTCAGGTACCTCAATTTGTGGTAACAATTTTAATTCAGCAATAAGTTCAGGGTGTAACAAAAACATTTCCCTCCCTGACATATTTTCAACAACAGCACAAACACATGGCAGGTATTGTCCAATATTCAACAGTTTAGAATGTTCATCAGAATGGTCATTAATTAACCTCAATTCCAGTTTAACCAGTTTTGCTAAAACAGGTTTTCCAGCTGCACATTGAAGTCTCACTTCACCCATTTCTTCAACAGGCAGTCCTTTGATTACTTCCTTGGACACCACGGGAATCTCTGTTCCAGAGTCATTCAACGCTTTCACTTTCACTTTCTGACTATTATTTACCTTCAGTTCAATGTCTACATGCTGTAAGGTTGCCTTTTTCAGCACCACTTTGGTCTGAAAACAATTCACACATTTTTTTTTCTTTCATCTTACTTACTTCCTGTTCTATTTTCACCTCTTTCTCCAGAACACATTTCATTACAACCTTGGGTTGTGTGTCAAATTGCCTTCCTTCCTCACAATCAGGTACATTAACTAGTTGTAATAAAGGTCTGTCTGTTTCATCCAATGTACACGCTCTGGAAGATAGTTCTTTTGACTGCCTTTTCGTGCATGAATTCATCAAATGAGAATAAGAACCGCACGAGAAACACCTCCTCTCGTTCTTCTCTGCAAAACCTTTCTTCACTTCCGGTTTGCTAAACTTGCTTCTCTCCCAAGTCTTTTGCTTTCCAAACGATCTTTCATTCACAGCTACATTACCTTGACCCATACCTTGAAACGCAGCGCCATCTGTTTTTGGCTTATCAAAAGCAGGCTTAGGTAGTCCAACATAGCCGATGCGATTATTTACATGTAAATCTGCCAAATCAGCAATAGCGTCAGATGACAGACACTCAGTCCCCTCCTTCATCAGAACAAACTGTAAAGGGCCAGGAGATAAAATCTCCTTCAGCTGATCGGCCACGATCAAATCACAAAGTTTGCTGAAATCTTGTTTAACATTGCGACTCTTCACATAATAATTAAATAAATTCTTTAGTCTGGTGTTAAAAATAGTAAAAGTCTCTTCTGGCAATTTTCTTGCCTCCAGAAACTTAGCCCTGTACTCCCTCGGAGTTAATTTAAACTCCTTCAGCACAAATTCCTTGACAAGGTCATAATTGTCATGTTCATGGTAGTCCAATCTATTAAGTACAGCCCTGGCTTTGTACGACATCAAAGGTAGTAACAGTTTAACCCAATAGGCTTTCTCAACCTCAAAACTTTTAAAAGCATTTTCTACACTCTCAAAGTACATTGGAATTTCAGTTAAGTCCGTAGGCATGCGAGGTAATACATGTTTCATCGCGTCACCCAACTTCTTGATCTTACTCACCGGAGACTCTTCCTCCTTCTCTTTCTTCCTCTTCGCTGCAGACGTTTCTGCCTCCATCTTCTCCTCCTTTCTCTGTCTCTCCAACCTGTCTGCCTCTATCTGCTTCAATTGTAATCTTTGAAATTCTAATTCTTGTTTCCTCAACTCCATTTCCTGTATTCTCAATCCCATTTCTTTCTCATCCTTCTCTCGTCTCCATTCCATTTCTTTCTCATCCTTTTCCCGTCTCCAGATCATCTCCTCTCTCATCCAATTCTCTTCTCTGTCTTCACTCCTCTGCGCACTCCCATATTCTTCCAACTGACTTGTCAGCTCTTCAAATCTTGTCTCAACACCTTCACCTTCCTCTCTAAGCCATTCATTTGCCAACTCCTCCAGCATTCTTTCTCTGTTCAACATTAACATCTCTTCCTCCACTCTTCCACACTCCACTAACTTCTGTCTCACTCTCTCAGTAGACATTTTCTTCAATAAAGCACACTTTGCACTCGACAAATGATCCATTCTGTCAATCGGTTTTGACAATTACACCCACAACAAAATAAACTTTACATCAACAAAACCACAGTTTCGTAAGTAGGTTATAACAAGAAATATATAAGCTCAAACTTATCTTTTCAACCAAAGTCTTCTCTTCTTGTCTTTGACGACCAACAGGAACGGTTGACCTTGACACTTGTCGTTGCTCCAACCCGTCCGAGAATCGACTTGACTTGTCCTTCTCGTAGGATCGTCGTTGAACTGTCCTCTGCACTCCAGAATCGTCCGTCTCCTTTGCTCCGCTGTCACGGTTGACCTGGAACGACTCGTCTGCTCGTCTTCGTCTGTATCCTCTTGAATCCGCTTGTCCTCCAAGATCACACCCACGTCAACAGAAGTCTAGACAAAGTGTTAGTCGGACCTAAATATGATCAGCCCTTCTAACACCCGTCAAACAACAACTGATTGACCACCACTATCTGAGTTCGGCTCTGTGGATAGTCCCACCCGACCACTCAGACAGACAACTTGTTAACGTTAAGTTGTCTCTCTTTCCGTCAGCAGAACTCGCTGCTGCTGCCGTTTTCCTGTTATGCAACCAATGTAGTTGATACAACACGGCTATCTCTCTCTCCGTTCGCCGGCGTCGACGCCTGTCGTTTGCCCTGGCAAGACCCGGTCGCCGCTGCGCCAAATGTAAGCCCCAGCCACCTCAGTGACTGCTTACAGCTCCACGAGTCACCACTCCAACAAAGATTAGAGTCTGACTGATTTTATTATTTACATTTCAGACATATATACACAGACAAACAATATAAACTCCTCCTACTATACAATTTGATTGGATATTGCTAATGTTCTGGTGTCCAATCATTACCTAATCTATGACATGATATATTTCTAATATAAGTTAATCAAGCATATATATAATGAACGACACGCCCCTATCAGTTCATGTGTATACATATGACAGTCGCCAACCTGCATTGTACTATAGCATGAAATAACATAGTTGATAATAATCGATGAAACTCGAAATATTTTGAAAGCGGGTCTTTGAGACAAATTAAGCGATAGTCATCGGCAGGTTTTGTGCACAATCATTTGTAAATGAAAATAAAAATTCTTTAAAACATTCATTATTTTGGCCCTACATGATATGTAGTTATCCATGTTTTTAAACAGCTTTCATTACAGCTTACAATACATTTAACTATGTCATGAAATTTTTAATTCTGCTGTTGTAATTTTTCAGGCATTATTCACTCAGTATAATCAAGCGGTTTTATACATGCAAACAATGAATACGGTAGTTCTTTATGAAATGTAACTAATTTGAAAATTAAAGACTAATCTAATTTCTTTATCTAGTATTATCTAGTAATTTTACGACAACTTAATAATTAATTATTTATTATGCGTTTAATTCTGACTTAAGTTATGAATGTTTATATTTGTAATCAATTGTATTAAACAAGCGATTTTGATACAATATAACCTATAGCATTTTTACAGCATGTAGATATTGCTTGCAGTAAATAAAACTACATAAATGAAACCACTCTCCAAGTTTCAGTGACTACATTACAACAACAAGATTATAGCGTTTTAATCCTTTCTTGCCACTATATTGAATGGGAATGATAATTATGATTAAAGGCTGATCAGAGAATGAGCGGAACTTACTTCTAATATTGAATCGGGAAGAAGCGATTTAAAGGTGTCTAAACGTAGCAACATTAGACTCAAATTTAAGTGTTTAGCGACGCCTGTGTCTGACCTAGGCCTCGCCATCCAAAGTAGTGTCCGAGAAAGGACTAACTCCGTCTTGAAGGATTCAAATTCTAACTATTATGGTGGAAAAGGCCGCTTACGCGGAGATAATGTTTTTAGAACCCTTATAAATGCGTCTGATATCATGATTTAAAGGTGTCGAAGCGTGAGATTGTGTTACTGGTTATTTTGTGTTCTTTAGCGACATCTTGTGACCGTAAAGGTCCTTTAGTGTGAACGGTGCTTTTATTAGACTAGCGAATGTATACTTTGGGAGTTTTTTTAATCTAGGCATCTCCGGGGTTGTGTGAAAGTTTCCCCAGGAATTACATCCCCCAGAAAAATTTGACAGAAATATTTGACACCTACGGTTTATCTGTTTTCACATCTATATCGCATGGCACGAACGGTTCAAATGGATTAAACACTAAAAAAGGTCATCAGATAAAAACAGTCAGAATATACCAATTTACTGCTTAAATATTTTTTGATATTTCTGCACAATTGTTGGACTGAGAGGGCTTCTGAGTAGATTACCTTGAAGGTGCGCTATATAAAAGGTCAAAAATAATAATAGTAATGATGATGATGATGATGATGATGATGATGATGATGATGATGATGATGATGATGATGATATTAATAATTATGATAATAATAAGAAAATACATAAAAGGATATAATCAGAAAAACAGAAACATCGGATATAAGAAAGGACAAGAGGACATTCATGAGAAGAAAAAACCTTGAGTGGTTGATGATGATGATGATGATGATGATATTAATAATTATGATAATAAGATGATATTAATAATTATGATAATAAGAAGAAAATACATAAAAGGATATAATCAGAAAAAAAAAATAATAATAACAATAATAATAATAATAATCCCTTTGAACAATTTGTAGGATCTCAGTTTTACCTAGTATGGGTCTAGAATTGATCTCTAGTTGACATATTATATGTTGCCAAAGTTACCACAACAGCCGGGGTAATTGTTTTTTTTATAATAGGGTATTTTTAAACTATAGTGCAAGTGCACATAGGTACATTTTCAAAAACCTCAAATTTCCTCCCCTCCCCAAGCAGGGTGGGCTAAACACTGGTTCTTTGACTATAGCGATTAAGAGAACGCTGCTTCTTTGCCGAGCTTATTGGCGTCAGCTTTATCTCTGCAAGAATATTACAGTGTTAGTATAATATAATTATATTTGAAGTTGACTAAACGTTAGTGGATAAATGAATGATGAAAAGCATTATTAAGGATGTAGAAACTGTAGCTTGATTTTATAGTGTTCAACGTTTGTGGCCAATCACGTTACGTGAATGCTTGTACATGTTTTAAATTACTGACATGAACGAAATATGGTACTTAGAGAGAAGTAAATCACGATTTTGTGGTGTGTAAGCAGAATGTAAATCAACTGCCCATATTAATATCTACTGTTTAAGAATGTCCATATTAGTGTTCAGTTTTTAAGAATGTCCATATCAGTTGTATCCATTGTTAATTCAATCCGTAACTAGTATCCAGTATTTAGGAATACTCTTATTATTTTTTACATCTTTAGTTGTCACATTTTTTGTTCTAACGCCCCTTCAAGCTCTTTACTCAAAAGCGCTCGCGACTATTCAGTGCGGACACTGAATGGGAGTTTCACGTCGAAGTGCCAGTCCCAAGCCTGGAGGAAGGAGGAGGTCGACTTAGGTCACCTTTCTAAAGACGCATTTTCACATTTACATTGAACAGCAACTATACAACCAGATGGATTACTGCAACATCGCACTTGACTGGAAGTGCAAGTCCCAAGCTTGGGTAAAGGAGGGGGACGAAACTAGTTGTATCCTGATGCATTGCTTAAACACCTTTCAATCAACATGTCTTATTGCTATAAATATTGGTGACTTCATCGTCATTTGAAGTCTGATCTGATTTTCCAACAAGTGCAAATACGTAGATACACAACTCAAAACTGTTGTAATATTTATGGGTCTTCTTTGAAGGATGTCTTATTTGTAAAACGATATGTGTTTCGAACACACGCACAATCCCTTTAAAAAAAATTTAGGATCTCAGTTTTACCCAGTATGGGTCTAAAATTGATCTATAGTTGAAATATTATATGTCGCCGAAGTTACCACAACTACCGGGGTAATTGTCCTTTTTTAATTTGGGCTATTTTTAAACTATGGAAATTTTCGTCAAAATTGTTGAAATCTTCAGAATCGTGGCGCATGGTTTAAAAAGTCAAGTCTTTTCCTCAACTCGTTCCGGTATTAGGTATTAACCTCCAAACCTTCAAAGCTATGCCAATGTTACCCCATTTTAGAGTAGTGTTACCCCATTTTATACGGTAGTAGTATCAGTTTAACGTCACTGTGTGATGGCACACCATTAACGTCGCCCTCCTTCTTTATCCAGGCCTGTGACTGGCATTGCCAAAGTGCGAGCAGTGGCAGTTTTAAACTACTTGCTAAAACACCTTTTTGTTATGTTTATCAATGCTATAAATTTGGTATTTCGTTCCGTGATGATGGATTGTTGCCTTGCCAAATGCCAATGTGAAATCATCGGCGTGGTCGATTGTAACTGCCTCACGCTTTCAAATTCGATATGCAGTTTAAATGAAAATATAAACAGCAATAATTTATGTGGATGAATTTATTAAAAATAATCATTCTCTTGCGATGCAATAAACTTAAACGTATCAATCCGTCTCCTCTGTCTTTACCTCAATCGTTCATGCCTGCATCTGTTCCAGAATCGACTATTGTAACTCTCTGTTGGTTGGCTATCCAATAGTTCGTCTCTCCCTCTTCAGTCTGTTCCTCGCTCATTCCACATTTCTTCTTTCATGCTTGACCACCTTCATTGACAATCCCTTTTTCCCAGGTTCAATTCAAGGTTCTGACATTAATATACCGGTCGTTTATTGGCCGAGCTCCGAATTAACTCTGCGACCCTCATACGTCTGCCAACCTCGGCCACTGCTTCTCTTCAACTATATTATACTCTGTTCCGTTGACTGCCATGGCTCGATCTCTTCGTCCCTCAAGCTATAGGACCAGTATGGCTAAAACGTACAAGTCAAAAGCAGATTTGCCCTGTGAGCCAAACCACAGACTTTGAAAAGTAATAATTGTCGGTTAATAAGGGAGAATCTTATGCCCGAGTATACAGCATGCGTAATGGTAAATGCAAAATTATGTTGCGCTTCTTCACGAGAGGGGGTGATGCGTAATGTAATTATATGCGACTGTGCTATATTTAATTTTTAAACGACATCTTCTTTTGCTCCATCGATCGAACAATTATAATTAATTATAATTATAATTAGACATCGGTCTAACAATTATAATTAACAATGTAACAATAACTATAACAATATTATTGTTTATTCTTTTGGGCCCGAGGTAAACGTGGTCCTTCAGGGACTTCAACATTTCATTATCTATAAAAGCAAATTTGTCTGGAATATTATTATTATTAGTAGTAGTAGTAGTAGTAGTAGTAGTAGTGGTGGTGGTGGTGGTGGTGGTGGTGGTGGTGGTGGTGGTGGTGGTGGTGGTGGTGGTAGGGGTAGTAGTACTGCTACTACTACTACTAGCCTACTACCGCTACTACTACTACTACTACTACTACTACTACTACTACTACTACTACTACTACTACTACTACTACTACTACTGCTACTACTGCTGTTGCAAATACTATTACTATTATTATCACTACCACTACTACTACTACTACTGCTAACTAACTAACTTTGTAATGCATGCATTGTCACGCCGAAATGTGAATCTTTCTAGGATAATCAGCCACTAGAGGAAGATGCAGTTAGTGATCCTTGTGCTTGACGATATTGTAATGCAATTGCCGATTACATATCCCCTCTTTTATAAGAAACTTGTTGGGAATTCATTATTGCCTGTGTATACATAGTCTGCGGTAGAATCTATAGATTGAAGATTGGAGCTTGGAAAGCGTCTTAGGACATTAAAGACAATTAATGTATATGTACGACATGGCGGTTTAACCGCTCGTTATAAGCGCTATGGTTCCCTATCATTTGGTCGCAAGTCATTTCGTCGTAATCAATTCGTCGCAATTTATATCGTCGTAAATTAAATCGTCGCTGTCTAATTCGTCGCATTCAAGTCGTCGTGTTCAGTCCGTCGATTTTCATATCGTCGTTAAATAATTTTGTCGCAGTTTATTTAGTGTAATAGTACAATACAATTTCTCATCATGCAAAGCTAAAAACTGACATTATAATAAATTGACGATTACATAGCTTAGTAAAAAAAGGCTAAAAATTAAAAGCACATTGTGGCGATAACTAGTGTCGCCCACTTCCTTTATTCAGGGTTGGGACTGGCATTTACTGGGCGTACTGCTCAATTGGTCTACGTGACAGCAGACTTGGAGTCGACGTAGGCCTATATAAACCCATGAATTATACTAGGCGTACCTTGGATTTTTTGGTTTGTATACGTCGACTCCAAGTCTGCTGTCACGTAGACCAATTGCGGAATAACGACCAATACGACTGAATGAATGCGATCAGTTGGCTGCGACGATATGAGGGCGACCAATTAATTCGCGACCAATTAATTAACGACCATATGACTGCGACGAAATGATCTGCGACAAAATGATCTGCGACGAAATGGATGGTCACGGCGCTATAGTCTAGTCTCGTATTGTATTATTATTGTTATTGACTATATATAGCGCACCTTCAAGGTAAGCTACTCAGAAGCGTTCCATGCAGTTCAACAACAGCTAAATAAGGCAGTTTTTAAGCAAGAAGGAAACGCAGTGTCACCTCTAGGCAAAGGTGGAGTACAACAGGGAGCCCCTTCTATGTTCTAGGACAGTCACTGAGAAAGAGCGCCGCTACATTATTTTAGTAGTCCGTGAGCGAGGGGTCAAAAGCTAAGCTTGTTCAGCCGAATGTATTGGTTTAAAAAAAAATTATATTGCGGTGTAGTGAAACATTTACAAAGTGCCTCCCATGAGTGAGCCATACGAAATCGCTATCGATTGGTTGGGGTCCAATTTATAGGGCCGGAATGAAACGATTGAAAGGTGTCTAAGGACAATTATTGATTATCCAGTGTTTGACGACGTGATTATTATGCATACCACAGTCGTTAACGATTCGATGACTGGATCCATAGATTATTAGCGACATCTTGTATCTTATCAAAACAGAGACTGTTGGTATCGATAGAGATTATTTTTTAACAGCCCAGAAGCTACAGTAACTGCAGGCGATGTTTCAGTTTAACGACATTCTGATTACAAAGTTCAGTAGGTCACCCTCCTACTTTATTCAGACTTGGGACTGGCACATCCGAACATTGGCTGAGTTCTGGCGATGGATTGTTATTATTATTCCAAAGTTTATGTCGTCCTATGACATCAATGGCCGTTGACGACAATACAGATAATATAATTATAATGTATTAGGCTAATACAAAATCCTAACAACCTAAAGACACCATCAACAGGTGTTTGAATGAAGCTTCGCATTTTCATCAATGTTCAACAATTAACAACTAAAAAGTTCATCTTTCGTTTTTTATGATCTCGTGGCTCTAACGGTGGCATCAGTCGATGGCTGGCGAAGACAATATTATAGAAAAGGAAATAACGATTTAAAGGTGTTTAAAACGCGTACGTAACGTAAAGGTCAGAGTGACGGCTGGGCAATCACAGGTTGTCATTAAACTCGTGATAGAGACAGTCGTTGGAAAATATACATTTGGCAAATAGACAAGATCACAATGTCGAACTTAATTGCATATTTTGATGATCTTATTGGAAACTCAGATTTAAAGTACTTCTTTATTTTTTGCATGCTTTAATTTTCTTTAAACTATTTGCCATTCGTTAAAGACTTTATAAAATTATGAGCATAGTCGTTTTGCATTCTATTTTCCAGGGTTAGTAGTTACACGCTCATTCTTGACCTTTGATCAGATTGTGGAGACAGAGGCGCTCCAGAAAGAAATTGTGATTTTGAATAAAAATAATAATATGACCCATATAGTGACTCTTCTTAGACACCTCTGTACATTGAGTCATTTCAATTATATATATATAAACCTGCAGTTTCACAAAAGTTTTATTGCTTCGCCTCATCGCGTGGGTCATAGACAGTGTTGGACGAACTTCTAATTATGGTGTTAAAAAATTCAATGTTAGAGAGTGTGAGTCAGGGCTTTTTTTAACGTGCAGTTCTACACAAAATGTGCAGTTCTAAATGGATTCGTGCAGTTGTAGAAGCACTTCCGTCACGTTCCGTGCAGTTAAAACCAGTTTTAAAATAGGTCATTTTCCTCAGATTGGGAGTAATTTGCCATGGAGAATGAGAAAGGAGAGAACAGGATGTGCAGTTCTAAAAATTCCTTAAAAACAGCCCTGGTGTGAGTCTCGATTTATACACCATTTTTTGTGCTATTTATTGGAATAAGAAATTATACGATCCTTCGACCAGATTAAGAATCTCACGTACATTCTAAACAATTGGTCATCAAGTATTTTTCGCATAGGAAATTTCATGTGCCTGACAAAATTGTTGCAGAATGCTTAATTTGCTTTGAATGATCCTTGCCTAATATATGTTGTGTTGGGTGTTCCTCGTGGTTCTGGACTAGGCCAGCGGACCTTTACACGGCTGGCATTCCCTCTCTTTTTCGCCAACCATTCTGATATTGGCCGCCTTCTCGCCGATGATGTCCAAGCCTATGTCCATGGACCTTCTTCTGCTCCTATACCTCAGCGCATTGAGTTCAAGATTCTGACACTTATGCGCAACTCTCTTCTCGGAGTAGCCCCCTCTTATCTTCGGGCATTGTGTAACTTGGTCTCCACTCTTCCTGGCCGCTCTGCCCTTCGCTCGGCTGCTAATGGCCTTCTAGTTGTCCCGCCCATGCGTGGAGCTACGGCCCAGTCCAGAAGCTTCGCATATGTTGGCCCTACTTGTTGGAACCGCCTTCCTCACAAGCTACGTTCTGAGCTTGGCCTTTCTCTTCCTCTGTTTCGTAAACGCCTGAAGACTATACTATTTGTTAGCGGGAGCACTAGCTTGGGTCGGAAGCGCCACTGAATCTGTGAGCGGCGCTATATAAATGTTTCAATTACAATTACAATTGCTTGCAAGTCGAATTGATGCTCTGTACCAAGATCTCTATCTTTGGATGTCATCTAATCGTCTTTCGTTAAGCTCTTGAAAACCCATTTAAATTTCGTTTGGCACTCCCAAACAGCTCCAAAAAGTTGACTATGCATTGCTCTCTCAAACTTTATCTCACGTCAACTTTTCTAGACCTAGGTGTAACCCTAGATAGTTCTCTGACTTTTACCGAACACATTGCCAAGCTTACTCGCTCTTCCTACTTCCAGTTAAGGCGTCTCAGGACTATTCGCAAATCTGTTTCATCTTCGATCTTTACCTCTATTGTTCACGCCTTCATCTGTTCTCGGATTGACTATTGTAATTATGACCTCCCTAAGGTTCGGCTAGCTCCTCTGCAATCTGTACTCATGCTGCTAGGCTCATTTCCCGTCTTTCTCGATTCTCACATATTTCTACATTCATGACTGATCAACTTCACTGGCTTCCACTCTCACCTCGTATACAATTTCAAGTTCTTATTTTGGTCCTCAAGTTTCAATTGGTCTTGCTCCGAAGTATCTTTGTGATCTTATACTTCGTCCCGTTTCTGCCACTTCACTGCATCCTCTTAGGTCCTCTGATCGGCTTGACCTCTTTGTTCCCCACGTCAGGACTGCTATGGATCAATCCAGATCATCTGCCTTCATTGGCCATCCCTATGGAATGGTCTTCTCCCATCCGTTCGCTCTGCCATCCTCTCTGGTAGTCTTTCGTCATCTTACTCTCGTCTCAAAACCTGCCTTTTTTCTCGGGGCTGCACGTACTGGGAGTGCTTCTGAAAGGCTTTTTGATGTGAGAAGCGCTTTACGAGTTGTCAGATACAATACAATACATGTATCATTGACAAAATTAATGTGAATATGTCATTGGTGTCGTCAAACAATGAAAATTAGCCAAGCTGTTGAGTTGTATTTTATTAGACACCTTTAAATGGTGTTGCATGCCCTATACATGACCTCGAATTTCATTGCTTTTGTGCATTTGCCGTGAAGCCCGTTAAGAAATAATTTTATTAATAATATGTTGTCAACGGTGTTTGTTGGCATCCATCTATATTTTAACGCAACCCTTCTTTTAGTAGTGCCGGTCCCAATACTGGGGTATGGAGGAGGGTGACTCAGGTCAATATTTTATGACTCAATGTCGTTAAACAGCAACTGTGCAACCAGATGGACTCGAGTCAATATTTTAAGAGACATTGTCGTTAAACAACAACTATGCAATCAGATGGGTTACCTGCAACATTGCACTTGACTGGAAGTGCAAGTCTCAAGCCTGGGTAAAGGAGGGGGACGAAGCTAATGATCCTAGTTGTCATGGTGTCGTTAAACTGAAATTACTGTCATTGCTATCACGAGCCGTAATGCCGTATCCTGATGCATTTGGTAAGACACCTTTTAATTAAGCTGGGTAGTTCGCATAAAGATTGGTTACTATAGCCTCATGATCCAATGCTTTGGTTGATGTTGTCTGTGGAAAGTTACAGTTAAAGCCTATTTGATTGTGAAAATATTACAGCAAAAAAAATTCTCAAAAGAGTTTGTAAACAAATATGCAAAAATGTTTGAAAAGTTGTTAAAAAACTGCCAACAGTCCTGTTCCGCGTTTTGACACATTGAGCGATAATCAGTGCTCTCTGCAAGCCAGTAGCTAAGGACCTAGGGGTCATTGCATAATTACGTAACGCTCGAGGGTGGGTGGGGTCACTGAAAGCGTTACGGAACATTACGGGGGTGGGTGGGTGGGGGGAGCTGAACGTTACGTAACGCCTTGAATAAAATTATTAATGAATGTTAAATTACCATGGAATGACACTTTAGACAAATATGTATGATGTCATCGATGTTTAAACTTTATGGCATTGATAACGTAACCGAAGTAGGTCTATATTATCTGAAGAAGATAGGCAGCAGACGCCAGTTACATGCCAGTATGCAACTAAACAGGTTAGAACTGTAAGTCTGAATAGTACTCTATGCACAATATACTCTTCTTTTGTTGGGCGTGGTGGTGTAGTGGGTATGTTCATTGTCTTGGAACCGTAGGGTTGCAGGTTCGAATCCACCTCAAGCCGCCATGTAGGGACCTTGGGCAAGTCCTTCACTCGAAATTGCTCAACTCTTTGGCGTGAAACTCCGATTCAGTGTCTGCGCTGTAGTGGGGAGCACTTCTGATTAGTAACCTTGAATGGGCGCTATAACAGATGCATGTACATACCGAATATATTATTGTTGCCTCGAATGCGATAAAGAGCAAGAGATTGCAGATTTCGCCGATTAAGATAGCTGTACGGCGTCAAATTATTTAATTTTTCTAGTAAAAAATGTGTCACGATTGAATCACTGTCATGTAGTGTAATCGGATAATTTCGCCTCTTGTGTTGAAGCCAGTACAGTAGAATGTTTTCCGCCCTTACAAGAGGTTTTGATTTAAATGGATTGTGTTCTCGACTAAAACATTGTGGGGTGCGGTGGTGTAGTGGTGGCGTCATTGCCTTGAAGCCGGAAGGTTCGAGTTTTGAATCCACCTCAGGTCGTCGCGTAGGGACCTTGAGCAAGTCCTTCACTCGCAATTGCTCAGCGCTTCGGCGTGAAACTCCGATGCAGTGGCCGCTCTGCATTCGGGAGCGCCTCTGAGTAGGAGCTTGAAGGGGCACTTTAACAAGTGCATATACAAAGAAACAAACTAAAACTTTCGTACAAAACTACATATCATATTCACGTCGTGCAGTGTTGAATCTAGACGTCTCTGAGGGATGTCCCCCCCCTGAAAAGAGAAAAATCGAGAAGCATTTTACATATGTATGTACGTAGCATTCTCCAGAAAAAGTAAATATGCAATATCCCCCAGACAATTTCGATAGGTTTATGCATATGAAGAATTCAACTTGATGGATCCAGATTTGACGAGAGCCTATGACAACAGAGGCTTTTGCCCTCGATAGAAATTTGTTTGGCATATTACAGCACTTTGAACTCTTTTTTCGAGGGAAACGTCCTCTGTTGTCATAAGCCCTCGTCAAAATTCGACTTGAGCCTGGTTTTTGTCAGATGGGTCACATAGTAGAATGTTTGGCTACATGTACCTCAACACCTTTATATTAGTTGAGATTGGGTTCTGCCAGAAAATATGAAGGTGCAAAGGGTTGGCCAAAAGTTTTAGGAAATACTGGCATAATCTTCACTGCTTCAGTTTAACGAGAGTGTGATGACACACACCATTAACGTCGATTTCTTCCGTTATCCACGCCTGTGACTTGCACTCCATGCCAAAGTGCGAGCTGCGGCAAAGTTACTATCTGCTTGCTAAAACACCTTTTTATTGCTTCATATCAATGCTATAAGTCTGGTATTTTTGTTCCGTGTTATAAATTGGTGCAATGCGGAATAGGTATCCATCTATGACTATACTACTATTTTTAAGTTTATTAACATTATCTATATATTCAAGAAATGAATTAGGCCGTGAACAAGACCTATTTTGTTTTATAGATGTGACTACACTTAATGAATCAGCATACATAACAAACTTATTTGTATTTTTGTCTATATTTTCATTTTGAATAATCCATTTTATCGCTTCAATGATGGCTTTTAATTCAGCAGCATAAATCCAGGAGTTATCTGCTATTCTAAAAAAAGTTCATGGAGAAAGCTACCGAAACTTCATTTTTAAGTTTGTACCCATCTGTATAGATTGATGTGTGATCAATATATAGTTTACCAATTAATCGTACTGTCCAAGAATGACTAGTGATTTTTTTATATTTATTTAAACCAAAGTTTAACGTCGTCGTTTGACATCAAAGGCCGTTGACGACAATTTACAGCTTATACAGTGCAGTAACAATGAATTCATGGCGTCCAAAATACACCATAATTATAACGTTGTCATAACAATGTCGTTTTTCGTTGCCTTAGGCTTAACATAATATTATTGTTCATCATCATTAGTGTTCATATTTAACAGCAGAATAGTTATCAGTGAATAGCATGAACTACAAGGTTACAAGTTTCATTAATGGCGAAGTTAAAGGTCCAATGGTAAAAACATTTTTATGTGCAAACCAATTTATTTGGTTATATTCATTTATTGTCTGCAATTATTGTCATTTGCAAGACATGTCACAAAATTTGCTTGATTGCTATTCTTAATACAAATTTGATTCATCACTTCTACATTTCAGTAAAAGAAATTCTCAAACAGGTTAATATAAGATATTATTTTGCTCTAACAAGAGCAAAGACGACAAACGATATTCTAATACAATCATGTTACAATAGCACGACATTCAATATTAACAACACCAATAACAACACTGCAACCACAAAACACATTCATGATCAGGTTTTGAATACATTGTCACATAAATGAAATATTTTCAGGTCATATTTTGTTATACCAAACAAACTAATCAAAACCAAACAACTGTACTTCAAAGTTCGATCTATTGATTCATCAAATCCTTGATAACCAACTATCACATGACTTTTGTTCTACTATTTCATTGGACATAATTAACGAGGATATCAACAAAATTATATTTTAAAAGAAATAAACTCTCCGAAACAAAGCACAACTTCCAAGCCGATAAGATATGGACATTTGTAACAAGTTGATCATGCACAATGTATATCTTCTTACACGGGCTTCAAAACGACAGTATTTACACAATTTTACCTTTAGTTATTTGGTTCATAAGCCTATAAACTACACTTTGCATATAACCTTATCAAGTAAATTCTTAATATTGAAGTCTAATTTAAAAGCAGCACATGCATTTCTTAGTACGTCAGATATATTTTCTTTTTTACAAGTTAACAATAAATGATCTATGTTCTCTGTAACATTACATGAATTACAAAGACCACTGTCATGCTTCTTTATAAGATAAAGTCTTTCATTTAGATTTACTTTTCCTAATCTTAATCTTGAAATTTGAACCTCTTTTTTTTCTGTCAAGATCAGTAAATTTCAGGTTTGTGTTCACCACAGGACATATAGATTTATAGTGATGACCCTTGCGATCACTATCATAGTAGCTCTGCCATGTGTCAATTACATACAATTTTACAATTGAAAAGACTTCTTGCAGTTCCAGATAGTTTGTTGAATTAACAATTGGCATACTCAGGGATTGTTTGGCTAAGGCATCAGCTTTTTCAGTGCCTGATATATTTACATGACTAGGAATCCAGATCAAATGCACTTTACTTATTTTAATTTGATTAAAAGTATTTATTGTTTCTTGCAATAGAAGTGGTCGGGACTTTGTAAATGAATTCTTAATAGAAGTAAGAACACTTAAAGAGTCAGAAAAGATAGCAAAGTTTTTAAGGTCTTGGTTTTCATTTTTTGCTATCCATGAAAAGACTTCTTTGATAGCAGTAAGTTCGGCAGCAAATATGCTAGAATTATCACAAAGACGAATTTGTTTATCTAAATTTAGGGTAGGAATTGTGTAAGCAGCAGCGACTAAATTATCAACTTTTGAACCATCTGTATATATGCGTGTATAAGTATGATATTTGTTTATATGCTCTGATGATATAAGCTTTAAAAGCTCAGGATTGTCATATTTCTTACTTATTTCTTTGTGAAGAGCGATATCGACGTCAATGTCATTATTTAGCCAAGGTGGAGTTGCAGGAAGGGTGGGAGATTGAAAAGGAATATTAGTGGAAGAGAAAACGGTATGAGTTCTCATATACGTGGATTCTACTCCGAATTCATTTGTCCAATGCGGCTGGAAACCAGATCTGAGCGGATGATTGTAATTTCCCAAGATCTTTGTAGTGATTGAACGCAATTTACTACTATATTGAACGGGAAAGAAAAGATTTGAAGGTGTCTTAACGTAGCAATGTTTAACCGAAACTTATGTGTTTTTTGACGACTTGTGTATTACCTAAGCCAAGGTTTTGTCCGAGAAAAGACTAGTTTTATTTTATGATTAATATTTCAACGAAATATTGGTGGCGGCTGAAGTCGAGAAAACCGTTTATAGTAGTTTAGT
Organism: Lumbricus terrestris; assembly: GCA_949752735.1. NCBI lineage: Eukaryota > Metazoa > Annelida > Clitellata > Crassiclitellata > Lumbricidae > Lumbricus > Lumbricus terrestris. The sequence continues at coordinate 2,652,643 of OX457047.1, read as the reverse complement.
ATGGTTTCAGTTTAACGTCACTGTGTGATAACAAAGACCATTAGCGACGCCCTCCTCCTTTATCCAGGCTTGGGACTGGCACTAGCAGATAGCAGCATTAGCATGCACTGGCGGAGTTAAAAGGCGGTTTACAAGAAGTGGGTTTTGTTATAAAAAACGTCGACTAAAAGGCTTCGAATATAGCGATTAAAAGGTGTCGAAGCATGTTCACTGCCATAATTGCATTATTTTTGCTTGTTTTTTGGTTCAGGAAAACAAAAATTAATTTTTAAAAGTTGCTTGAAATTGTTTGTGGTAATTTTGAGTGCTCCAGCGACATATTGTAGCTGCAGAGTCTGCTGACGGCGATTTGTTAGGCTAGCGAATATATGTACATGAGTTACCCCGCTACTGCTTAAAAGATCGCTGCATCATTCAATTCAATTCAATTCAATTCAATTGGTTTATTGATCCACCAAAAACAAACAAAGACAAGCAGACAATTTTGCTTACAAGATAGTACACACAGTGATTGATTGCGAGTTAACATTTGCGATGATATGGACAGGTGAGCAACCAATACTGAGTGTGGCAGAACCAATAGGCTACCCGAAGGGAATGATACCGCTAGTGTGGCCTATTTACCAAAAAATCATTGTGGTAACAATAGAATATAAAAAGCAGATGCAATATTAATTAATGGCGGTGCTTTTGAAAGCAAGTGAACAGTAGCAGCGGGATACTTTCCCTCAAAACATATATCAAAACATAATAATAAATAAGCATGAACATAGGTTAAGTAAGGGAGTTCATTTTACATTTTTTAATGTGTATGCACGGATTTGAATTTTAAACTGAGCGAGACAATCATTATAGAGATTATTAAAATGTAATGTAAATGTAATCGGATCCATATATATAGCGGCTGTCTTATGACCTCGACCCTGAGGGTGAGATCCTTCACCACCGCTCGCCCGTTTGAATGGACGCCACGCCATTTAGGTCCCCGTGGACGGACCGTGCTAGCCCGAGATTTTTAAATCTCTGAAATAGCCACCTTCGGGATTCGAACCGCGACCCTCACGCTCTCTTCCACAGACGCGCGGCCGCCAGCTCTCTTACCGATGTAGCTAACGTGGACTAACAATTAGCGTCGACCTCGTTCTTTATCCTGACTCCAGACTAGCGTTGCACATAAAAGTAGACTTTTCTCGGACAATACCTTGAATGGTGAGGCTTAGGTAGTACAAAAGGCGTCACTAACGCTACTGCTAGTTTCGAACTCCGCCACTGGTTGTCCTCTGCCAGTGCCAGTCCCAAGCCTGTATAAAGGAGGAGGGTGACACTAATCATCTTTGATATGGCTGTGTCGTTAAACATGTAACGAGCTGTATGTAACCACTTGCTTCTCAAGAATATGACAGTGTTAGAATATTATTTGAAGTTGGCTTGACGTTAGACGAAGATGGTGGGTGAAAAGAGATTTAAGGGCGTCTAAAATATAGCTTGATTCTAGTGTCCAGCAGCGTTTTAGGACAATCGTGTCACATAAAATGAAGTCCTGCAGCTATATCTGGTTTTTTAATTAAAGATTTGAGCGAAATATGGTATTTACGGAGACGAAAACCACGAATCTGAGGTGTTTAGACCGCTGATTTGTGCGCGCGCATAGGATGTGGTGGTGGTATTTGCAGTTTAACGTCACTGTGTGGTAGCAAAGACCATTAGCGACGTCCTCCTCCTTTATCCAGGCTTGGGACTGGCACTACATAGGATGGGGTCTGCAAAATGTACGCGTTGTGACAAGGTGGTCAAAAATTCGATGTTTTGCGTTGTAATGTATGGATGGGCGTAGTGTTTAATCTAGACTTCTCTGAGGGGGCATGTTCCAGCAGGAATGAGATTTCCACCCCTCCCCCTCAGAAAAATTTGCGAGGTTGTTCTCTGCCAGTGCCAGTGCCAAGCCTTGATAAAGGAGGAGGGCGACACTATTCATCTTTGATCTGACAGTGTCGCTAAACATGTAGCAAGTACTTTTGTGTTCTTCATATGCTATAATATTATAATTGTTAATATTTTATTAATTCTTTAAATTTCTTTATTCCAAGACTATAATTATATAGTTGCTAATTAATAATTAATTGTGGGCACAGTGGTGTAGTGAGTATCTTCGTTTCATTGCAGCCGGAGGGTTGCAGGTTCGAATCCACCTCAAGTCGCCGCGTAGGGACCTTGGACAAGTCTTTCACTCGTATTTGCTCAGCGCTTCGGCGTGAAACTCCGATGCAGTGTCCGCGCTGCAGTCGGGAGCGCCTCTGAGTAGTGAGCTTGAATGGGCGCTATAACAAGTGCACATACAAACAAATTGCGCATTGTTTCGACACCTTTAAAACAATTTTTGTATGGCTCTATATATTTTGTCAGTTTGCAGTAGAATTCAATAGAAATCCATCTAAATGTATAAAAGCGAAACTGTAACAAGATTTGTGGACAATTTTCTTCTCATCCACCCAACGGATTTTTTCCCCATATATTTAAAAAAATACTTTTTAGCACCCCCGGACAACGCTACCTGGGTTCGCGATCCAAAAATCTTACCTTTTCCCGAGTTTGAAACATTTATTTTTCTGTCCGAAAAATAACGCAGTATTTACGATTGGTCGCCGAATCACTTTTCAAAGAACCCATAGATTTATGGCGTCATCACTTCTTTACCTCACTTTAGACGGCCGATTTTTATAGCGCGCGCTTTCGCAAAATTATACTGAAAGCATTGATAATAATTAGTAACGGTTGATCGCAAGTTTGGACAAGATAATGACAATCGATACCGGTAATTAATATACCGTGTCGTCGTACGTAGGCCATCTGGACATTATTTAGGGCGGACAGGTTTAGGCAAAAGAACCAAAATTCGCCGGCAAATGCCGGCCACCTCGGAGGGGTGGCGGACCCGCCCCTGCGCCGGCCACCTCGGAGGGGCGACGTTCGCCACCTCTCCAGGGGGCCGAGTGGGAGCTGGGTTGGGGCGAAAAACCTACATTTCACGGACTACTCCAGGCACCTCATTCTGGGACCGGATTGGGACCGATGGAAGAAGTCGGGGTGAAAAAGGCGAGTGGGAGCGGGTTCAGCGTGGCTGGGAACTAAAAATCGAAATTTCCCGGGCAACTTCCGGTAGTTCAGCTAGTTTGTTATATATTACGGTGTAGGTAGTTGTCGAGATGTCGTAACACTATCGACTGATAAAAAACATTGTCTTTATTTTAGCCTGAATTGCTTGCTGTATATAGGTGCAGCGTCTTATTATCAAGAACCAGTTTGTATGAGAAATTTGTTATGAGTAGTCCTCGCTGTACTGGTTCAAATACGGTTCTAATGTTAGTTAAGGTCAGTAACGGCTGGGCAATCACAGGTTTGTCATTAAACTCGTGAAAGAGACAGTCGTTGGAAAATCTACAGTTGGCAAATAGACAAGTTCACAATGTCGAACTTGATTGCATATTTTGATGATCTTATTGGAAGACTCGGATTTAAACTACTTCTTTAACGACCATTGTTGTCACAGGACGACGTGAAACTCTGTATTAATAATAAGAAATGGGATTACGTGGACGGTCCATCGAATCTCACGTACATTCCAAGCGATTGTTCATCAAGTATTTGTCACATTTAAACTTTTTGTGAGCGACAATATTGTTGCGAAATGTTTAATTTGCTTACGATGTTTCTTACACTAAAACATGTATCATCGACAAAATTACTGTGAATAATATTATGTCTTTGGTGTCGTCAAACGATGAATGTTAGCCACGCTGAGATTGGGAGCACCTCTGAGTAGCCCCATGAAGAGGCGCTATATAAATGCATCTGATGAATGAGTTAACGGCATTAAGTCAAATATAAGACACTGCACACATTAAAACTTCATGTAGGTCTACTCCCAATATCATAGTGACCATAAGTTTCGATTTTAATGCAGATAAATTTTATATTTCATGATTTATAGATCTTTTCAGGAGAATATATTTTATATTGGCTGCTTTTAAAAACTGCTAAGTTGGGCTCATGTTAGAATGTTTTTCTGTCGCCTACATGTACCCCCATATAGCCTTTAGATGAGATTGAGGTTCTGCCAAAAGTATGAAGATGGAAATTTTTCGGTGGCCAAAAATGTTTTGTAAGCGTTGACCTTTTTGACTTGCTAAAACACCTTTTAATTGTGTTTCACTAATGCCATAAGTTTGGTATTTCGTTCGGTTATAATGCATTCGCGAGTAATAAGCAGTAGGAATCATCAATGTGAGGATGCTATAGTTTATGAAAAGTTTATGAAAAACTTTCGATGCTACGAATAATACTCTTGCGATGCGAAGAACCTCTGGTACTATTTTAGTGCTTGAACAATCAAGCTTTGTTTCTTAGATCTCTCAAGTCTCTTTTTTGCCGTGGGTGAGCTCGGAGCGCTCTCATGTAGCTTTCTTGAAGTGGCGCTATGCAAATCTGAAGCCTGGGTAAAGGAGGGGGACGAAGCTAATGATCCTAGTTGTCAGGGTGTCATTAAACTGAAATTACTATCATTGCTGTTATGAGCCGTATCCTGATGCATTTGGTTAGACACCTTTTAATCAAGCTCTGGAGTTCATTATAAAGTTTGTTTACTTCAGCCCCATGATACAATCCGTTGCTGGTTGCTCGTGGAAAGTTACAGTTAGAACCTATTAATTTGATTGAGAAATAGTTTTGCAGCATTAAAATGTTCAAAAAAATAATGCAACAGGGAACCCATTCCAGGTTCTAGGACCAGCCACTGAGAAAGAGCGTCGCTGCATTATAGTAGTCCGCAAGCGAGAGGCCAAGAACTCGGCTTGTTCAACAGATCAAATGTCAGATCACCGTTGTTTGGACACGAGAAGTGGGACAGCAGAGCTTCCGCAGGTGCATGGGAGCCAGACCCTCCATGCAGTGCCAGACTAACACAGAAACCTGATAGATGATCCGCTATAATATGCTATATGCTGTCACTACTCACAGTTCCAATGATGTCGAATAGCGCCAGCCTAAAATAGCAGTAGCCTCAAGCCGCTGCGTATGGACCTTGAGCAATTCCTTCACTTGCAATTTCTCATGCACTTTGGCGGAAACTACGATTCAATGCCATCGCTGTACTCGGGAGCGCTTCTGGGTAGGAACATTTAAGGGGCGCTATAGCAAGTGCACATATATAGATACAAAACACAAAACTGTTGTAACATCTTTGAAGGGTTTATGATTTTTAAAACGATTTGTCCTTAGCACACATGCACAATACTTTGTAAAAACATTTTAGGATGCCAGTTTTACTCAGTATTAGTCTAAAATTGTTCTCTATAGTGGAAATATTATATGTTGCCAATGTTACCCCAACAGGTCTTTTTTAATAAGCTATTTTAAGCTGTATAGAATTTTTATTCTAAATTTTCAAAATCTTCAGGGTCGTAACTTGTCGTCGTAGTCCATAAGGCTCATACTTTAAAAAATCAAGTCTTTTCCTAAACTCGTCCCCCCCCCCCAAACACCTTCGAAGCTATGCCAATGTTACCCCATTTTACGGTCGTAGCTTCAGCTTGACGACACCGTGTGATGACAACCACCGTTGGCGTCGCCCTCCTCCTTTATCCAGACATGGGACTGGCATTGACAAAGTGCTTGCTGCAGTGTCGTAGTTATAATTCATTCTTGCTAAAACACCTTTTTATTGCGTCCTATCAATGCTATAAGTTTCTCGATTCGGTTCGTGATAATGGAGTTAGTAACACCAATTATTATAATTATTTAAGTCGTCGTCGTAGCAGGTTGTAGCAGCCGCTAACTTTCTATAAGCAGTTTATTTGAAAATGTAAACATGAATATTATGTGGATGCTGGTAAAATTTATTAAAAATAATCATTCTCTTGTGATGTAGTGAACTTATAAGTCTCCTCTCTGTTTACCTCAATTGTTCATGTCTTCGTGAGGAGGGGGGCGGTAGCGCAATTGATGACACGTTGGCGTAGAGAGCGAGAGGTAACGAGTTCGAGCCCCCGTTGAGCGGACCTACTTTGTAGGCTGCTATTAGCGCCGATTATTGCAGGCGATCTGCTCAGTTAGTATAGTTAAGATTTGTGTATTCTGTGATCTGCGTTCTTGTGAATTGTTTCAACTGCATTATTGTATGCTGTAACCGGTTGCGTTCTGTCAACCGGATTGTTGAATAAACAAAAATTATTATTATTATTATTATTATTATTATTATTATTATTATTAGTATTAGTATTATTATTCATCTGCTCCCAGATCGAATATTGTAACTCTCTGTTGGTGGTTCCCACTGTTTGTCTCTCGTCTATTCAGTGTGTTATAAATACTGCGGCCAGACTAATAGCCCGACGTCCTCGCTCATCCCACTTCTCTGCGTTCATGCTTGACCACATGCATTGTCTTCATCCTTATTTCTCATGATCTAATTGTAATCGTAATCTCCTAATTTCTAAAACGCCACTGGAAAGCCAAGCGCGGGGCACCGGCTTATTCACGAGCGCTGCGTTGAGTTAGAAGGGTTGTCCGTGAGAGTAGTCCGTGGTGGTCCGGGTCGAGTTACCATAGGATCAGGATCAAATGCGTTGAGTCAAAAGGGTTTTCCGTGAGAGTAGTCCATGGTGGTCCGGGTCGAGGTACCGTATGATCAGAGGTGTGGAACAGCTACTAAGGTGGGTGTCGTCTGAGCCGTGAATTGGAGGGTGGGGATCAGGTGAAACAGGATAAGAGTTCTTGAACAGGAGTGTCTTTAGTTTAATTGTGACATTAATCTACCGGTCGTTTACTGGCCGAGCTTCGAAGTAACTCTGCGATCTCATGCGTTTCGGTCACTTTTCTTCGCCCACTCTATTCCGTTGACTGGCATGATCTCTTCGTCCAGCGAGCTCCAGGATCACTGTGGCTAAAACGCACAAGTCAAAAGCAGATTTGCCCTGCGAGCCAAACCACAGACTTTGAAAAGTAATTGTCGGTAAATAACGAAAGAATCTTATACCTGAGTGTACAGCATGCGTAATGGTAAATGCAAAATTATGTTGCGCTTCTTCTTCACGAGAGGCGTTGTTTCGTAATGTAACTACGACTGTGCAGTGTGCTGTATTTGATTTTTAAACGACACTTTGTGTTACCCGAGTGTAGCATCGGTCTAACAATTATATTGTTTATTCTTTTTGGCCCCGAAGTAAACGTGGTCCTCCAGGGACTTCAACGTTGCATTGTCTATAAAACCGGATTTATCTGGGTAAAACCCTATTACTATTGTTCTTGTTATTATTATTTTCACTATTAGTAGTATTATTTAATAAACTTGCAATGCAATTTCACATCGAAATGTGAATCTTTCTAGGATGGTCAGCCATCATGGGAAGATGCAGTTTAAGATCCATGTACTTGAGTTGACGTTATTGTAATGCATTAGCAGATTATAATGGGTCCTCTTTTAAGAAACTTGTCAGGAATTCGTTAGTGCCCAAGTCTATACCGTAATTATAGACTGTGGTAGAACCGTGGGACTGATAGCGACATCTTGCGGCATTACAGACAACTAATGTCTACAGGACTTGGCAGTTTAACCGCTCGTTATAGTTGCTGTGTACTCTAGTATTGCATTGTATTGTATTGTATTTATAAATCGCCTCCAGTGTAGCGTGTTACTCATTGCGCTACACTGGAGGCGATTTATAAATGCAATACAATACTAGAGTTGCAACTAACGAGCGGCTAAACTGCCAAGTCCTATTGAGTAACACGCTGGCGTGGAGAGCGAGAGTTCGTGCTCCCCCCCCCCCCCATTCTTCGTAGGCTGCTATAAGCGCCGTTTATTGCTTAAACTGCATAAATGCACACTGTAACTGATTGTCAACCGGATTGTTTCAAAATTAAAGATTTCAGTAACGCATTGGATAGCACGCTGGGGTAGAGAGCGAGAGGTAACGAGTTCGCGCTGCGTATGGCGGACATGCTTTGTAGGCTGCTATTAGCTTTTTGCAGGCTGTCTGTTATGCTAGTAGTTAAGATTTATGTCTTCTCTAATATGTGTTTTTGTGAATTGTTTAAACTGCATAAATTTACTGGTTTGCATATTTCCAAAATGTACAAAAATTTTCGGGAGAAATTATTGAAACTGATCAATCGTAAACATTTTGAAAGTCACGCTTTATTTGCGATTAGATACAGCGATTCTCATTGGCTGTGGGCTATAGCGGCTTAAAATATGTTTTCTGACGTCTCATTGGCTGAACAACCTACGGTTGCAGCTGCCATGTACATTTTGGAAATATGCTACACCGGTAAACCGGGTTGTTCCAATAAAGAAAATACAGTTATTAAACAAGCTTGATCTACACTCTGCAGAACTTCTGATAGATTGGTATTAGATGGATGGATCCAGATTTGTCGAGGGATTATGACAACAGATGTCGTTGCCCACTTTAATTTTTTTTTGCATGATACAGCTTTTAAAAATTGGAATTATTTTGGAATTAGAGTGTTTGGATTTTTTTTAGAGATTTTGGAGAAATAGATAAACATTGGAGCTAAATTGGAATTAGATATTGGAATTAGTGACTATATTGCTTTGGAAATAAACGATTTAAAGGTGTCTAAGCGTAACGCTGTAGCCGCGAATTTTGGCGTTGCGCGACGCCTTTATTGTGTGTCTGACCTAGGCCGTTGACCTAATTGTACTTCGCAACTCATGTAATGCAGTGTATTATAGGATTCTTCGACTTGAGATTGAGCGTCATTTACAACTATATTGAACGGGAAAGAAACGATTTGAAGGTGTTTTAACGTAGCAATGTTTGACGCAAATTTGCAAAAATTTGAGTGTTTAGTGATGCCTTGTGTTTTACCCAGGCGTCAGAATTTAATGTAGGGTTCGATAAAAGATTTGCTCTCTGGGGGTTTCATATCATTTTTAGGGAACTATGCATTATAGCGGTAACGAAAAATGACGGCTAAAATGCGTGGGATATAACGATTTAAAAGGTGTCGAAGCGTGACTTTGTGTTGCTGGTGATTTTGAATGCTCTAACGACAGCTTGTAGCCGCAAAAGTCCTTTTATGTGGGCGACGCTTTTCTAAACTTACGAATGTGTACGTGGCCTACTGCTCAAAAGAATGCTGCATCATTACAGAGATTATTAGCGTCAACGGCGTGCCTTGTCCAGATTTCAGACTGGTACAGCTCCACATGAATTTGACAGTGTTTTAATATATTTTAAGTTGACTAGACGTTAGATGATAATTTACAGTGAAAGGGCATTAAGAAGGATGTCTTAAATAGAGTTTGATTTTAACGTCCAGCGTTTGAGGATAATCATGTTAGATAAATTGAAATCCTGAAGAAATGTTCTTTCTATAGTTACATTAAGGTTTCGAACGAAATATGTTATACTTATAGAGAAGGAAACAACGATTTTGAGGTGTATGAGCCGAATCTATATCCATATTAGTATCCATTGTTTAAGGATATCTACGGGGGGGGTCCAGCATAAATGAACCAATTTTGCATGCATATCATTCCGCCAATTATTTTTGTGCAATTTATTTATACTTTATACGTCAAATTAAAGATATTTTCACTTTAGTATTTTCTTCGAAAAAGTCGAACTGGTACATGTTTAGGCTTTGATAAAATGCTCAGAACACCACTGGCTTTTCGATTTTGTTGCATTTGTGACGCAATATGGCGCCGTTTATAAAAAAAAACGATATGTGAAATTCACGGGGTAACGGCGCCATATTGCTTCAGTAATGACAAAAATTTGGTTGCTAGTGCTGTTCTGAGCATTTCATTGAAACCTAAACTAGTACATGTTTGACTTTTTCAAGGCAAATACTCTATAGAGTGAAATAGGTGTTTTGTTGTGTCGTCAACGACCTTTGTTGTCACAGGTCGACGTAAGACTGTATGAATAATAACTATAAAATTTATGGGATTATGTGATTATATGGTCCATCGCCCAGCTTAAGAATCTCACGTGCACTCTAAAAGATTAATCTTCAAGTATTTGTCACATTTAAACTTTGTGTGGGTAACACAAGTGTTGTGAAATGCTTAATATGCTTCGAATTATTCTTATAACCTAATACATGTTTCATTGACAAAATTATTGTGAAATGTCGTTGGTGTCGTCAAACAGTGAATATTAGCGACGCTGTAGATTTCTATTTTACACACCTTTTAATGGTGTATTATGAATCCTATAAGTTTATTTTTCGTTGTTTTGGGCTTGTTCCTTTGAGACTTCAGGCATAATAATTTATGTTGTCAACGGTGTTTGTTGGCATCCATCAATGTTTCAACGCTTCTTTACTAATTTTAATCGTGCCAGTCTCAAGCCTGTAGAAAGCAGGAGGGTGACTCAGGTCAATATTTTATTTCACGTTGTCATTAAACAGCAACTTAGGTCCCTTCTTGAGGTGGATTCGAGGGAAGTGTGGACTCGATGGGAGTGAAGGACTTGCCTTGCATTTGCTCAGCGCTTCGGCATGAAACTCCGATGCAGTGTCCGCGCTGTAGTCGGGAGCGCCTCTGAGTAGCGAGATTGAAGGAGCGCTATAACAAGTGCACATTCAAGCAGACAGGCATTTGGTTAAACACCTTTTAATCAAGTTGTGTAGCTGCTATAAAACCTAGTTACTTTGTTGCCATATCGTAATGATGCAAACATCTGCTATGATCTTTGGTGAAAAGATATTTGATTGAGAGATTTTACGAGAGTCAAACATTCCAAAGAGTTTGTAAACAAATATGCAAAAATGTTTGAAAAGTTTGTTTGCAACTGCTATCAGTCCTCTTTCGTGTTTTGTCCCACTGAGTGACAATCAGTGCTCTCTGCAAATCAGTTACTAAGAGCCTATATGGAAATCATTGCAGGCACACAGACAGGTTAGAACTGAAAGTCTGAATAGTACTGAATAGTATACTCTATGTTTTTGTTGTCTCGTATATGATCAGGAGCAAGAGATTAAAGATTCCGCTGAGTAAGATGACTGCACACAGCGCCAGATCGCTGTGTTATTTAATTTTATGCTGGTGAAAAATATGCCATGATTTGATCACTGTCATATAATGTAATCCGGAATTTTCGTCTCAAGTGTTGAAGCGAGTGCGGTAGAATGTTTTCCTTCCTTACACTTGGTCTAGATTTAAATGGATTGTGTTCTCAATGAAAACATTCGTACAAAGTACATATTTGCGTCGTGTTAGACATTAGACATTTTTTTATTGATCCCATTACCATTATACATACATGTAACTAAGTATAGACATATAATCAGAATTAAGAAAATTCACATAAAGAGTAGGCAGAATAACAACTTGGGAGCAATAGGCACACTAAAAGGGACAAGTCCCGCTAAGTAGGGGGCCTAAATACCATTGAGAAGTACAATAAGACAATGAATGGTGAGTAGTAAACCCGTAGGGAACAGTAGTATGCATCAAATTGACTTAACTATGAAACAAAGAAACATTTTAGGAACAGAGTCAAACACAGCAGGAAAAACACAGGAAAGATAAAAAAAACTTGTCAAAAGAAAGACAAAAAAATAAACTATCAATAGCATGAGATCAGATGTAGGCCTGCTCCCAATATAATAGTGACCTACCTTATGAGTTGTGATTTTAAAACAGAGAAATTTTATATTTCATCTCTATTAGTATTTCCAAGAGAATATTTTTTTAATTTAGCAGCTTAAATGAACGTGTGTTAAGGTTGGCTTTCTGTCGCTATGCGTACCCACAGCCTTTAGTTGAGATTAGGGGTCCGTCAAAATTAATGAAGATGCAAAGGGTTGGCAATAAGTTTGTTGAATACTGGCCTGATCTAGTAGTATAGCTTCAGTTTAATGACACATGCTATTAGCGTCGGTCCATTCCTCTATCCAGGCTTGTGACTTGCACTGCATGTTAAAGCGAACAGCGGCTAAGTTATAATCTACTTGCTAAAACACCTTTTTATTGCATCCTATCAATGCTCTAAATCTAGTATTTCGCTTCGTGATAATAATATTATGTATTGAGATATTTCCGCCGTGGAAATCATCGTCGTGGTCGGTTGTAGCAACCCTTTTCTTTCAGTAAGCAATTTATATGAAATGTAAACAGCAATATGTGGATGCTATTAATTTCTTTTAAACTTTCGACTCTAAGAATTATCATTCTCTTATGATGCAACAACCTCAGAATATTCTTTTATTGCTTGACCAATACTATTTTGTTTCATATAATTTATGTCTCAATTATTTTTTTTATCTTGCCGTGTCTGAGCTTGGAGCGCTCCTGTGTAGATTTTAATAGAAGTGGCGCTATATGAGTCCATAGGATGAATGAATGATTGAATGAATGGATTAAATCGGTGAGCTCTATGGTCTAACACTGCCTCCTAAATCCTCTATTCTGGTAATGCTGTATAAGCTTACTGGTAGCGGTCGATATCCGTTCTTAGACACCTTTTAAATCACATTATCCTAATGCTATTAATCTGAAGTTTATTGCGTGTTGGCAATGATCTCTTTTCCTCCGATATATAAGGGTTTTTTCGGTCTTGTCTAGGTTATTTTCCAGGATATAGCTTTTTCTCGCGGCGGTTTTTTCCCGACTTTTTAAGGTAAAAAAGACATTTGGAGTTAAAAACCTAGAAAAGACGAGCCAAAAGTCGCAAGATTTAAGATTTGGAGCGAACAACTAAAAAATGGGCATCAGCAATTTTTAGATGTAAAGAATGGTAATCTTGGACATCTTTGGAAACCGAAGACTAGAAAGAAAGTCGTCAGAAATTGTGAATCCGAAAATTCCATGTATTTTTCAGAAATTTCTCAGCCTGGCTTTTTCTAGCTTTTTTCGACCGGATCTGACCTTGTATAGAATTCAGAGTGGCATCCCTGCTTGGGCTCATCCACTGCCTCTGCTCTGGTGGTGCCATTCCAAAGCTTGACGAAAGAAGGAGGGTGACAACAATCATCTTTGTTATGACAGTGTCGTAAAGCATGACCTAACCAGCCATTTGTTATGCAGCTATGTGCTATGACTGCTCAAAGCTCCAACAGTGTCGAATAGTGCCAGTCCCAACCCTGGGAAAAAGAGGAGGGCAAAATCAACATCTTCTATTGTCCTCGTTTCACATGTATTTTTATTTTACTTTATTTTGCATCATTGTTACTATTTTGGGGCGTGGTGGTGTAGTGGTGGCGTCGTTGCCTTCAAGCCGGAAGGTTCGAGGTTCAAATCCACCTCAAGTCGCCGCGTAGGGACCTTGGGAAGTCCTTCACCCCCATTTGCTCAGCGCTTCTACGTGAAACTTCGATGGAGTGTCCGCGCTGTAGTCGGGAGTGCCTCTGAGTAGCGAGATTGAAGGGGCGCTATAACAAGTGCACATTCAAGCATTCAGGCGTTTGGTTAAACACCTTTTAATCAAGTTCTGGAGTTGCTATAAAAAAATTACTTTGTGACAAATGAAGAGGTGCTGCAAAGAGTAGGAGAAAAAAGATCACTGATGACAACTTTAAGAGAAAGGTAAAAGAACTGGATTGGACACATACTAAGAGGAGACTCACTCTCTCCTGAGATAAATCATAGAAGGGAGATTTGAGGGGAAAAGAAAGAGAGTAAGTAAGACCGAGGCAGATGATGCTTGGATAGATGATGTGTGATGGATACAGCGCACTGAAGAGGAAAGCACAGCGAAGAGAAGAATGGCGTCATTGGAAGTTGGAACCTGCCGTGTAGCAGAGAACTTAAAGAAGAGGGCATATATATGGAAATGATTGCAGGCATCGAGACAGGTTAGAACTGTAAGTCTGAATAGTCCTGAATAGTATGCACTGTGTCTTTGTTGTCTCCTATATTATCAAGAACAAGAGATTGCAGATTTCGCTGATTAAGATAACTGTACAGCGCCAAATTAAGTAATTTTATGCTGGTACAACATTTGCCACGATTGAATCACTGTCATGTAATGTAATCTGGGATTTTCGCCTCTTGTGTTGTAGCTAGAATGTTTTTCTTCCTTGCACGAGATTTTGATTTAAATGGATTGTGTTCTCAGCGAAAACATTCGTACAAAGTGCCATATCATATATTCACGTCGTGTTTGAGGAGCGGTCAAACCAAATGAAATCAGATGTAGGCCACTCAGAGGCGGATCGAGGGTCAATCTGGCCATGCCCCCATCCTCCATTTCAAATGAAGAGGTGCTGCAAAGAGTAGGAGAAAAAAGATCACTGATGACAACTTTAAGAGAAAGGCAAAAGAACTGGATTGGACACATACTATAAGAGGAGACTCACTCTCTCCTGAGATAAATCATAGAAGGGAGATTTGAGGGGAAAAGAAAGAGAGTAAGACCGAGGCAGATGATGCTTGGATAGATGATGTGTGATGGATACAGCGTGCTGAAGAGGAAAGCACAGCGAAGAGAAGAATGGCGTCATTGGAAGTTGGAACCTGCCGAGTGGCAGAGAACTTAAAGAAGAGGGCATATATATGGAAATGATTGCAGGCATCGAGACAGGTTAGAACTGTAAGTCTGAATAGTCCTGAATAGTATGCACTGTGTCTTTGTTGTCTCCTATATTATCAAGAACAAGAGATTGCAGATTTCGCTGATTAAGATAACTGTACAGCGCCAAATTAAGTAATTTTATGCTGGTACAACATTTGCCACGATTGAATCACTGTCATGTAATGTAATCTGGGATTTTCGCCTCTTGTGTTGTAGCTAGAATGTTTTTCTTCCTTGCACGAGATTTTGATTTAAATGGATTGTGTTCTCAGCGAAAACATTCGTACAAAGTGCCATATCATATATTCACGTCGTGTTTGAGGAGCGGTCAAACCAAATGAAATCAGATGTAGGCCACTCAGAGGCGGATCGAGGGTCAATCTGGCCATGCCCCCATCCCCCATTTCAAAAGTGCATAGGATGTTGCCCACCCCAATTTGGTTTCAACAAGCATTGAATCAATGCAGATAGATAGAAAGTAGGATACGACGACTAGTGAGGTCATAATATATTGCCAAACGACGTCGACGGTCGACCAGATGACTGATGATTTTTTTTAAAAAAAGGTCATCAGTTATTTTGGCAAGGGAAATTGTTATATTTTCCAGACATTTCGACCAAGCAACTAAAGAAAAAGGTCATCAGATTTTTTTTGGCAAAGATTACCGAAAATTTTGGCCCCAACCCTTTCAAAAATGTCTTTATCCGCCCTACTCTCAATAAAATTATAATAGCGACCTCCCTTATGAGTCGTGATTTTAAAACAGAGAAATTCTATATTTCATATTTATTAGCATTTCCAAGAGAATATTTTTTAATTTAACAGCTGAAATGTACATGTGTTTAGGTTGGCTGGGATTGTTTTTCTGTCGCTATGTACACCCACAGCCTTTAGTTGAGATTAGGGTTCCGTCAGAAAATATGAATATGCAAAGGGTTGGCAATAAGTTTGTTAAATACTGGCCTAATCTATTAATAGCTTCGATTGAACGACACTGTTTAATGACAATTAATGTCATGTTCGCGTCGATCCTTCCTCTGTCCAGGCTTGTTACTTGCACTGCATGTCAAAGCGAGCAGCGGCTAAGTTGTAATCTACTTGCTAAACACCTTTTTATTGGGTCGTATCAATGCTATAAATCTGGTATTTCGCTCCGTGATAATAATATAATATGTATTGCCGCAGGGGAAATCATTGTCGTGGCCGGTTGTAGCAGCCCTTTTCTTTCAGTAAGCAATTTATATGAAATGTAAACAGCAATAATTATGTGGATGCTAGTAATTTTTTAGATTTTCTATTCTAAGAATAATCATTCTCTTACGATGTAATAACCTCAGAATATTCTTTTATTGCTTGACCAATACTATTTTGTTTCATATAATTTATGTCTCAATTATTTTTCCTCTTGCCGTGTCTGAGCTTGGAGCGCTCCTGTGTAGATGTTTTTATATAAGTCCATAGGACAAGTCCATAGGACGAATGAATGATTGAATGAATGGATTAAATCGGTGAGCTGTATGGTCCAGCATTGCCTCATAAATCGTTTATTCTTTTAATGCCGATAAGCTTACTGGTAGTGGTCGATATCTGTCCTTAGACACCTTTTAAATCATATTATCTTAATGGTATTAATCTGAGGTTTATTGCATGTTGTCATATTTCTTAGGGACTTGACTTTATCCACCAAGATCTAGGGGCTTTTTCGGTCTTGTCTAGGTTATTTTCCAGGATCTAGCTTTTTCACGGCGTTTTTTCCGACTTTTTAAGGTAACAAAAGACCTTTGGAGTTGAAAACGTAAAAAAGACGTGCAAAAAGTCGCAAGATTTTAGATTTTAGAGCGAACAACTAAAAAGGTCATCAGCAATAATTGTTAGATGAAAAGAAGGTAATCTTGGACATCTTTTGGGGATAATTGTCCAGGGGTAATTGTCCTAGAACCAATCTTGGACATCTTTGGGAGCTGAAGACTAGAAAAAGTCATCAGAAATTGCAAATCCGAAAATTCTATATATTTCTCAGAAATTTCTTAACCAAGCTTTCTCTAGCTTTTTTCCGGTCGGATCTGACCTTTTATAGAATTCAGAGTGGCATCCCTGCTTAGGTTCATCCATCCCCTGCTTCTACTCTGGTAGTGCCAATCCAAAGCCTGTCGAAAGAGGGAGGGTGGCACCAATCATCTTTGTTATGGCAGTGTCGTGAAACATGACCTAACCAACCATTTGTTATGCACCTATGTGCTCCGACTACTCACAGTTCCAACAGTGTCGAATAGTGCCAGTCCCAACCCTGGGAAAAGGGGAGGGGACATCAACATCCTCTATCGTCCTTGTTTCACGTGTATTTTTATTTTACTTTATTTTTACATCATTATTACTATTGTGGGGTGCGGTGGTGTAGTGGTGGCGTCGTTGCCTTGAAGCCGGAAGGTTCGGGGTTTGAATCCACCTCAAGTCGCCACGTAGGGACCTTGGGAAGTCCTTCACCCCCATTTGCTCAGCGCTTCTACGTGAAACCCCGATGGAGTGTCCGCGCTGTTTCAAGTCGGGAGCGCCTCTGAGTATCGAGATTGAAGGGGCGCTATTTACAAGTGCACATTGGAGCATGCAGGCGTTTGGTTAAACACCTTTTAATCAAGTTGTGGAGTTGCTATAAAATTTGTTTACTTTGTTGCCATAGTCTAATGTTCCAAACTTCTCTTGTGATCTTCCGTGAAAAGTTATAGTTAAAGATATTTGATTGAGAAATTTTAGGGGAATAAAATTCCAAAGACAAAGAGTTTGTAAACAATATGCAAAACTGTTTGAAAAGTTTGTTTAAAACTGCCATCAGTCCTCTTCCGCGTTTTGACAAATGAAAAATGAAATGAATGAATGAATGACACATTGAGTAATAATCAGTGCTCTCTGCAAACCAGTAGCTAAGCGGCTATAATATGGAGATCATTGCAGGCACCTAGACAGGTTAGAACTGTAAGTCTGACTAGTACTCATTAGTACTGAATAGTATGCATAGTATACACTGTGCTATTGTTGTCTCGAAAACGATCAAGATTCCGCTGAGTAATATAACTGCAATTGAACCACCAGATTATTTATTTTTTGCTGATAAAAATGTGCCATGGATCATTTTCATGTAATTTGATCTGGGATTTTCGCCTCTTGTGTTGAAGTCAGCGCAGTAGAATGTCAATGCAGCGGGAGAGAAAAGTAGGATACGACGACTAGAGAGGTCATAGTATATTATTTAGTATGTTGCCAGAGATTACATCGACGGTCGACCAGATGTCTAAAAAAAAGGTCATCAGTTATTTTGGCAGGGAAATCGGACCAAGCGACTAAGAAAAGGTCATCAGATTTTTTCTCGCAAAGATCACCGAAAATGTTGCCCTCCCCCTTCGAAAATTTCATTATCCGCCCTTGGGCCTACTCCCAATATAATAGTGACCTACCTTATGAGTCGTGATTTTAAAACACAGAAATTTTATATTTCATCTCGGTTAGTATTTCCAAGAGAATATTTTTTCAATTTAGCAGCTTAAATGAACGTGTGTTAAGGTTGGCTTTCTGTCGCTATGTGTACCCACACTCCCACAGCCTTTAGTTGAGATTAAGGGTCCGTCAAAATTAATGAAGATGCAAAGGGTTGGCAATAAGTTTGCTAAATACTGGCCTGATCTAGTAGTATAGCTTCAGTTTAATGACACATGCTATTAGCGTCGGTCCATTCCTCTGTCCAGGCTTGTGACTTGCACTGCATGTTAAACCGAGCAGCGGCTAAGTTATAATCTACTTGCTAAGACACCTTTTTATTGCGTCTTATCGATGCTATAAATGGTTATTTTGCTCCGTGATAATAATTTATGTGTATTGCCGCTGTGGAAATCATTGTCGTGGCCGGTTGTAGCAGCCCTCTGCTTTCAGTAAGCGATTTATATGAAATGTAAACAGCAATGTGTGGATGCTAGTAATTTCTTTTAAACTTTTGATTCTAAGAATTATCATTATCTTATGATGCCATAACCTCTGAATATTCTTTTATTGCTTGACCAATACAACTTTGTTTCATATAATTTATGCCTCAAGTATTTTTCGTCTTACCGTGTCTGAGCTTGGAACGTTCCTGTGTGGCTTTGTTTAAGTGGCGCTATATAAGTCCATAGGATGAGTGAATGATTGAATGAATGGATTAAATCGGTGAGCTGTATGGTCCAACATTGCCTCATAAATCGTTTATTCTTTTAATGCCGATAAGCTTACTGGTAGTGGTCGATATCTGTCCTTAGACACCTTTTAAATCATATTATCTTAATGGTATTAATCTGAGGTTTATTGCATGTTGTCATATTTCTTAGGGACTTGACTTTATCCACCAAGATCTAGGGGCTTTTTCGGTCTTGTCTAGGTTATTTTTGCAGGATCTAGCTTTTTCACGGCGTTTTTTCCGACTTTTTAAGGTAAAAAAAGACATTAGGAGTTAAAAACGTAGAAAGGACGAGCAAAAGTCACTAGATTTAAGATTTTGGAGCGAACAACTAAAAAAGGGTCATCAGCAATTTTTAGATGAAAAGAAGGTAATCTTGGGCATCTTTGGGGGGGTAATTATCCTCGGGGGTAATTGTCCTAGAACCAATCTTGGACATCTTTGGGAACTGAAGACTAGAAATAAGTCGTCAGAAATTGCAAATCCGAAAATTCCATATGTTTCTCAGAAATTTCTCAGTCTAACTTTTTCTAGCTTTTTTCGGCTGGATCTGACCTTTTATAGAATTCAGAGTGGCATCTCTGCTTTGGTTCATCCACTTCTTCTACTCCGGTAGTGCCATTCCAAAGCCTGTTGAAAGGGGGAGGGTGACACCAATCGTCTTCGTTATGACAGGGTCGTTAAAAATGATCTAACCAGCCATTTGTTATGCACCTATGTGCTATGACTACTCACAGTTCCAACAGTGTCGAATAGTGCCAGGCCCAACCCTGGGAAAAGGGGAGGGCGACATCAACATCCTCTATCGTCCTCGTTTCGCATGTATCTTTATTTTACTTTATTTTTACATCATTATTACTATATTGGGGAGCGGTGGTGTAGTGGTGGCGTCGTTACCTTGAAGCCGGAAGGTTCGAGGTTCGAATCCACCTCAAGTCGCCGCGTAAGGACCTTGGGCAAGACCTTCACTTGTAATTGCTCAGCGCCTCGGCGTGAAACTCCGATGGAGTGTCCGCTCTGCAGTCGGGAGCGCCTCTGAGTATAGTGCTTGAAGGGGCGCTATAACAAGTGCACATACAAACAATACTATAGTTTATTATTATTTCTGTGTTTTATTTTACATTATTTACATGTAACCGGGTGCAGTACGTCACCAGGAATTGTCTGATTTTCAATCAAACGAATACACACACACACACACGCACACATCTGACAGTTAAAACCATTGTCTGTATATTATTTGCAGCTTCTGAGTAGAGTGCTTGAAGGAGCGCTATAACAAGTGCACATACAAACAATGCTATACTTTATTATTTCTTACACACACACATCCGACAGTTAGAACCATTGTCTGTATAATTATTATTTGCAGCGTCTGCGAAACCGTTGAGCCACAACCCGAAAGGCCTTCCTCCGTCGTTGTCGAGTGATCTGCAGACGAAGCCTTCCGCCTCATCGTCGTCCGTCGTTGAAATGGATCGGTCACCAGTGCATGGAGGAGGAGGAGGAGGAGGTGGAGGAGGTGGTAACAACAGTCTCTGGTATCGTGAACCAGAGACACTCGTCACGACGAATAAGGTGGATGGACGTGATTTCTGTATTGGATCATTTAAGGAATGAGAATGGAGCTCATCTGTTATGATCTAACTTGATCCAATATGATTTAATATCATATAATGTGAACTAACTTGATCTGATATGATTTAATATCATATAATGTGATCTAGCTTGATCTAATAAATTATGATTTAATATCATACAATGGGAGCTAACTTGATCTAATATGATTTAATATCATATAATGTGATCTAATATGATTTAATATCATATAATGTGATCTAATTTGATTTAATATCATATAATGTGATCTAATATGATTTAATATCATATAATGTGATCTAATATGATTTACTATCATATAATGTGAGCTAACGTGATCTAATATGATTTAATATCATGTAATGTGAGCTAATTTGATCTAATATGATTTAATATCATATAATGCGAGCAAACTAATATGATCTAATATGATCCAACTTGATCTAAGATCATGTAATAGGATCTTACTTAATCTAATTATGATCTAATATGATATCACTTTATCTAGCATCATCTAATGTGAGCTAACTTGATCTGTTATGATCTAACTTGATCTAGCCAACCAAACTTGATATTACATGATACTACTTGATCTGATATGATCTAACTTGATTTAATATGATCTAACTTGATCTAATATGATCTAACTTGATCTTGCATATATCTAACTTGATCTGATATGATCTAACTTGATCTAATATAATCTAACTTGGTGGTGGTCGTAGTCATGGTAGTTCCAGATAGGTGGTTTGCATTTTTGCAATCTTATACTTTAAATTTCTAAAGCTACTTTAAAGCTGTTCACGAGTGCTATTTCAGCTGTTAAATTGTCCTCTTGTAACTAACCCCTAACCATTCCTCCCCTAATATTCATGGGCGGAGTTTATCAGGGGCTAGGGGGTGGCTAAGCCCCCCCCAAAAAGACCCAGATTAATTTTGTTCACCATGCAGACGGTATCTTTTCCTGGGCTTAGCCCCCCCCCCAAAACAAAGGCTTTAGCCCCTCCAAGAACGTAAACCAAACTCCGCCCATGCCAATATTCCTCTAGATTATGCTATGACTTGGCTCTTTCAATTCTTTTTTACTTATAAATTTCTTTTTTTCTTTAATTGTATTATGCTTGTTATCATATTCAGTAGCCTTTGCATTTGTTTGTCCTTCTTATTGAATAAGACTCTTTCTTACTTACTTACTCTTTGAATTAATTTTCTCTGCAGAAATCCGACGTTGGGAAGAATAAAGAGTCGGGAGGAATTTCCCCGAACGAAATCGTCGATTCGAACGGTCACTATTCTCTTCCGAAGCCGATCGACGACATCTACAAGTGCCCAACATCCAATCAACCGATCAATAGTCTCTACCCTGACAGCACCGTCCTCTTTAAGGTGCGAATGGTTTTATTGTGGCTTCATCAGTTATTTGAATCAATTAGTGGGTGAATGAATGAGTGATGAATAAATAGGAGAATGAGTGAATGGGTGAATGAATGACTTAAAGAATGAGTAAGTGAATGAGTGGGTGAATGAGTGAGTAAATGGGTGGGTGAATGAGTCAGTGACTGAATGCATGAGTGATTGAGTGAGTGTATGAATGGGTGCATGAATGGATGAGTGAATTAATTAACAGATGAGTGAGCAAGGGAATGAGTGACCGAGTGAGTGAATGAATGGGTGAATGAGGAAATGCGCGTGAGTGAGTGAATGAATGAGTGAATAAAAACGGGTGAGGAAACGAATGAGTGAATGCTTGAGTGAGTGAATAAATGATTGGATTAATGAAGGAGTGATTGCATAAATAAATGAATTGATGAGTAAATGAATACTCAACCATTTTATGAGTTAACTTGCTAATCCACAAAACATTTATTTTACCATGTACCAGTATTTATTTTGTTAAGCATCGTATATGTTAGCTAAAATTTGTTAATTGTTATGAAGAAATAAAAGACTAACAATACTAACACTTACATTTCAAAACTTTAAATACTACATAAAATATTGATAAAGCAGGAATATTTTCAGTTATTTGCTTTTTGGTTCTGTCTTTAATATTCCATGACTTTAGGTCTGGACGATCTGAACAGAACTTGATTATACTAACAAATTAAAATACGTTGCATTTCTATCAGAAACTTTTTTCCCCATCAATCTGGCTTTTTTATAATGTAATAAATTTTCACCGGGTGATTATGTTGTATAATACAGAGTCATCAATAGGCTAATGTGGACGTCACGACAAAAAATTTATTTTAAGTATTTACACATTTTGTTGAGAGACCTTTTCTGCCGTACGCCCCTGTGCAAAGCCGCCTAAATTCGATCACCTATTCCCCTCGTTGCATGCGTAATATGTGGATGACCCATAGTTGGAAACTCTCACCGTAGCCATACGTGCAGTTGCAATACGACTGTCTGTCTGGTGTATTGCATAGGTTGTGGCGACTCATGCGTACGTTGGCGACGATACGGATGAATTGTCGTTTGAACCGGGTGACATCATTTCCGTTGTACCATTCGAAGAACCAGAGGATCAGGTAGCATACTGCATCATTCATTCATTCATTCATTAATTCATTGACTGATCTAGTCATGCATTATTTTATTCATTCACTTGTGCATTCATTTGCCTCCCTAATTCAATCATTCGCTCATTCATTCACTCTCGCATTCACCTATTTTGTTTACTCACTCATGTATTCACTCACTTATAAATGAATTTAGTCGTTTTTTAAAATGCATTTAGTCGATCATTTTTGCAATTTTTTCATTCATTCATTCATTCATTCATTCATTCATGCTCACAGACACATATAAATGTATGCATACATTCACTCGTCTATTCATCATTCGTTCGTATAATAATGAGTACCGGTATGTACTATACACACTTACTCAGTTAGTTATTCATGCGTTTGTTGATTTGTGCGTTTATTCACTTATTGACGAAATCCATGTGGACGAATGAATGATTGAATGAGTGGATGAATAAATTGATGATGAATGAATGATTGAATTGACGAATAAACGAATGAATGGATGAATGAGCAAACAAGCAGTTGAATGAATCAGCGAATGAATGATTAACAATAAAATTACTGACTCTTCAAATGTAATTTACCATGAAACAACGATTAATATTTGAGAGAATATTATTCCATTTTTAGGACGAAGGATGGTTAACAGGCGTGAAGGACACGACGAAAGAGAGGGGAGTCTTTCCAGAAAATTTCACCAAACGACTTGAATAGGTGCAAAGCGAAGAACAGCCTGGAACGAATAATATATCTATCGTTCCATAACTTCGTGTTTCACAATCGCAAAGCTTATTTTTCATTACTGTCTTCCTGAAGCGGCGTTTCATCATTTGTTTATAGTTGTAATTCATTTAGTTAATTAATATGCACCTATTTTTTGCACTTGATTTTTTGCTTCCAATTAACTGCAGTTTTTTTTTAAATTGTGCTGTAACTCGTTCTGTTCTTGCACTTTCATGGTTTTATTGTTGTGGTTTAATTTGGTGAACACACCCCATGCTTATTTGTGATCAAAAGGGAACATGCTTAGCATACATAAGTTGAGGCTAGTAAGCGCTTAGTTTAATTATAGAGAGATGCCTAATGTAACAAGTTGTAAGTACCTCACGGAAAGTACCGAGTATGCTATTCTTGATCATGTTGAAGTCTTTAAGAACAAAGGGTTATCGGTGACTAGAATACTCTCCACTGGGTGGCTTCCACAGACTTGTAGAGCCCAGACCAAAGAATGCCCATCCACGTCAAACATCTAATTCTGTTTCAGAGCCCAGATTGAGAATTCCCTCGTGAATAAATTGGTGCCCAGTGCTTTAGGGGTAAATTGGAGTTTGCGGTTGTGATGCCAACAACAGATCTCTTGGACCAAGTTGTATGCTCGATATATTTTCCGCTGTTGAACAATACACATGTCTTGTAAGTCCCATTCCAAGCTTTCCCGTCCAGATTACACTGAAATGTTGCATATGTATTATAATTTCATTGAGAATATGTATTTGCTGAATCTGATTGTTAACATGTAATCAATAATCATGCAGCAATATTTTCAACATTTGCTGTTAGCTTACGAAACATTTATGTATTCATATGGGTTTTCTAATGAATATTTGATTATATGACTAGATATAATTCTGTGGATGATTTATGACATCTTGTAGGACATCTTTGAAGTATATATAATCTTTGTTTTTGAGGATTGTTTGTAAACTTGTCTAAAATGATGATGAACTATTATTTCACAGAAATTTGTTTACATCTTGTAGGACATCATTGAAGTAGGTATATATAATTTGTTTTTCGAGGATTATTTGTAAACTTGTCTAAAATTATAAGCTATTATTTCACAGAAATTTTTGTATTCAGTTGCATAAATTGTGCCGCAATTGGAGAGAATGTAACGATTTTGGACCGATTACTTATTTTATATTTAATATTTATAATAGGAAATAATTAATTAGCAACTTCTATTATGTTGGTGTTTAATTTGCAAGGTACCAGCTGGTGGGTGGGTCACCAATAACACAATGGCATTAAATTTAACTGACGAGGTTCCATAAACGTGATGACATTAAATGGCTTTAAACTATGGCAATCTGTCATATTGTCATTATTAGTTCTTATCAATCCAACTGTTGCTTTGACAAGATTCGTTTTCATCAATCCAGTTTCTGTTTAGGCAAGAAATTGTTTCATAGATCCATCTTTTTATTATTTATATTTCATATTTTTTAAATTTTACTATTTTCTATTTAGATATCAATTATTTTCAGCAATCCAACTTCTATTTACACAATGATTTTTTTGTTGACCTCGCTTCTATTTTCGGCAAACATTATTTTCAGCAATTTAATTAACAAGAATTCTTTTCATCAGTTTTACTGTTTTTCTACCGACACCGAAACCCATGCAATGGCGAGTAATTTAGAACTCGTAAACTGTATATTTCTCAAATCATAACAGTTGCTCTTACATGACATGGTCGTTGCACGGAGACCTTTAATGGTGTGGGACCAATTTTTACAGGCATCCGTAGTGAAGGTTCTCGCCCTACTAATGGTGTTTATAGAAAATGTGATCATTTGTGCTTAGGGCAGTTAGCTGAGAACTTTCTTAACAGTGCTTAACTATGCAAGCAGAGCGGTTCTGTATTCTTTTCGCAGAACCTATTTCATCTCTTGTGGCCTTGCATACTGGGAGCGCCTCTGAGTGGTTCACCATATTCGAGGCGATTTATAAATGTTTTAATGCGAAACAATACAATGTATGAAGGTTACCATTTTTCTGCGTCAGTGGTTCTGTTTCACAATGTTGTAATGTCTATGTTGGATATTTGAGTTGATCTGTATAATTATAGTATTTTGTTTTCTAGCCTGACAAGCCTTTGAATATGTCCAACTGTATTCAGAGTATGGGGTTTTAAGGTTCATCCCTCTGTGCGATGGTTGTTGTGTAGGGATCTTGAGCAAGTACTTCACTCAGTCGACTGATGCGTGGTGGTCATTAGATGGTTGGCATTGGTGGCACTTAATATATAAACGATTAATTATGTAGTAGATTGTTTGTATTTGCTGTGTCATTTTCTTTTGGAAGGTAATTAGAATTGAGAATGTAGTTTGAGAGCCAAGTCTTCTCCTGTCACATGTTACGTATAGAGGGAGGTTGCGCAGTGCGGGAAGGGGAGGGGTCTAGAAAAAATGTGCATGGTACGCTAAATAAATTTCTATGTTTGACATCCCACATTAGCTTATTTATAACTTGTTATTATTCTATGTCACCTTTCATTACAATCTAATTAAATTCTGTTCATATCTGAACAGTAAACCATTACAGCTAACGAATTTTAGCTAGCGAATATGATGTTTAGCAAAAATAAATAGTAGCTTATAATTGCAAAATAAATGTTTTATAGCTAAGTGTCTTTTGTATGGGGAGGGGTAGAGAAGCCTTAATGTACGTGCACATGGGGTTCCAGGAAATATAGGAGTTGCAGCAGGGGAAGAGGGTTTAAAATATGATTTTTACGTACCACCCGGTATGTAATGTGTGGATGGGCCACTATTTTAGTTTTTGAGACGTCTTGACTTTCCATTGATTGACTCTGTCTGCCAGTTCAACCAGCTGTTGATTGAGTTTAATGATTGATTGATTTAATGATTGATAGAATGATTGACTGGTTGGGTAATTGATTTGATCGATTCATTTGGTAATCATTTATTTGATTGAAATTTGATTGATTGATTGATTGGTAATTGTTTGATTGATCATCTTATTGATTGCTGTTTGTATGGCAACATCAAAATGCAACGTATTTGATGATCAAGTTGTAATTTAATTTTCTTCCTCTTACCAGAATCTTTCGTTTTGATCATCTTGCAATCTGGTTTATTTTCTTGTGATGAACATTCCATTTGGCTACGTGATTACGTGATTACGTGATACTTTGTGATGTTTCACCAACAATTTCATTTTTCTTTCTTTCTTATTGTCACTTGATTGTATTTCATTGTTTGTATTTCATTGTTTTGTGTTTGTTATAATTATAATTGTGTTTTCATAATTTTCATATGCTGCTTGTGATGATGTGCGGTTTTTTGGGAACTATTTTGAAGGCGGGTGTAGACAAACCTGTGTACGATGGTGTGAGGTAAATTGTAATGTATGATTGTGAGGTAAATTGTATTGTATGATTGTGAGGTAAATTGTATTGTATGATAGTGAGATAAATTGTATTGTATGATGGCATATACAGCTGATGGGTGACTTTAAAGCAGATTTGTGTGATGGTGTGAGTTAGGTTTTTGAAAATCTATTGATCGATGGTGTTTCTAAAATTGTCTGTGACTTTTTGATGGTTATTCAAAAGTTGTTTGCAATAATTATTTGTAGGAGTTAACTTAAGAATCTTGACAGATTGTGTTTTAAAACTTTTGATAATGGATTGTATCCAGAACAGTTAAAAGGTAACGTATTTAATGTGCACTGCATGGTTTGAATTTCTGTGAAAAATTCTTCTCATGGTTGGAGTTTTCGAAAGGTGTTTATCATGGTATGAGTTAACTTAAGAGATTTTATCAATTACGGTAATTAATATGATGTTTTCAACAGCTGTTTGTGATGATATGAAGTCTTCAAAAAATTTATTTAAATTGAAATTTGTACCTGCTTACCTCGTTCTCAGGCACGTTGTGCTCATCGTTGTGGTGTTCACGAGTAATTCTCATTTGTAATGGTTAAATTATACAGCGCCTATTGAGGGATTTTGAACCCAAGCCAAGGTGTAACCCAGGTCAATATCCATAGCATCAGTGTAGGGAATAATGTATAAACAACTACAGTGAAGCTTCTGTGTTGGGCTGTGAATGTTTAGGCCGTTAGCAAAACCAGGTCACTATGAGTAGAAGAAGGATGAAATTGCAGCCAGGAATGGAAGTGATGCTTCGAGATTAGGTGGAGGTTCTGGAGATGGAGAAGATGAGGAGGAGGTGGAAGGGGAGACAGAGAATTAGGTGGATGAGAAGGAAGCAGGTGATAGATGAGGATGAGTGGACAGGAAGAGGTGGAGGGGCGGAGGAGAGGAGAATGTGGGTGAGTAGAAAGATGAGGCAGAAGATGAAGGGAGAAGGAGTGAAATAAGTTGTGGTTGGGATGGAAAGGATGATGTGGATGTGGAAGCGGAGGAGGAGGAGGTGGTGGTTGATGAGGTTGATGGGCAAGATGATGACTACTATGATGATGATGATCACTGTACATTAAAAACCTCTTCTTACCTGCTTCATTGATCTCTGAATTATTGAGGAGCGCAACACAATTTATTTGAATGATTTATTGATTGATTGCTTTATTGATTGATTGATTGATTGATTGATTGATTGATTGATTGATTGATTGATTGATTGATCCATTGATTGATCGACTGAGGATTGATTGATTTGTTGATTGATTGATTCATTGGTTGGTTGATTGATCGCTTTTTGCCGTCTATTTAATTATGATTTTGAACTCATTTTACTGATGCTCGCCTGTTGCAACTGTTAGATTCTTTGTTCAGCTGATTGTCATTATTTACGCTGTAATCACTGTAATTTGTAATTCATTGTAACTTGTAATTCACCTTTCTTCAACAGCTGGCTGTTTAACCAGAAAATATTGTTACGTTCGTCGCTTTTTCTAAACTTTTTCAACAATTTAAAACAATCCTATTATCTTTGGTTGACTTTGCTGAGTTTATGTATATTGTTAACTTGCTTTAAGCTATAATTATGTAAACTGTATACTAGTTGCTTATTTGGATCCTAACCCAATTTATATAGAGTCTGTGAATGGTATGCCCTACTGGAGACTCTTTATAATCTGGGTAGCGGTGGTGTAGGGGTATGTTCATTACCCTGCAGCCAGAAGGATGCAAGTTCGAATCCACTTCAAGCCACCTCGTAGAGACCCTGAGCA
Organism: Lumbricus terrestris; assembly: GCA_949752735.1. Classification (NCBI taxonomy): domain Eukaryota; kingdom Metazoa; phylum Annelida; class Clitellata; order Crassiclitellata; family Lumbricidae; genus Lumbricus; species Lumbricus terrestris. The sequence goes on along the minus strand of OX457047.1, from coordinate 2,623,819 downwards.
AGTTCTTCACTCGCAATTGCTCGTGCGCTTTGGCATGATACTCTGATTCGGTCTGTGCGGTGTGGTCGGGAGCGCCTCTGAGTAGCAATCTTGAAATGTGCTAGTTAGTTGATTTTGACCCTTTAGTTTGAGTTTACCATGGTTAACCTGAGTTTAACCGTAGTTATCTTGAGTATGATCATTGGGAACTTCAGTTGAGTTGTGGTTAACTTAGATTTAGCTCTAGTTAACGTGTTTATGACAGTAGTTAACGTCAACTTAACTTGAGAAACTCCGCCACTGCTTGTTCTCTGCCAGTGCCAGTCCCAAGCCTGGATAAAGGAGGAGGGCGACACTAACCATCTTTGATATGGCAGTGTCGTTAAACATGTAACAAGCAACTTAACTTGTATAACTGTAGTTAGCTTGAGTATAACAGTAGTTAACTTCAACTTAACTTGAGTAGTGCCTAATGAGTATAGCTGTAGCTAACTTGAGTATAACAATAGTTAATTTGAATTTTCGAAGTCAACTTGTGCTGTACCATAGTTAGCATAAGTTTGACCATAGTTAATTTAAGTGAAACTGTTGTTAACTGTGAGTAGCCTACAAAGGTATTTATCTGTAGTTAGCTTTCGCTTAACCGCAGTTAACCTAATTTTAACTGTACTTAAGTAAATGGAGTGTCCAAATCAGTGATGTGGTCTCGAGACCGCGGTCTTGGTCTCGAGACCATCTCGAGACCAGAAAATTGCGGTCTTGGTCTTGGTCTGGGTCTTGAATGTGGCGGTCTTGGTCTTGGTCTTGAAGGTCCGGTCTTGGTATTGGTCTTGAAGGTAGGCCTACGGTCTTGGTCTTGGTCTTGAAGGTCCGGTCTTGGTCTTAAAGATCTGGTCTTGGTCTTGGTCTTGGTTTTTTAGCGTCGGGGCTCGATCATAAATTCGTTTCAATAAAATAGTATTCTGCTACTGCATACTTTAACAGCCTCCGTGCAGGTCTTTCGCTTAAAACTGGAAACACTCCATCCATAAATCCTGTCCTGAATTTCCCACTCTCCTCTTCCTCCTCCTCCTCCTCCTCTTCTCCCCTGTACCTCTCTCTCCGCTCTAATTCTAAACACCATCCAGGGATGTCGCCCGACTGTCTACTTCCCTGTCTACTTCCCTGACCCTGGAATCTCTGACCTGGATCTAATTTTCACCTTATCTGCCGCAGCTTTTCTCAGTGCTCTGGAAATATCGATGTTGGCCTACGATTTCCAACCTACATTGTACATCCCTAATTCGTAGAAAAGTCGGACAACAAACTTAACGAAGATGGCTAAATTTTTTCTGATTTCAACCATGTGCGGAGACTTAGTGGGGGACAGGTGGACTGTCAGCCTCAATGTTTGTGTCCTTTAAGTGTTAGGACATGCATAATTGCATAATTATGGTTAACCGGTTTAATTTCTGAATATAGACCCTACTGATTATGTTAAAAGAAGATATTTCGGACCAAATGACTAAAAAAGGTCAGGGCAGGGAAAAATTGTGTGTTTTCATGTATTTCTCATGAAATTTTGACCAATATCTTCCGATTGATTGATTGATTGATTGAATGCAAATAAAATAACCCCAAGCTCTACTTCTTGGATAATACAATAGGTCCGATAGTTTGCCGTCCTGTGACGCTGTTGTAATCTCGAGATTAGGATATCGAAATAATAGCAATTATGTATATTTTCGTGGTAATCGTTGAACGGTGGGATGGAACTCGGACCCATTTAGTGGAAGCGCCGCCAATAACTTCGTCCATCATCATCGTCACAGGCGTCGCGACTTGCTTTAATTTGCGGACCAGAATAAGTCCAGGGTTTGGAAGCAGCAGCAGGAAAGGAAATGAACTTTGATTGATAGGGTGAGGAAGAGGGGGAGCGACGGGGGAAAGCGTATTTATACTTGCATCAGTGCGTGGGCGGTCTGAGCATGTCTCCACGTGGCTGTCTAATTGTCTGTCTGCTTGTCTGCCTCTGTATTCCTCTCTGTTCCTTCTTGTCTAATCATTATGCTAACTTTATTTCCTCCGTGCCTGCCTCGTTACGCTGCCTGTCTGCCTACCTGCTTGTCTGCCTACTTGCTTGCTTGCCTGCCTGCCTGCCTGCTTGCTTGTTTGCTTGCCTGCCTGCCTGCCTGCCTGCCTGCCTGCCTGCCTGCCTGCCTGCCTGCCTGCCTGCCTGCCTGCCTGCCTGCCTGCCTGCCTGCCTGCCTGCCTGCCTGCCTGCCTCACCATATGAAATTATTTCTTCCACTGCTTGCCTCGATCCCTGCTCAGTTATCATTTCCTGTCCGTCTAGTTGTAATCCTGTTGGCTGCTTGCCTCTCTGTCTACTTGTGTGTCTTTCTACCTGCCCGCCCACCTTTCTGACGCTTCCATGCATGCTGGTTCTTCGGATGGAGCGCTCTCATAAAAGCCATAAAGTCCCGATTCCATTTCCAAAGTCTCACTGAAACGGATCCGTTGGAAGGTGACATCGTTGCAATCGTCAATCGAAGACAATTGACATAACACTGTTGATGAAAAATATGACGGTTTCATCACGACGTCTGCTCTGCCTTCGATGTCTCATCATACTCTACACATTGAGTAAGAACTGTCACATGAAGAATTTCGATCTATAGCAGCGGCAGCTATAATAGCATTGCTATAATAGCATTGCTATAATAGCATTGCTATAATAGCATTGCTATAATATTATAGTATTGCTATAATTGTAGGCTATTGCTGTAATTGTATTGCTGTAATTGTATTGCAACCATTGCTATATTGGAATTGTTATAGCTGTATTGCGTAATAGTGCTGCTATAATTGTATTGATGTCATTGTATTGCCATATTGGTAGACCCTAATCCTATAGTTGTATTGCTATTATTGCATTGCAACCATTGCTATAATGGAACTGTAATAACTATGCGTAATAGGTCTAGTATAATTGCCACAATGGCATTGCAATAAGCTTAAGCATAGCGGAAGACCTAGTGCTACAACCTATAGTTGCATTGCTAAAACTGTGAAACAGGAGTGTTCTAATTGTATTGTTAGCCTACAACAGCATTGATATAATTGTAGGCCTACTGCCATAATTGTTTTGATGTTATTTTATTGCGATAATAGTAGGCCTGTTGTTATAGTATTGATATATAGTGTAGAGGCTAGTGTACCGGACACTCTTGCATGAAGTTAAGGTTCAAATCTAAGTCTGCAGGACAGAATTGTTTTGCTGCTTCACAGTGCGTCTCCCTAGCCAACTCGGTTTGTTCTCCCTTTGTTATATGGCGCCCCTTCAAGATTACTACTCATAGGTGCTCCCGACTACAGCGCGGACACTGCATCTGAGTTTCACGCCGAAGCGCTGAGCAACTGCGAGTGAGGGACTTGCTCAGGGTCCCTATACGGGGAGGCTTGAGGTGGATTCGAACCTAGAACAATCCGGCTCCAAAGCACCGACGCCACCACTGTAATAGGCTACACCACCGCGCCCCTCAAGTTCGGCGAAGGAAGACGAGTTGGCTAGCTATATTAATTAATAATTATGCTGAGGTTACGACCACGAAGGAAATTTATTATAGTATTCTGCTCTTGTTTCATTGCAGTGGCTGTGATTGATGGGAAACTGGATCGGATGGTGAAACCACTGGCAACGCCGAAGTCCGCGGAGACTTCATCGCGGTATGTTACCGACATTCAGGTACATCGCCCCCTTTCTGCCACTTCAGTGCGTCCTCTTAGGTCGTCTGATCGGCTTGACCTCTTTGTCCCCAGAGTCAGGACTGCCACGGCTCAATCCAGATCATTTGCCTGCATTGGTCCCTCCCTATGGAATGGGCTTCCCCATCAGTTCGCTCTGCCATCCTCTCTGGTAGTGTATCCTCGTCTTTCTCTCGTCTAAAAACTTGCCTTTTTTCTCGGAGTTAAACGCACTGGGAGAGCTTCTGAAAGGCTCTTGCTGCGAGAAGCGCTTTATAAATGGTCAGATAAGATAAGATAAGATTCATCACCCAATGATATTAGTTCATTCATTTCAAGAATTTATATAAAACCCCTTCACGAAGCCCACCCAGAGGCGCTCCCAGTCCAACTACGGTGATAGGCGATACAAAGTGACGTGCCAACCACAGGCGTTGAGTTGACCCGAAGAGTGTGAGTGCCCAAACGAATGTGGAAAAAATCCGCGCGTGAGCACGGAACAATTTTGTTCAGCCTTTTTTGATAGGAGGGTTCTTGAAATTACCTAGGCCTATGTTCGTAGGCGGAGACTTTTTCATGGTTTAGGGAACGAATTCGCGGTCAAAGGACGATCGCCGAGCTGGGAAGGGCCGAAGGAGCCTGGGGAGGGGATGTGCTCCTAACCATTTTGATTTCTTTTCTTGTCACACTGCGAAGGTAGCATTTTAGGCTGTCAGTTTTACGAAACTGTCGTGGTTTAAGACTTTAAAAGCATCCCTACCGTTGTTTAAAAAAAATAGTGACATATTAAGCTGTTATCTCATCAAAATTTCCCATTATTTCATTGTTTAAAGATATGATTTAAGACTTCAATAAATGTTCTTCCCAATTGCTTCAAAAAATTTGATCACTCTTTGGGTCAACATGGACTTCTCTTGGAAACCACACAGAAGAAAAGCGCGATCTTCGTTAGCATGGACATCTTGGAGCACTCTCCCCTAATTAAGTCAACGATTAACAGACTCATATTTGGTACAAGAAATCAAAAAGTTCTGCCTATATTAACCACTATTTAGTGAGCCAATTACCATTGTGGAAGATAGTTTTTCAAATAGTTTTCACAGAGAACTCAGTCCAGGCTAATTTGTTAATTAACGCAGACAAAACAACATCCAGCTTTTGCGATGCTGGGAGGCAATTTTCGCGCAGTGATGAGGAACTGTGGATCATTCGTATATAGCCTAGCATGTAGGCTACAATAAAAATGAAACAGTCATTCAAATCGTCGCCTTCGTCCGTAATAAAAAAATGACTGAAGCGGATCGAATGACTACCGGACGGGGTAAAACTTGAGTAATAGTAAGGTAGACTATATTATAAACGAGATAGAAGAAAATATGTAAAAGACGCAATGATTTTTATAGATAAGCAATGCCAACAGAGAAATAATGTCATAAAAAGCACATCTTGTCGGCTGATTTCTGGTGGTGCCCATGCATATGCGGGCCTCGCATGGACAATTTCTGGTGGTGCTGAGCACTCACGGGCCTCGCAGAGTCGGCGCCCATGGTGCCAACCCCGTGGGCCCATCTCCAACGGGAGACTATTCCAGACAGATGGACCTACAGTACAACTGAGAAAGCACGACGTTGACAGGTTGATGCGGTTCCAACACGAGGGGTCAACAGCTCCCCATTGGAGGCAGAGCGACGGATGGCGTAGACCTATATGACTTGAATTGGTTTACTCAATCATTGGCTCGCTGATTAAGGAACAGAGAACATAACTTTTGGGCAGAAATTCCTTAGCGCACGTCGCACGATCGGACTTGTGTGATGTTTGAACAGTAGCCTACGGTAGTATGGTCTCTGTGAGCACTGAGCAATATATATAGGCCTAGGCGTATAATTAATTACAGCTTATAGATGATGTTTTGAGCGATGTTTACCATTATTGTTCAATCTGTGAAATCCTAGTTCACCAGTTACTGAATTGTATGACTCATCATTATAGTATAGGCCTATAATACGAAGGCCTATAATTATACTTAGGAGTTAATTTTGCTTTAAAAAGACTCTCGTTCCCTGTTTAATAATAGTTTGTATAGGCCTACTTAGGCTAAATCCAAACAAATCAGGCATATAATGTCTATCAATGTAGGCAGTTGCATAATGTAGTCTGGAATGGTCTACCTCCATACCTGATCAAGCGTGCCGCTAAGGATCCTCTCTGACACGTTCCATCGCAATCTTAAAAACTGTCATCCAAAGACGAAGTTGGGTCGGGAGCGCTCCTGAGTAGTAACCTTGAGGGGCGCTATATAAAACCTTGTACTGAATGAATGAATGAATGAATCAATGAATGAATCAATGAATGAATCAATGAATGAATCAATGAATGAATCAATGAATGAATCAATGAATGAATGAATGAATCAATCAATCAATCAATCAATCAATCAACGAATGAATCAATGAATGAATCAATGAATCAATGAATGAATCAATGAATAAATGAATGAATGCATAAATCAATGAATGAATGAATGAATGAATAAATGAATGAATGAATGAATGAATGAATGAATGAATGAATGAATGAATGAATGAATGAACGAATGAATGAATGAACGAACGAACGAACGAGAGTGAATGAATTTTCGCGTCGTTCAAACATACATGTATCTCTCCATCCCTACACAGATCCTTGGGTCAGTTCCACATTGCGTCCGACTCCACAACCAATCGACTCCTGACCTCACCGACGGACGGCAGATCTCCAAGGCAGCCGGATGCTGTCGCCAAGACGCCATGGGATACAGCAGCAGCAGCTGCAGGTGGTAGTAGTGGTCGGGTCATCATCCGCAAGACTCGCCAGGTCGATCCTCTGCATTCCTGCATCGAAGCGAAATGCTCCGGTTGGAAGTCGTCCGAGTATCTCAACTGCATTTACCATCACTGCATCAACGGTATGGAGTCGACGTCGTCACGGTTCGGGAGAGATATCACCAGGAGGATGGTGGAACGCAGGCAAGCGGGACAGATGGTACTCTGGAAGAGGCAGCTGAGCGGTGGAGCGGCGCGGATGATGGCTCAAGGAAAGACTCGGCTTGGAACGCGGACTTTTCCGGAAAAGATTGGACAATTCGAGCGCATCGGCGGGTCAGGGATGAATGACCAGGTGAATCTGGTGCGGGGAAGCGAAGCGGAACCGTTTGGTCCGGTCGTGGCGAGCGTTCCAGGCGCCATTCTCAGCATGGGCTTCCCCAAGTTCCCCGTCGGACGCAGAGGGTTCAACGATATTTCGGATGTGTGCAAGGAACGAAACTGTGGACCGTATCAACAGACCGTGGAGTATTTCAACTGCATCGAAAACATTGTTGACTGTCCCTCTCTAATTCGCTAAGCCGGGAACATAATTATCAAGTATTAATACCTGTCTAGTACGCCCATCCAGTACGCCTACCGAGTAGTCGCAGTACACTCCCTTTAGAGCACACATATCCACAAAGTACAGCACATATATTTGTTATTCATGTATACGCTTATATGAGGCAGGACCTTTAACATTAAGCCTATTACTGTGCAGCTTTGTGGTGTCTTCCGAAATAGGCCTAAGACGTAGGCCCTACAGTAGGCATTTCATAGTCGAGTTAATTCGTTTGAAGTGCATGCTTAGTGTTTCTATGGATTGACTCAACTCAACTGCAGCACAGTTCATTCGAAAGGTCTATATCATAAAGTATCAATTATCAAGTACAGCTTGACAGTTTTTACTAAGGGCTTGCGGCTGACATTTCCGAGTACTTTATGAACTGATAGGCTTAGGCCTATAGCATACGCGTCGCTGAGTTTGCCTCTCTATTATAATAGTAACTGTTGGCCTGCACCGGAAGAGTATGCATGTTCGTAGTTTACACTTGTAATTCGTACCGCAGGGCATTCTTTTCAAGTACTAGTACCCTTGCTTACATTTACGTTACAAGTCGTTACAGTCGTTGTTATATTTACAGGCTCTATTATCTGCAGTAGCCTATTATTATACCTTCATCAAGTTAAGCTCATTGTATCTCTAATCGTGTGCTTTTATTGTGTAGCTCTCGGTCACGTGTAGGCCTACTTATTTGCGGTAGATTTTACACTTACATAATTATAGGCCATTAACTCGATTAACACCGTAGCACCATGTCTCGTTGGATTGTCCCCCCCCCCGGATTTTGGCCTGGCACAGGAACGAAACACTGAAAGCCACGTCATGCAGAGAGAACAGCTTATGGGAGCCATTTGGCTGTGGCGGATTTGATTTCTTGTGGAGCCAGTATAGGCTATTTTATTGTATACTAGATGTGTAACCCGGCGTTGCCCGGGAAATTTAGGGTTTTAAACACTACTCCCCTCTACCCCACCCCGCTTCCCCAAAAAGCCAAACGTAACACGCCCCTGCGGGGCGCTAGGGAAATTATTACTGGGCTTGTATGACGTCATTCGGGCTGTAGACTCTTTTACTAAAGCTCGATACTGTTTACCAAAGTGTGAGCGATGAAATCTGTCTTAACAACGCTTCTGTCTTAAAACGCTAATAACTCGAGTTCTAAAGTGAAATTTAGGGTTTTAAACACTACTCCACTCTGGTACCCATCGTTGACTGCTAAATTTCGGGTTTTCGCCAACCCTCCAACCCACCTCGCTTCCCCAAAAAGCCAAACTTGACCCACCCCTGCGGGGCGCTGCGGAAATTATTACTGGGCGGGTATGACGTCATGCGGGAGCAGACTCCACTAAATCGCTGGCCAGATCAAATTATTGATGAAATCTGTCTTAAAACGCTAATAATTCTTGTTTTAAAGTGAATTAAAACCTGAAAATAGGGTATACTATAATTTTAATTCACCCTTTTTTTCGATTTAATTTCGCCAACTTCTAGTTTGTCCAGAACCCTTTTAATCGATCCAGCTTCTGCTTAGACAAGAATTTGTTCGATAAATCCCGTTTCTATTTTGTCAGTATATATTTTTCATCAATTTTACATTGAAAATTATTCTTCATCAATCCAGCTTCACTTTCAGCAGAATGACTGCACTAACCCTAAAACTAACCCTAACCGACCCTCACGACGCCTAACCTGAGCCCTAACCGACCCTCACGCGCTAAATCCCGCTTCTACTTCGTGAGGAAATATTTTTCATCGAATTTCTATTTCTGTGGGGTCGTACACGAAACCTACATCGACGCGCTGAAATAAATAAAAAGGGTGAATTAAAATTATAGTACCGAAAATAGTTGCGATGACCTTATAATTTGGGTAAGAATCGATTGCAATAATTTTTTTAAACCGACGCTGTTTCATTTCCAAGCCTATTCTGCAGGGGAGAGTCAAAAGCGTACAAACAAACAAACATATGGAAAGTGTTTCGGAATTATAATATAGATATAATTATATAAGCTGCTCTCTCTGCATGACGTGGCTTTCAGTGTTTAATTTGAACGTCCCTGGGGAAGCCCCTTTTCACAGTACCATATGTGAACTTTTTACTTCAGTTTCCGTTTCTCTGGGCCGTCGCTCGATGCGGTCAGCTGCCCGCGGAGACTATCTTGTCCCTTTTTGTCGTACCACTACTTTGCTGCAAAGAGCATTTCCGTGGTGGGTCCAGCTATCTGGAATAGCCTCCCTGCGGCTCTCCGTTCGCTTCCCGTGACTCTGCTGACTCTTTCTACCGTCTTCTCAAGACTTTTTTTCTTTTTGACCTAGTTTGGGTTGGGAGCGTCTCTGAGTAGAGATCCTGAAGGGGCGTTATATAAATTTATGTGATTGGTTGATTGATGAACGTTAATTTTAAAAAAATCGACATGAAACATTGATGCGAAATAAGAACAAAAGAAAAATAATAGAAAAATAACAGACGACACAGACAAAAAAGAAAACACACAAATGGCTATCAAATTAAAAATCTGTGATTTAGCGAAATACATCATGACAATTAACCGGTGAAAATACTAAGAGAAAATATGATTATCACAAGCAGAAGCAGTCCGCCGAATGCTCGTTCTGTTGTCCACTCTCAGCATAGATTGAGTATTCGTGACTTTTGGGTTTAATATTCGTAGGCCTAAATATTCGTGAATATTAAGATTTTTTAATATTCGTAAATATTCGTAAATATTCGTTAACAGATTAAAGTGAACCTTCGAAACCGCAATGTTACCCAACTTACCCGGTAAAGCAGTTTAAGTTTCTGTATGTCTCTATACTGCTGCATTCACTCGCATTCAGGGCAGGGCTGAATTAAAATATGCAATAGGCTACCGGTACGCTTATTATGCTGAGAACGGGATAAGTTTTGCTTGTAATCTGGCACTATTATTTCATGCGTTGGCATTTATACTTACTCATCCTGCCACACTGATATAAAAATACTTTATCAATAATTTGCAGTTACTATTATAGGCAGTTAAAGTTTATTTCTAATTTAGCCTCCTATTTCCGCTACTTGCCAACTCCCATCGGTGACTCTGTTTTTTTTTTCAGTTGGGGAGAATGGTCAGAAGTCAGACAAAGTGACTAACATTAAGTATCGAATGTGATAGACCTATGAATGCTGCATGGCCACATTGGCCAGACCCACCAGAGACCTGGAAGTTTTTAACAATAAACCTATTAAAGTTATTGTAACTTACTGATACAAGCTTATGCGTTGGATAAATAAATTTTGTACAATTCATTCAGTAAAAGTTAAACATTTTCGTAAATAACAATATAGAAATGAACAATGAAGAATTTCCTGAAAGAACATAATATTTTACGAATATAATATTCGTTGTCAGTTTTAATATTCGTTAATATTCGTGAATATTTGAAAATCTTAATATTCGTAATCAGTGGCGGCGCCAGGATTTCAGGTTTGGGGGGGCTGAAGCCCCAGGCCTTCCTCCCTCCCAGAGACGCAACTAGAACATTTTCTTCCCAGGGCGGCCATATTGCAATCGCGCGAAGCTGCGAGTGCCGAATGCATGAACGAAGCACATACCGACCAAGGGTTTTACAAGATATTGTGCACTGGCACAAACGCGCTCCACATTGCAAGATGTAGTTGGAGATTGAGTGTGTTATTTAAACGAAGTCAGCAATAATTGTTGAGGTTTTTGATTTTTGGTGTGTCCGGCCGCAATCCTAGATTTAGTTCCGAATTATCATAAACAAATGTGTCCAACTAAGGTAGCAAAAGAGAATGGGAGGTCCTCAAACGCGTCCGCGTAAATTCTATGCCGTGCCCGCGCTGTAACATACCCCGAAATTTCAGTCATCTGAGCCGAGTTGGTGACCGAGCTGAGCAAAGGCGATACAGTATATACAGTGCGTGTGCACACAGTAGCCCGAGTAGCTATGTGGTGCAGACAATGAGGTAATGTAAAGTCCCTATTATCTTTTTATCTTTTTCTTATTTTCTCATTTTGGTCTCTAAAGCAGAACGGGGTCTTGCTCCAAAATATCTAACCAATGGAATTCGCAGGCCAGTTTCAGCCTCCTCACATCGTCCACTCCGCTCTTTAAACAGATTTGAACTTCTAGTACCTCCTACTAGAACGGCTATCATGGCTCAGTCCCGTTCCTTTACATCAATTGGCCCTCTCTTTGGAATACGCTCTCTCCTTCTATTCGATCTCAACTTCTGACAGGTAATCCCTCCTCCTCATTTTCTTTTCTTAAAACCTATTTTTTCTCTCGTGGCCTTGCGCACTGGGAGCGCCTCTGAACGGTTCACCCTAGTACAAGCGCTTTATAAATGTTTTTATACAATACAATACAATACAATACAATACAATCTTTGACATACCGATATGCAAGCACTCCAAAACCACGTTGACTTGGGTTACAAGTCATCACAATAAGAGGTGTCCAACACCGAATTAATATTCAGAAATTCCAGAATATAATGGTGTGCAATTCAGAATTATCGTATAAAAAGTCAACCATGGACACAGACTCGAGATCCAAGTTGTCACAATAAAAGGTGTCCAACACAGCATTAATATTCATAAATGTTACAATAAAATGGTGTGCAATTCAGTATTATTGTATAAAAAGACTGCCATGAACACGGACTCGAGTTCCAAGTTGTCACAATAAAAGGTGTCCAACCCAGCATTAATATTCAGGAATTTTACAATAAAATGGTGTGCAATTTAGTATTATCGTATTAAAAGTCGACCATGGACACGCCCTCGAGTTCCAAGTTATCACAATAAATTAAGGTGTCCAACACAGCACTAATATTCAGAAATTTTACAATAAAATGGTGTGCAATTCAGTATTATCGTATAAAAAGTCAAACATGGACACGGATTCGACTTCCAAGTTATCACAATAAAGGTGTCCAACACAGTATTAATACTCAGAAATTTTACAATAAAAAAGTAATCACAATAATGGGTGGATCTGATTTGACCAGGGTCTATGACAAAAGAGCCCGTTACCTTGGACATTCAAATAAAATATTCACAAATAAAAATAAATCACAATAAAGGTGTCCAACAGCATTCACAGGACACTATTATAATTATCTGCCTGCATATTACTAATGACAGAAAGCAGTTTAAGTTTCCTTAATACACACATATACATGCTTATATATATGCACACAATTATTTTATGTATATATATATAATATATATATATATATATTTATATATATATTTATGCATAATTATATAATTATCTGAACACAACTGTTTTACTTCTTAGTTGACCATTATATCAAACGTAGGCCTACGTACGTACATTCCCAGACAGTGGTGGTATACACAACAAGAATATAATAATTATTATACCGAAAATAACAATAGCGCACACATTTGAGGTGTGTAAGAGAAACATGACGCAAATCTCACAACTACATGTGCATTGTTGTGTCAAAGGCATTTCTGGATAAAACACAATCTTCTGGATAACCAGCAATCTGCAATATTATTTTCATGCATGATGTGCAGTACAGATGCAACACTACTATGGGAGACTTTAAAAATGTCACATACTGCAGACAGTGCAGAGCTGTAAGTGTACTCTAAATAGTTCAGCTCACTTTTGGTAGGGCTGACAGCTTCCATTCCATAAAGAAGAAACGGTTTATATTAGGCAGCTACTAAATGCAACAAAACTAGTTCACAAAATTTGTAGCATTTGCTATGCAACGAATTGAATGACCTATGCAACTTAATATATATATATATATATATATATATATATATATATATATATATATAGTTGATTTCGATGCCATTGACCATTGTCTAGCTTTCTTATTATAATACGAAATAAGCCGTAATGGATATTTTCTGTTTTTTGCTTTGGGGGGCTGAGCCGCATTTAGATTCTATATAACCCCTAGCCCTCTGACGACGCCACTGGCGCAAGCATCTACGCTATGATTATATAGTTGATTGCAGGAGGGAGAAAACCCTAAACATTCTTTTGTGACGATGATTAATTTTGTGAAATATGCGAAAAATCAAGAGAAAATACAGCTTTGCACCACTTTTTGAAGGACTATGCAATTTCGGTATTTCTATACGTCTAATACTTATAACACGGTTTCAATCTGAAACGAGGTGTCTAAGAGCCATGTTGTTTCTTCGACAATTTCGACAACCCTGTCCCGTTGTATGGTCATAAGGTAATGGTGCAAACATGTCACCCGTTTTCGTAGACTGAGGCCAAGAAATGAAGTCGCTAAATTCATTCTCAAAGTAGATTTCGATGCCATTGATCATTGTCTAGTTTTCTTATTACGAAATAAGCCGTTATAGACATCTTCCGCATTTTGCTTTGGGGGGGCTGAGCCGCATTTAGGGGGGGCTTAGCCCCCTCCAGCCCCCCCCTGGCGCCGCCACTGTTCGTAATATGCGAATACTCAATCTATGACTCTCAGAGACCTGACCCCCCCAAAAAAGAAAAAAAATAGGGACTAGATTAAACACTGCATGGCTTTGTGGGCGCCGAGAAATTCTCGAATATTTACAGTACATTACACACAAGAGGAATACTTGAAATAGACTATGCAAAGTATGCCTACTTTTAAAATATTTACGTTGCCATAAAAACGCCTCATAGTCATGGCTGCTATTTCTTCTTCTTTAGTTCTCTGCCGTCAGGCAGGTTCATTATGTCCAATGACGCCACGCGTATCTGTTCTGTGCATAGGCGTACGAGGCGGGGGTCCAGGGGGGGGCAAATGCTCCCCAAATTTCGGGCAAATGTGTTTTTCGGGCAAAAGAGGCTAGGACGAGCCCAAAAAAATTCGGAGATTTTTTCGGGCAAAACAGGTACGGGAGGGATTTTTCGGGCACGCAAGGGTAAAAAAGAAAAAGGTCGTAAGATTTTAGAATTTTGAGCAAATGACTAAAAAAAAAAAAAAAAAAGGTCGTCAGATTTTTTGGACGGGAAAATCTAAAAAATTTAGGGCTGATGACAAAAAAAGGTCGTCAGATTTTTCGGGCAAAAAATTTTTTTTGCCCCCCACTGCCGAAATGTCCCGTACGCCTATGGTTCTGTGCATCCTCCTTTAGTCTTCTGTAACCATCCTTTGCCATCATCCAGTCCAGTGGCATTGTTCTTGCTCTTCCTCTTGTCTTTTCCCCTCCATTCTTCCTTCTATAATGTTCCTTACTATGGTGTCGCTCCTCAGGACGTGGCCAATCCAGTACGTTTCTCTGCCGCCTCCGTATTGTCTCCAGCATTGACCTTCTCTCTCCGACCATTCGCAGTATTTCTTCGTTCGTCTTGTGCTCCGTCCAGCTGACATGCTCCATTCGTTGCCATATCCACATTTCGAAAGCTTCCAATCTTCTTGGCTGCTATTATGCCTATACTATTAGGCCTATAGCCAGGCTGCTATTAGGCCTATACTATTAGGCCTATAGCCAGGGGCGGATACAGAAATTTTCGAAAGGGGGCCAAAATTGTCGGTGATCTTCGCCAGAAAAAATCTGATAACCCTATTGGTTTCCGTTTGGGGGGGGCTAAGAACTTGGTCCAGAAGGCGCAGCGCCGAAAAAAAATTTCGTTTCGGCCGGGAAAAAGTTAATGAACGTTATTATTTTTTAGTCGTCAAATTGAAATCTTATGAAAATGACTACGTAGGCCGAAAAAGTTGATGACCTTTTTTAGTCACCAGTTGAAAGTGCTTGGGGGAGCTAAGTCAGAAAAAATAGACCATTGACACTGTCAAAAATATGACCGTGGGGCTTCTTGGGGGGGCTAAGTCCCCCTAGTCCCAGGGCCGTGTTTAAGGTTCTTCGGGTGTCGGTGCAAAGTGTTAAAGCAGGGGCAAAGTGCCGTTCGTCAGTCTTAAAAGATAAGTCATTTTACGAAAATCCGCTGTTCAATACCCTAGTCTACGTGGTTTGTCGGCTGTGGCGGGTCAGTAAGCAAGCACGAAACCTCGGTGAACTTAGTGAAATTAATGTTTTCTTACACTTAGCCTACTGATTTTACAAAAGGTTTAGGTAACACTGAGACTCGCAAAAGACATTTGGCCAATGGCAATGGCAACAAAACTCTCGGCTCAGGTGCATTCGGTTAAACACGGCCCTGCCTAGTCCCTGATAAACTCCGTCCATGACCTTTTTTCTTTTTTTTAGTCATCAGTCATCTGGTCGACGTAATGTCTGCAAGCAAAATAAAATAATATACTATAGATGACCTCTCAAGTCTCGTCGTACCCTACTTTTCTCTCTCGCTGCATTGATTTAATGCTTGTTTTTAAAAAATGGGGGCCACGTCCTACGCACTTTTTGAATGGGGGGCCATGGCCAGATTGCCCTTGGATCCGTCCCTAGCTATAATAGGCCTTCGGCTTATAGCTTAACATCGAAACTGCTCTTCGGCTAGAGGTAGGCCCTATGATAATAGGTGCTGATAGTTTACGTGGGAATTGACAGCAAACACCTATAGGAGCATAATTATATTTTCGGGTAGATTTGAAAAGCAGGTGTATAACGAAAACCTAATTCGGCATTACAATATTATAATCGGCCTACATACATGATTGTAACCGTCATCATTAGCATTTAGGCCTAATGTACAAAACGAAAGAAATGTTCGATCAATATAGGCTTAGAACTATTATAGTTCTAAGCATAATTATATTGATCGAAAATTTCTTTCGTTGTGTACATTAAATGCTAATGTATGACGGTTACAATTAATCATGTATGATTGCTGTCCACCTTAACCTGTTTAGGCCTACAACTCTGCAGGCCTATTAATTATCATGTTGTCAGCCTATCCGGTGTCTTTTGATTGTCCTGTTATCATCTGTTGAAATCTAACTATAATAGTTAGACAATTACTGTAACAAATGCTATGGTTTCGCCAGAATTTGCCATGGGAAATTGTCCCCGTTAGACCCATAGCGGCTGTCCATAGGCCCTATATATTACGTCTACAGGCTACGCACGGAAGGGGAGGTAAGAATATTTCGACGATTTCCGTACGGATACATATATACGGGAAGGGTGCGGTCTCGACAAAATGTAACCTACTTGTATACGCGAAATAAATGTCTAATTATGCTGTCCACATTAACCTGTTTAGGTCTATATATAACTCTGCAGGCCTATTAATTATCCTGTAGTCAGCCTATCCGGTGTCTTTTGATTGTCCTATGTTATCATCTGTTGAGATCTAAGCACTAAATTATAGCAGAAGCACAATTGTATTCTCGTTTAGATCTGAAAAGCAGGTGTCTAAATAAAATCTAATTCGGCATTACAATATTATAGTCGGCCTATACTTACATGTAACTGTCATCATTAGCATTAACGTAAAAAGCGAAAGAAATTATAGCAGTTAACAAATTTTAGATAGCAAAGTAGGATGATTAACCAAAATTAATACTATAGTTTAGCCAACGGTATAATAAATGTTTGATAGATGACTCTTTATAGTCAACTTAGCCTACATGTAAGTAAACGGGGGTTCAGATTAGAGGTATAAGGGGGTCCCACAAAAGTACGAGTTGCAACAGAGAGAATGGGCCCACGGGGAGGAGCAAAAATACGATTTCTGCGTAGCCTACGTAGGCTAATAATCAATGATATGATTGATATCTATTATATAATTCTGAAAGTTTGTCCCTCTGTTTGTATGTCGGTAGGCCTATTTTATGTATACGGCGTCCAAAGAAAGGCATCCATTCACAATTATCATGAATTGTTATTATTATTTCGGTATGTCAGGTTGAAATCAACGAAGATTTTTATTAGGCTTAGGCCTATTCTCGTTACATTGAAGCTACACAATCATTATAGGAGCCATAAGAACACAGGATGCGGAGGTTTGGATGGATGGATCCGATTTGACCAGGGTCTATGACAACAGAGGCCGTTACCCTGGACAGAAATTTGATCGGCATATTACAGCGGAGGTTTAAGGTGATGCATGGTTAACACTCCTGCACAAAGAGCACATGTACGGACGCGGTATCGCTTCCCGCTATAATAGGGGTAACTTCCCAAAAGGTCCACGCAATCTTCTATTCGGCAGACAGCCTTGAATAAAGATCGACGCCTTGCGTGGCTGTCACGAAGCCAATTTGACTTCTGTATATGGGCGAAGACTTAGAGGGGGGCAGGGGGACGGTCCCTCTAAATAAATGTGGTGGGGGACGGCCCATGCATTTGTCGCCCCCCCCCAATAATTTGCAATTGGTACGAACGAGACGAGGTGATGACTAAAATAGGCCTAGGTCATCAACTTTTTGGGAGCAAAAATTTAGATTTTCCGTCGGCATTTCGGGCGGATGACTAAAAAAAGGTCGTCAGAAATTTTGGCCGACAAAAAGGTGTGACAATTTTCGTCGGCGTCTCAGCCGTTCGTCCGCCCAAAATCTTGGACCGCCTTTTCGCCCCCCGTAAATCTCCGCCCAAGTCTCCGCTCATGCTTCTGTAAAAACGTCTTATCATCTGTTCAAACTATTAATTGTAATCATTATGCATTGAGTCAGTTAGAAACTAAACGATCGACTACTAAAATTGTTATTATTATTCTTGAATTAATAATTATTAGGCTATTATTGGAAGAGGCAAGTGCTCAGGATTGAGCGAAAACAGTCTCGCTACGAGAGTGGCAGACATGATCGAGGTGGCATAATTATAGAGTTCCATGCCATCCAACTTTCCCAAACCCCGAAAAGCTCAAAATGCATATTATCTCAACAGTCGTCATTGGTCTCTCACAAAATCTCTACGGATAGGCCCTATTCTCTCGAAATATCCTAAAAACCGAACGATCGTAATTAATTCTATAAATAAAACTCGTAATATTATTCAGCCACATTATTGTATACATTATTAGGCTATATGTAGTATATCAGAATAACATCCATATAAAGCTACGTCAAGCTGCGAACTTTCCGTTATTAGTAATACCAGCGACAGTTATTAAAGTTCCGCCACGATACGTCATCGTACTCCATGGATTACCGATCGCATTAGGCTGGTGCAACACGTTCATAGATCTGCGTCACACGCCGTTGGCTAAAGCGCTTCATGGGGCGCAAGATTTTCTTGTAATCGCGCTAGTCCAGATTGATCGATGACTGATGCGGAAATTGTTCATGCTGCTTAAGGAGAATAATTATGCGCCGACGTTGTCTAAGCGGTTTATGTCTATGGATTCTGAAGTAATTGTTTTATGCGATGAAACAGCGGGAGAGTTGACATTTCTGAAACAGAATATCAGAATCTGTCCAATGATAAGTAAGTAAGCATGTACTTTATTGAACCGCCTGCAAGCGCACTGCGGGACAGTAGGCCTAAATGTTAGATGTAAATAAGTAAGTAAGTATTACTTTATTGAACCGCCTGCAAATTAACTCACTGCCGGAAAATGTCGACAGTTTTTTTTATAGCGATGGCCTCAACCTTATCCAAAAGCTGCTCCTCTCGGCATATGATTTTTGAATTGTATATTTCGATTTTCTCTGATTTTAAAGCTATGATATGTTCTCATCTAATGTTCCCGCAGTGCGTTTGCAGGCGGTTCAATAAAGCACATACCTAGTTTTTACTTACTTACTTATATGTTAGTGTGACCGCGATAATTATAAATGTGATGGCGCTGGCATAAGTTTATTATGCTGTGGTTTTCGTGATTGTACAGCGCTATAATTATTCTGTTCTTGTACATGATAGTTTTCCCAGTGCGTCTGCAGGCGGTTCAGTAAAGTACAGAATACTTACTTACTTTTCTATCCGAGAAATTATTATTACACCGGAAAATATAAAGTCTATGTTTGTAGTGTGCGAAGGACAAGATGGCGACCATGTGCAGATGGTTTGCTACGGGACTAAAAAGATCCGAAGAGCTAAACCGTTTGAGTGAGTGCATTTCGAAAAGAAATTTAAGCGTTATTTAAGTAGATGCTTGCTTTCTACAGACGTTGGATGAAAGTAGCGCTGTTTCTAACTGACTGGAAACCGGTGCTACCACACCGCGGGGGGTGCGGTCCGAATCCCCCGATACAAATTTCGGCAGCATTCCCGAAATCGGTTTTTTACACTTAAACCCAATGACTTTTATCAATAACACTAGCAGGACCATTCTGTCATGCATTTAACTCGGAACAGCGCTCGTGAATAAGCTGGTGCCCTGCGCCTGGCATCTAGTGGCGCTATAGAAATGTGGAGATTACGATTAGTTTTCTGGAGTTCGGTCGCTTCTATAGATAAACTGGTTTCGGCAAATCGGGCTTTTGTGAATTTTCAGTGTTTTCAAGTTGAACCACCTCACCCCCCAACACATATTAAGTGTTTGTGTTTTCTTCAGTATTTAGAGTTCCTGTTCGTTTTTCCAACACCGTTGGCCGAAAAGTCGTCGAGGAAACTCGGACTTCTCCCTTGTCGCACTCAAGAGTGCAAGAGGAACCAGCACCAGAAGAGACAACGGCACCTAGAGATTACAAGTACGAGTTTTATTTCTTTGCCTCATTTCTGTCATCGAATGATTACAAATCATAGTATGGATCGTCACTGCCAATTTTACCAATGCCATCTGCCGAATGTAAGGTTGAGTTTACCTTTAGACATAGCGCTCTTTGTGCCAGTGTTACCATTACCCCCGAATGAATTATATATTATATATTATATATATTATATATTATATATATTATATATATTATATATATATATTATATATTATGATGCGGTTCGAGAAATTTGTAGGGCTATGGAAACCCTGGAAGCCTGGATGTCTTCTAACCGTTTGCGACTGAACCCTACCAAGACGCAATATATCTGGTTTGGGACTCGTCAACAACTTGCAAAAATTGACATAAAAGCCTTAGCATTAGAGTTTCCTCTGATTACTTTCTCACCTTTTGTGCGGGACCTTGGTGTTATTTTAGACCAAGAGCTAACTTTCACTCGGCATATAAACCTACTATGTCGAAGTTGTTACTACCAGTTACGTCAGCTTAAGGTGGTCTCCCGTTCTCTGTCTTTTAGTGCTGCCTCTACTCTTGTTCACTCTTTCGTAGTTTCCCGCCTTGACTACTGCAGCACCCTCTATCATGGACTTCCGGCTGACCGGATTGGCTGCCTTGAACGGGTCCTCCGCTCTGCGGCGCGACTTGTTGGCCATATCCCAAAATATGGCCATGTCTCATCCTATATGCGGGATACCTTACACCAGCGTTTCCCAAACTTTTTGGGCCACGGAACCCTTCGTGTCCTAATATTTTCTGGCGGAACCCCAATCTCAACTAAGCGCATTGAATCAAGCAGAACGCACGGGTAGCAAAGGCTATCGATAATGAAAAGCTTACATAAGCTACCAAAAATTAATACTTGAAATTAGGTCTATATAAAATTTATTTTTCTTACAATATCATGAAAAATTAAATTGCACTGTTTTCAAAACCATGATTTGTGGATCCCACTGAAAGTATGCCCTACATGAGGTCAGAATGTGAAGGTTCATTGGAATTCTGCTTCATTCACGTTACGTCACTAAGAAGTTCGTAGTCTCCTTTAGAAGAATTGGCTGCTTTTCACCTTCATTGAATGGTTTCGCATCCTATTATTATCGCAATTCATGAAAAGAAAGTATTTAACCAAGTTCGCTTTCAGTTCGTGAATAATTATGATATGCAATTTCTGAAGGATGGTTTCCTTAAGAACATCATCCATTAAAAAATCGTGTGAGTTTGTAAACGTCCCACGTTTCTAAATTAAATAAAAGAGGCTTTGAACCCTATGGCTAGCTTACGTAGAAGTTACTCAATTTTGACAAATGTTTTACACAAACAAATAAAACTCATTATTTGTTACTACTGCTGCAAGATCTGACTTGGCGATACTTTTACAACTTTCGTTTAACGGTGCTCAGGCTAGTTTCATCGAGATAGACTAAGGTTAACAAAGATGACTGCGTCTCTGTTCAGACTTAGGCCTAAAGCTTTGAGCTACGTTATGTTCAGCAGTGATGTCTAAGCTTATATATTATACATGTCAATCGGATTGCTAATAATCACTGAAAGGTCATGTGAGGACAAAACACAAAAGACGACTGACTCTAGTTTAAAAATTCCAGTGCATTTTCAAAAGCTGCTGTATTGCAGTAAAATTTCTCAAAAAATTATTTTTCTCAACTTCTCGCGGAACCCTTGTGCTCGCCCCGCGGAACCCCTGGGTTCCGCGGAACCCACTTTGGGAAACGCTGCCTTACACTGGCTCCCTTCTCCTCAGCGGATTGCATACAGGGTCTGTGCGCTGGTTAGGCGGTGCATTGAAGGACTAGCTCCACCCTACCTTCGAGAATTCTGTTGTTCCACCTTGGGAGTTCAGCGTCGATCGACCCTTCGATCGGCGAACCACGCTGAGCTTCTGGTTCCCCGCTCACGGACTGCTATCCGACAGCGTTGTTCATTCTCTGTTGCAGGTCCTACAGCTTGGAATGGTCTCCCTGTTACACTGCGCTTAATTCCCAGGGGTCACTCCGCTCTGTTCCTTAAGAACCTAAAAACTGTTTTATTTAGCCGTGGCTGGGCCGGGAGCGCTTCTGAGTAGCCTACCTTGAAGAGGCGCTATATAAATTTCTGAAATAAATAAATAAATAAATAAATTAGGCCCTTTATTTTGCCAAAGAGGCAGAACAAATGTTCAACAAAACAAAGCAAAAAATTAGAAAACGAAAAAGAAAACAGGATTTAGTATATAGTTGATAGAAGATCAGCTCAATATACACAAAGCATAAACTACCTATGCATTTGAGCAATGGCATCATGTTTCTTCATGAATACCACTTGAGGCAAAGGCATTCATTGTCATGGTAGTAATCTAAGAAGTATGTCTGCAACAGATTATGAATAGTGGGATGTTCAGAACATGGTTTCAAACAGTAATTCATTTTAACACCGATGTGCTTTCACCAGAAAAGTGAAATTCAGCCTGCCCGGTACATGAATAAATCTTTCTACACTTTCCCATTTCTTAAACCCGAAAATAAGACAATGTATATACAGAAATTCATCATTCATATTTTATGATGTTTTTCACATATCATGGTTGGCCATGATCAGTTTTTTTTTCTCAGCTAAGTTGTCTCGGGTGGTCCTTGCTTACCGGACCTCTGATCCCTTTTTGGTTTCCTAGGTAGACCAACAAACTAATTTTGAAAGTGTGAAATTTGATGTGGTTACTGCATTTTATTATGTTGATTGCCGGAATAAAGCATGTTTATAAATGCTACGTTACGCTACGTTAATCATAAAACATTGAAGCCAAACTCATCCCAAACGCTATTTTCCTATTTTTCACTGGTCGTCTGACAATCAAAGTTTGCTCTTCATAATATCTCTGGCCTGACATGACACGGTGCTCTTGAACAACCTTGTGCCCTACGCCAGGCATTCGGTGGCGCCGCTCTAAAAATGTTTCAGTTCACGATGGTTGCGACCACAGTCTCTGACTGCATCATGCGGCACTTTAATTTTTTTCACAGGTATGTTTTTCCGGAGTTTCTTCCGAACCCGGACATTCGGAGGCGAGACAGGCTGAGCGAGAAGCTGGAGAGGAGAGACATGCTGCGACGGCGGACGATCATCGACATACCGGAGTTCTACGTCGGTCCGTGGGTGTTCTGCCGACTATTTTTCTTTCATTCTTTCCCTTTCTGTTATTTGGGATTACTTATGTCCATTGTTTTTATTATGTGTGCTTATTTTTACAGCTGGAATTTAAATTCAGCCAACCAGGGATTGGTTACTAATTGATTAGATTCTAGAATTAATTTGCTAATTGATTAAATTCTGATCAATTCGCTAATTGATTAAATTCTAATCAATTCGCTAATTGATTAAATTCTAATGAGTTCACTAATTGATTAAATTCTAATCAGTTTATTTGATTAAATTCTAATCAGTTCACTAATTGATTAAATTCTAATCAATTCGCTAATTGATTAAATTCTGATCAATTCGCTAATTGATTAAATTCTAATCAATTCGCTAATTGATTAAATTCTAATCAGTTTATTTGATTAAATTCTAATCAGTTCGCTAATTGATTAAATTCTGATCAATTCGCTGATTGATTAAATTCTAATCAATTCGCTTATTGATTAAATCCTAAAATAAATTCGTGAATTGATTAAATTCTAATCAATTCAATAATTTATTAAATTCTAATCAATTCAATAATTTATTAAATTCTAATCAATTCGCTAATAGGGTAATTCTAATTCTAAGCAATTAGCTACAAGATTTTGCTGATCATTCTAATTGTAATCAATTGGCTGATTTCTGTAGCGAATTCCATCAATTAGCAATTTAAAACTAATCATGACCGCTCAAAGAGAGACGCAATGCTCACTCGTGCACTTTCAAGAGTCCCACAATTTAAGCATTTTATACCATGGATTTTTTCTCTCACTTCGATCTGAATTGAATTGTTTCTGTTTTAATATAGGCAGCATCGTGGCCGTGTCCGTCTGTGACCCTCATGCACCTGGCAAAAAGAACCGCTTCGTTGGGATCTGCATACAACGAACGGGACATGGATTGCGTGCAAACTTCACGGTTCGAAACGTTGTCGACTCTCAAGGTAGCATACGATTTTATTATTGCAAGTGCTGCTATGATAGTTCACTTGCATGCATTTGTATAACGACTCTTCAAGGGGACTACTCAGAGGCTCTCCAAGGCTTCAAGCACGACAATGATGTGTGCTTTTGTGATAAAGTGTGCTTTTGCAATTATGTGCTACTATTATAACATGTGCTGTTGTGATAACATGCTATTATGATGACATGTGCTTTTATGATGAAATGTGCTATTACAATTTTGTGTTTTTGTGATAATGTGCTGTTATTATAACGTGCCATTACGATAACACACATGTGCTGTTATAATAAACATGTGCATTATGATCAAATGGGCTACTGCAATTATGTGCTATTATTATAACATCTAATCTAATAAATCTAATAAAGCATTTGTAAAGCGCTTCTCACAGCAGAGCTATTCAGAAGCGCTCTCAGCGTGACAGGCCCATGCTCCGTTATGATAACATGTGCATGAGGCTCCATATTGTCAGTTTGAGAGTGTCTCTTGATTTGTTTGTCTCTATTTTTGCGTATCGGTCTGTCTTTCTCTTTCTCATTTAACCATTGCATTCGTACTTGCATTTTGTCGTTTCCGTCTTCAGGAATTGAAATCCGCTACGATATATACAGTCCTATGATCCAGAAGATCGAAGTCCTGCGGCTGGAAAAGCGACTCGACGAAGAACTCTTCTACCTGCGAGACGCTCCGGCCGATTACAGTACGGTTCCATTCGACATGGAACCAGTTGCTTTACCACCGAATGCTTCAGTGCCTGTCAACTCTCTCAAGGTTTGCAGCAGTGCAGAAAATTCGTATTGGTCAGAGTTTGTTTGGTAGAGTTGCGGTGTCGAATGTGTTCAAAACTCATTACTTCTTCTTTGCTTTAAAGTACTTTTACATCCTCCTCGGGTGATTGACTATCCACGAATCAGATTCACATTTCAGTGTGACCTTGCATCTGTAAGAAATTTCTTTAACAATAATAATAATTTCTATCTGCACGCAACGTTTTAATGCTGTTGCTTTTAGAGGCTCTTTTGCAACACTCACGGGGGATGAGAACAATGCACTTTATGCTTGAATTCTTTTTTTGTTTTAGTCTGGTATTAAGCTCGATTGGTCTTTTAATAAATGATTGTGTTATAATAAAAAATAATAAATTTAAAAAAAAAATAATAATAATAAAACGGTTAAAACCTGCTGTTTAACATCTGTTAATTTTTTGACGGCACTCAGATTGTGATCTAAGGTAAACAACAAGTCACTTATAAGAATCATTTGCAACTAGAGCAACCTGCTTGAAACGAAAACAACCCTTGGCTAAAATTGGCATCCAACGCGGGCATGAACGAACTGCTGGAGAAAGTGTTAAAAAAGAAAACTCAACTTTAGGCTTTAAACTATTTGTTGTGTTTCTTCCACAGGTGAAACTTGGTCCTCGGCCGTGGCACGAGCGCTGGGAACGTAAGCAGCTGAAGGGCGTTGAGGATCTCGGATTGCCCGAGCGGTTCTATGAGAGGGCGAAACATCCACAGATTGCCAAGACATTCGAGAAACACGACATCATGAAACAGTATAGGTAGGAGTTAGGATAGGCTTCACATATTTCTCACCACGTTGTTGCGTTCATCAATTATGTACTTGTAGTTTCAACTTAGTTAACATGTAAGCTATCACATGTTGTGGTAGTTCACAAGCAAGTACGTAGGTACATCCTTTATGGTATATCCAACTGCTAGCCGCAATTTGGTGTACATAGTGCAATAATGGGCTGAGTGCCTATTGTTTTTGAGAATGGTAGATGAAGGATAGGAGCAGTCCAGTCCATTAAGCTGGCCCTGAGTCAACCATTAGTATGAAGCTATAGCGATGCGACACAACTCGTGTGTAAGCGAGTGAGGGAAAATTATCATAGGGGAATATCCATTTCATGGGATTTTCGAATTTACATGGTTGCAAAATCTACATATAATTAGATCATAAAAATTCGGAAATGATTCTTCTAACAATTTCATATTCCTTGGCAATACATAAAGTCCTCTGTATATTTTTTGTATTTATTTAAATTAAGCATTTATAAAGAGACCAGAGTGGGATGCACAATTCAGAAGTGCTATGAGTGTGCAAGGCCCGCGAGAAGAATCAGGTTTTGAGAAGAGACCAGGCTGAAAAGAGGCTGCCAGACAGAAGTTTAGAGTGTACAGCACATTCAAAAGAGAAGGACCAATTGAGGCAAGTGATAGAGACGAAACCGTAGCAGTTCTAGAGTGAGGAACCAAGAGGTTTAAACAGATAAGTGTCTGTAAGGCATATATAGTATACTTAGCAAGTACCTCGTGTATTGTATATGCAGTATGCATGAATGTATTTATTTCATGTGCTCAGGGGCGGATCCAGAGGAGGGCAATCCGGCCATGGCCTCCCCATTTAGAATTTTTTTAATTTTTGACCAGCTATTCAGAAAGTTGACATGGCCCCCATGAGTAGTTTCGTAGGCCCCTCTCGACGCCAATGAGGTCCATATACGAGGCCCGTAAGACTAAAAAAAATCATCAACTATTTTTGCGGGTAAAATTGTATTTTTTTCTTGGGAATTCGAGACAAACGACTTTAAAAAAGTCATCACATTTTTCGGCGACCAAGACGAAAAATTTTCCCTGTCCTAAGACCGAAAATTTTGGCCACCCTCTTTGAAAATTTCTGTATCCGCCCTTGCATGTGCTGATATGTCAATATTTGTTAAGGATGTACTCCTCAATTGAACTCTTTTGATTGGACTGTGATGATCCATGTTGAATTTGATGATCCATGTTGAATTTGATGATCCATGTTGAATTTGATGATCCATGTTGAATTTGACTAATGCTGAATATATTTCGTGCATTTGTCTTTGGCAGAGAAAGCATAAACGATGTCGAGACGCAGAGAGTGATGTCCGAAGTCTACACCGGAATAAAAAGCATCGAGTCGGAGAAGACGAACAAACGCAGAGCGCGGGACAATAAAACTGCGTCGAAATCGGACAAAACTCTTCCAAAGAATTAGAATCGCTCGTTGTCGTTGTCTCTTTTCCGTTGTTACCTAAACGCCGCAGAGAAGTTGCAAAAAGAAGGTTCAGAGATATGTCGTGTTCAGTTTTTCTATGATGCGTAGACCGTGCAATATGTTGTTGGGATTGCCCACTTCAAGACTGGGAAGGGGGAAGTCTTGGAAAAGTTGAAGGTTTGAAGTGGAAGGTTTTCTCCTAGGGGCCGTCCATAAAGTACGTCACGCTATTTTTGACTCCCCTCCCCACTGTCACAAACTGTCACAAATCTCGGACCCCCCCTAAAGTACGTCACACTTTCGAACAAAAAATTTAAAAACAACCATTTACCTAACCCTCTAAACCCTAGGATACTATCCCTAATCCATCTGATAGTGACGTGTGTCCCTAAACGCTTTGATAGTGACGGGAAATCAACTTTTATCCCCCAGGCCAGGTTTTAGACGGGCCGGGTAGGATTTTAGGTACTAAGAACAAAAAATGTAATAAAGAATTTAAAAATAAATGTGTGACGTCACACATGGCCTGACCCTCCCCCTCTGTCACAAACTGTCACTTTCTTACACCCCTCCCCCCGGGAGCGTGACGTACTTTATGGACCTCCCCCTACCAGTTCATCAGACTTTCCGAGAATTTAAGCGTTGCCATCTGGTGAGCATTTGAGTCGGTCTGTTGATCAGTGAGAATAACTTTTTGTGCACATTGAGCAATTTTTTTAATACAGGTCTTGATTCATCGGGAAAGCCAAAGTTTGATTGAAAAGTCATGCTTGCTCTACTCCATCATATTATCTAGAGCTTCCCGGTCCTGGTTGTCTCACTCTTCAAATGGCTCTCCACCCCCATACACCTGACTCCATCATTTGTTGACCGTACTGCCACAGCTCGGTTCAAAAGCTTTGCCTGTGTCTGACCGACCAACTGGAATCCCTTTCTCGAGAGCTGCTGCTCGAGCTCCTTATGGATCATCCGTAAAAGGATGTCTCCAGAAAGTGTTCTTACGTTTTTTTTTATCTCTCTTGTCCGCATTTAACCTTGAAGTTGTGCTTTATCAAGTGTCAAATTACAATTTACAAATTACACATTTAACTCACAAATCCATGCCAGACGCGAAGCCAACAACAGTCCAAGTGGATTTAAAATCGGGAAACAGAATTCCATTGGAATGAATGAAATTCTCGTCTAAACACAAATGTAAGATTAGAAGATGGGCTGAAAACCTTTCCAGTTTGGTATTATCCAATGTCATTTTTAATGATAATTATTTACCTATTACTTTTCTACATTAAAATTTATATTAATGTCTTCCTATAAGATGTGAAACTATCGGGTCCTTTTTGCCTTTTCGGCCTCGATAAATCCCTGAAATCCGCAAGTTACTGTAGCCTACACAAGCGCAACAGCGTGATGACGATACGCTGATCCTGTCAGTTCATTCCTTTTCCAATCATTGTGCGAATTTTTTACCTTCACCGGTTTCCACTTTACCCTAGTCTCTTTCAGGGTGCGGGCTCACCTTGTCGCCGGCCACTTAGATTAGAGATTTGACCGGTTTGAACGCTACCCTGTCCATTCTGATGACCTTGACTGCTGCCGCTTTGGCGTCTAATGTGTCTGATCTTGAGGATTTTTACCATGACTGGTCGATGCGGCGTTGGACACTCTGCCGACCTTCGTCGCTTTGATGACGTCCACTTTTGTCGCTTTGACGGTGACCACTTTGCCGACTTTCGTCGCTTTGATGACGTCCACTTTTGTCGCCTTGACGGTGACCACTTTTGTCGCTTTGACGGTGACCACTTTTGTCGCTTTGACGGTGACCACTTTTGTCGCTTTGACGGTGACCACTCTTCCGACTTTCGTCGCTCTGACGGCCGCCACTTTTGTCACTTTCACGGTGACCACTCTGCCGACTTTCGTCGCTTTCACGGTAACCACAATGCCGACAATTGTCGCTATGACGGTGACCACTCTGCCGTCTTTCGTCATCACTTTCACGCGGACCACTGTCAACGCTCTGGCCGTCACTTTCAACATCTTGAGTACCTTGGTCTCGTTCGCTTTGACGTTGCGGCGGTTTGTCGGTCGATCGTCTGTACGGACCACAGCAGACGAGTAGATGCGAATAGACGATGACGAAGATTAGGAACGGGATGCCGACGAATATGAGCGTCCGGCCGACGGACGGGTGACCATAGGGATAGGACGGTTGACGCGTGTTGAGTATCACCGAACCGGCGACGATGGCTGAGACTCCTATGACGAATGCCAGGACGGTTGGGAGTTGGAGGAGCAGAGAAGATGGATGGAAGGTGGGATCCGTCGCCGGTCCTGAAATACGGAAGGATTATGTTGTAAAGAAACCTTGACGAATATGGCCTACGTCACTTAATTGGTTTGATGAATAGCTTATGTCACTTAATTGGTTTGACGAAAAGCCTACGTCACTTAATTGGTTTGAAGAATAGTCTACGTCACTTAATTGGTTAGGTGTTATATGACTCGATTGCTTCAAAACTGTGGCCGTGCATAGCTAACAAAGCCACAAACAAACACAGTTTAACACACAGACTTACCAAAATATATATAAGATTGAAACACATTTATTTATCCAGATCAGTCCATTAAGACGGAATAGTGGATACACAATCTGGAAAGCCAGAGTTTTAGGTGTGAACAAAACGGTTTGCAAACAACCGACCAGAAAGAATAGGCTAGATAGGCCTACACTGCAGGGACAGCAATGTAGTCAAAAATCCAGGTCCGTGCCTCGTTTAAATACTCGGAATAGGCTACTCGACTATTCCTATATGCAAAAAAACGTTGCAGTACCGGTAGTATAATAGTACAAAACGGAGTATCTCTTGTCAAGTTGGGCCTTTTGTTTGTATGTGTACTTGTTATAGCGCCCCTTCAAACTCCCTACTCAGAGGCGCTCCCGACTACAGAGCGGACACTGCATCGGAGTTTCACGCCGAAGCACTGAGCAATTGCGAGTGAAGGACTTGCCGAAGGTCCCTACGCGGCGACTTGAGGTGGATTCGAACCTGGAACCCTTCGGCTGCAAGGCGACGAACATACCCACTACACCACCGCGCCCCTTTATTATTATTCAGTCTTCACAGAATGCTGACACTGAAGAGTGAAGACATTTTATTTGAAAGTTACCAGTTGAGCGCCTCGAGTTAGTAGTTTTCATCGTGAAGCCGTTTCTTCTATGCAATATGAAGGTATTTCCCTTCCAAGAACGACGAGTTCCGTAGAAACCTAACTTACATCCACTTGGATGAATTCAAACCGTACTTTAAACTCAACCTTACAAGCCATTTCGTTCGAATATTTTCAGAGAGTTTTTAGGATTCACTGTTGTACGAAGTCCTAAGCAGATTGGAAAGTCATTCCTATGCCTACAACACGGTAATAAGTTTGTGCGACGACCTGCTTTGCGTTGTGTGCAGACCTGTTACTTCGCAGGTTACAATGCTGATTGTGACGTCATGTGTAGGCCTATTGGGCTACTACGTAGGTTACAATCCTGATTGTGACGTCATTCTAGAATAGGCAGTGTTGTTGAAAGTATTGGGCGAATGTACTTAAAGTAAAAGTAAAATGAGTTTTAATTACATAAGTAAAAGTAAAAATACTCAGCACAAATTTTACTTAAGTAAAAGTAAAAAGTATCCTTCCAAAATAATACTTTTAAAGTAAAAAGTAAAAGTACTGAGTCTTTCGATCTATTACTCAATGCATTATTAACATGGGCGGAGTCTAACAGGGGTTAGGGGGGCTAAAGCCCCCCAAGAAGCCCACAGTCATGTTTTCACCGTGCAAAAGGCAATTGTTTCGGGCTTAGCCCCCTTCCCAAGGACTTCCAACTTATGACTAAAAGAAAAAAAGGTCATCGGCTTTTTCGGCCGGGAAATACACAGTAGGCCTAAGTTTCATGAGGTTTGAACTTGACGACTAAAAAAAGGTCATCAACTTTTTTTCGGCCGAAACGGACAAAAATTTGGGCGCCGCGCCTTCTGGACCAAGTTTTTTTAGCGCCTCCCCCCCCAAAAAAAAAGCAAGCCAAACTCCGCCCATGCATGATTATTAACCTTCAAAAATATTAAATTCTCGATAAATTATGGTTATCGATGAGTCTAGCACGCATGCTTCTGATTCATTGTTACCAGAATGCACAGCTGAAGAGTTGCTGTACTGCAGAAATGGCAATGCATCCAGCGTCCAACACTCATCGAAAATCTATTTTTAGGCATGCAAATTCAGATGAGCTGTTTTAGCTAAGCATATCGAAATCTCAATTAGCGCATTGAAGTAACGAACATTGTAAAGAGTGTCACATAAATTGTAACGAAGTAAAAAGTACTGAAACATGAGTAAAACTTTACTTCGTTGAAAGTAAAAGCATTTCAGTTTCTTGATACTTCGTTACATGTGAAAGTATTCAAACTTTTACTTAAGTACAGTAACGCGTTACTTTTACTTCGTTACTTTACAACACTGAGAATAGGATATTCGTGTACTTTGGGTTGTGTGTAGGCCTATTACTACGTAGGTTACAATGCTGATTGTGACGTCACGTGTAGGCCTATTGGGCTGCTACGTAGGTTACAATCCTGATTGTGACGTCATCCTAGAATAGGATATTCGTGTACTTTGGGTTGTGTGTAGGCCTATTACCACGTAGGTCACAATTATACTGATTGTGACGTCAATCTAGAGTAGGATATTCGTGCATAATAATAGAGTACAATATTATTATTATTCGTGCATCGATTGACGCGCCAGATCTTAAAACAATAAATTATTTTGTCAC
This sequence comes from Lumbricus terrestris, assembly GCA_949752735.1. Classification (NCBI taxonomy): domain Eukaryota; kingdom Metazoa; phylum Annelida; class Clitellata; order Crassiclitellata; family Lumbricidae; genus Lumbricus; species Lumbricus terrestris. The sequence goes on along the minus strand of OX457047.1, from coordinate 2,592,170 downwards.
TATCTTAACAATGAATTTCCTGTTTCGAAAATGTGTGACGACTGGCATTCATCGTTTGACAATAATTTTCACTGGCATAATTGCAGTATCGGGGAACCGTGAGTGTCGGTTAGGGTCAGGTTAGGCGTCGTAAACGTCGGTTAGGGCTAGTGTCGTCATTAGATACTATCCAAAGATATTCCTCAGTTCCCAATACTGTTATTACGCCGTGAGTGTCGGTCACGATCAGTTAGGTGGCGCTCCCAGTCCAGTCAGGCCAAAGAGAAAGGTATAGAGCAACTGCTAGAAAGCAAGCTTAATATTCTTCCGATGTAGTATTCTAAATGCGGCGCAAGTGCATGGGAGCCAATTCTAAGTGGAGGGACCAACAACCGAGAATGCTCGACGCTGTCTGACCCCCGATGATCTTGTCCGGGGGACCAATACCTTTCCATCCCCCTTAGCCTAAGAGTTCAAAGCTCGACTGGATGCTATAAGACGGAGAGAGAAAAGATAAATAGGCTATAGGACGAAAATACTAGTGATACACCGCCAGACAAGAGCTGCTCATGGGCGTCCGCAGGAATTTTTTTAGGGGGGCGCAGACTTTTATAAATTGTCACAGGGGCTATATAGGTTGTCGAAAGCAACTGATCACTCCGCCTTCGTCGCTCGCTTCCTCTGCTCTGGCTCCCTGCCGATCAGCTGTCACGGAACACAGCATGCGAAAAATCATAGACATTCATTGTAAAAACTGTTATGATAGTCAAATTTTATGTGACTGTAATCTGACCTTACTGTTGAAATAACAATTGCAATCGTCTGGGTTCAGTGGGTTCTTATGTCCAAATTGATTTAGCACTTCACGAATCCGCTTCTGCTGTCTGAAATTGTTTCTGAAGTACGATATACATGTACAATATACATAGTTACACTCTTTAGGTCTACACAGAGACCTGATTAACGGTCGTCACTGGTTGTTGATCGAATGAATCCATGTTTCTACCCTCATATAAGTTCCATATTGAATTACCTTAATTTCTATGATAGGCCTACCCGCTGTAAGCCTAAGTATACTGGTATTTAGTTTAAAAAGTCTGACCGTCTACAGAACTTAACTTCAAGCGAAAACGAAACGCCCTTGGACAGTGTGTTCCGTTCCCAAATCCCAACAAATTGCCCTTCGCTTTGAATGAGCGGGAAGCTTGTGATCCCTTGTGTTGTGACCTCAATGATCAATCTGCCAGCAAGGTCGTAACTTTCCTCAGATAGAGGTGCTGACTATAATTATTCATCTGCTCACTATATACTTTATACTCATCCCTTCCCTAAGCTCCCTTCCCTCTCCGCTCGTATATATATATATATATATATATATATATATATACATATATATATATGCCACCCTATCAAGTATCAACTTTGATGTTACCCGGTGTGTTAATTCCTCTTCTCTCCCTCCTCTCCCTTTCTTTCTCTGTCTCTTCTACCCCTTCCTCTCTGTCTCTTGCTGGCAACCTCGCTATCTCGATCTGTTATCACCTCTCTGAAATCAACCAAGGCTGAGTCAACGCATCGTGTATAATAATAATGCACCTCTTCCTATAGTATATGTATATTATATATATATATATATATATATAATGTAGGCAGTATATAGGATCCCTCATGTATACTATAGAAATGCAGTATAGTTCCGAAGCTAGCGGGATATTTAAAGTGTCAAAACGCGTGTTGGCTGGCATCTAAGCTGATTTCTTATATAGTCAGTGTCAGATATATACTGTCGCTTCAGTCAGTGCCAATTAAGTTTGTTTATATAAACTACACTACTATATATGACTACATTCGCGTTTCATCGGCTGGCTCTCGTAGTTCTAGTGATCGCCTGTAACAACACAAGAGTCGCTGTTAGAGGAAACACGATACCAATTGCTTAGCAATTAGGCGATACGACTGAATGGCATTTTGTCGTATCGCGTTAACAGTGTTAATTTCCATATTACCACAAGAGAATCCTACAGGCTACCTATACGTTATGCGTCCAAAGAAAGATATGTGTAACCGATAGAACCCACCAATAATCATGTTGAAAATCGCATTGTAAATTTGTAATAGTCATAACCAAATAATCTAAAGTTATCTGCAAATATGCGGAAAATCCAGGGAGGCGCATGTCGGCCATGTATGAATCGGTTGGCATGAGTGTTCTAACTGCTGACATGTAGTTTGTTGGTATTTGCGTGTGCGTGTGTGGGGTCGGTATATGCGTATTGGTGTGTGCCGGTTCGTACGCGTATGTTTGTAGTATAGTAATAAAACGGATTATAATAATTATTATTCAGTTTTCTCAACATGCTGGCACCGATCGAAGAGTGATAACAAATTTAAAGTTACCATTTGAGTGCCTCGAGTTAGTAGTTTTCATCGTGAACCCGTTTCTTCTATGCACTGTGAAGGTATTTGCCTGAAACTGAAATCAGTTACACACGTGTTCCCCCCCCCCACGGAGCGTCAGGTGGACTTCTGCCAACCTAGCCATAGACCTAAGGGACAAAGTCCGTTGGATAGAGAAAGTTTACAACTCCGCGACTGGCTGCACTCCTCTATAGTGCCAGTCCCAAGCCTGGACAAAGGAGGAGGGCGTCGCTAATGATCTTTGTTGTCAAACACAGTGTCGTTAAATTGCAACTAGTATACCATAAGTTTACAATTAGTAGGCAACTATATCCTAGTGCCGTTCGAATGAAGGCGTCAAGGTTAACCAATCAGAGTTTTAACATTTTTGGAATCGATGTTGCGCCTCTGTAAGCGAAGACGACTTTATCCGAACCACATGTTTGCTGTGTATGCAGATCCCAGATGGCTAACAATCTGTATTCCATGTGCGACCTTATAATAATTATTATGCGCAAACCATTGGCAGTCGATCTGTATCGAATCCACATGTGTCCTCCATGGGCGGAGTTTATCAGGGGCTTGGGAGCGCTAACCCCCCCCCCCCCAGAAGACCCAGATTCCTTTTTACTGTGTGAATGGCATCTTTTCCCTGGCTTAGCCTCCCCCCTTAAGAAGGCTTTAGCCCCTCCAAGAACTGAAACCAATCTCCACCCATGGTGACCTAGCTATGCCTAATCAGAAGGACTGTTCACTCCACAGAGAGCAAATTATTATTATGTGGTTCCGTTGTTGGATGCGCATCTTTTCACCATCTGGACTCTATACACAATCAAATTTCTCGTCTATCCAACTTTAATCTATAGACCATAATAATGATCGATGTTATTGCTGTGCACCAAAGCATGGTTCACCAGAATCGTGTTTAAAAAATTATTTCACTATCAGTGTCTGGATCCATAGTCGATGCCAGACCTTTTTAAAGCATTTCACATTCAAATATTATTCTAATATCCTAATTTTATCTTATCAAATCAATTTCTTGATCTCAGTGATATAGAGATTAGTGTCAGACAATGATAATCAACCTAATCAGCCAATCAGGACAAAACAGCCAAATTTAATATTGATTGGAGAGAATAATTAATTAGGCCTATAGTATCACAGATTAAATGGGAACCTGAACGGACAAGATAAAATTAGGATATTAGGATAATATTAGGATAATATTATTAATATAGATAGATACTATTAGGATAAAATTAGGCCTAGGGCCCATTGAGTCTCAAGGTGACTGATGAAGATAGGCCTAATTAATATTAAAGGTAGGCCTAGTCGTATACAAGGACTACGTGCAGAGGACATTTATGCCCAAAATAAATTCTTAGCAGGGCAACTAATTCTTGCAGTCATAGGTAGCAGCTAGTCATTTGCCATTATAGTATACCTATTTTGCTCTTGGCCTAGCTTATGACCTGCCATACATTCTTCTGAATATCATCTATATATTACACTCATTTTCATTCGAGACCTGCTGAATCCCTCATGGCCCTGACGTGACCCCCTGCTGAAATTGTATAGCTTACAGCCATGACATGATTGTTGCAGGTCAACGACCATGTCGGGCAATGACTCTTTTAAAAAGCCACGTTGTCCTTACAAGGTCTACTCTGCATGCTGATGTACATGTATGTACATGTAGACTACCACCACTTTCTGGATTATCTTAACGCCATGCCCGACGTAAAATAAGTCACGTGTCGCTATACATGGTGTCATATTCTGGTTTACTACTCAACCTTAATAATGCGTGCCTGTGTAGGCCTATGTGTTTATGTGTGTGGATGTGTGTGTGTGTGTGTGTGTGTGTGTGTGCTAGTGTGTACGTATGTTTGTGTGTGTGTATGTGTGTATGTGTGAGTGTATAGCTCGAAATTGAGAGCATTAACCTGTCGGACACATCCAGTCATCTGGACTCTTGGAATGGATTTCACATAATGGTGAGTGTGGTCGATAATAATTGTTATAACGTTGGTAAAGCGTGCCATGGAGATCCCAAGTGGTCAAGCCTAGGAGGTGGGTACAGTCCATTAAACCGTTTCACTATACGGTTGACCGACTAGCCTATATACATGTAGGCATACGGTGACCCGGGAGGTCATGATTAACAAACGGCTAGGCCTACTATAGCCTATCCAGCCCTCGCCCAAGAGGCGATATATTTGTATATATAATTATGGATAATAATCATATATATATATATCCGTTGGAGAGGCGAATTATGTAGGATTAAGCCTAAGTAGGTGAAGCTGATTAATAAGCGTCACGTTTATCAAACTCTATTAGGACTACATAGGCCTAGTAGGCTACATACTACATACTCCGATCTCTCCCTTCTTTCTTCCAATCTCTCCTTGCTTTCTCCAATCTCTCCTTTCTTTCTAAGACACTTGAAACCTCTGCAGTTTCTACCTCTGCAGTTTCTACCTTACCTTGAGCAATCTGGTCTCCTTCCTCCAAATCAGTCTGGTTTTAACTTTTAGGGCCCACCATTCCACCGAGACTGCTCTCCTTTCTCTTCTATCTGAAATCTATTCTGCCGTTGATAGGTCTGAGCTCACCCTATTGGCTCTCTATGATGTCTCTTCAGCCTTTGATATGGTTGATTACGACATCCTTCTCAAGCGTCTTGAGACCTCCTATGGTGTTAAGGGCCTCCCTTATCTTGGTTTCAGTCGTACCTTTCTGAAAGAACCCAAATGATTATATCTGGTGACTCTCGAACCCAATGGGTTCGTGTTAATCTGGGTGTTCCTCAAGGTTCAGTTCTTGGACCTCTACTATTTATTCTTTACACGGCTGACATCTCTTCTCTTTTTCCGATCTGTAGTGCTGCTGGCCATCTTTTTGCTGATGATGTCCAGGCATTTGTCCATGGTCCCCCCTCTTCTCAGCTGCTTCTAGTTGGGCTTATTGAATCTCTCACTAATCATCTCCACTCATGGATGTCTTCTAATCGCCTTTCGCTTAGTACTTCAAAGACTCAATTTATCTGGTTAGGTACTCCTCAGCAGCTCCATAAGCTTGATCTTATTCTTCTCTCTGAAAAATTCCCATTGTTTTCCTTCTCTTCAAGTGTGCGTGATCTGGGTGTAGAACTTGATAGCTCTCTTACCTTTACCGAGCATATTTCCAATCTGACACGCTCGTCAAATTTTCATTTAAGACGTCTCAGAGTCATTCGTCGCTCTGTCTCCTCCTCCATCTTCACTACCTTAGTTCATGCTTTTATATGTTCTCGTATTGACTATTGCAATTCTCTTCTCATTGGTCTTCCTAAAGTTCGTCTTTCACCGATTCAGTCAGTTCTCAACTCAGCTGCTAGATTGATTGCCCACCTTCCCAAGTACTCTCACATCTCTACCTTTATGTTTGATGAACTTCATTGGCTTCCTCAACGTGCTCGCACACAGTTCAAGATCCTCACTCTCATCCTAAAGTCTCAACGGGGTCTTGCCCCAAAATATCTAACTAATGTTTTACTTCGTCCTCACTCAGCTTCCTCCCATCGTCCACTTCGTTCATCCAACAGACTTGACCTATTGGTTCCTCGGTCTAGAACGGCTATAGCTCAGTCTCGATCTTTCGTCTCAATTGGTCCTTCTCTCTGGAATGCTCTTTCTCCTTCTGTTCGCTCTACACTTCTGTCTGTCAGTTTCTCCTCTGCTCTGTCTCTTCTCAAAACCTGCTTCTTCTCGCGGGGCCTTGCGCGCTCTGAACGGTTCACCCTACTAGAGGCGCTTTATAAATGTTTAAATACAATACAATACATAACTATGGCCTCTAAACGGTGTTTCTAATAATATTTATTATTGATCCACGCAAGATCTGCCCCATAAGTTCGCTACACAGGTCTAGGCTAACACTGTAAACTATTGGCTGTTGTGATGACCTCGAACTGTCCATATTTGCCTATTCGCAGCAAAGCTCACTTGACAAGTTGACACACGCAAAAAATAGTCTACCACATTGCAACGTGCTCTTGCTGTGACAGCCACATGGCGTGAAGAGAGCCTTGTGGCTGATACTGCAGAACGAGTGCTTGTATACCTTTAGCAGACCTCGCATGTTAAATGAATTATCGTTTAACCTTGCAAAAACAACGCAGTCTGAAGTTGTACCGGAATAGACATTATAGCCTTCGATGCAACTTTTATGGCACTGTTGCATAATGAAGAGGGCATAAAAACGGTCAATGATAGGCTAATCAGGTCGATAGCAATTGCAAGACTTTGGCCAGTCTGGCTCTCATTGTGAGGCGCGGTGGTGTAGTGGTGGCGTCGTTGCCTTGAAGCCGGAAGGTTCGAGTTTCGAATCCACCTCGCCGCGTAGGGACCTTGGGCAAGTCCTTCACTCACAATTGCTCAGCGTTTCGGCGTGAAACTCCGATGCAGTGCCCGCTCTGCAGTCGGGAGCGCCTCTGAGTAGCGAGCTCGTAGGGGCGCTATGACAAGTGCACATACATGTACAAACAAACAAACATTGACCTGATTGTCATTGGCGGCTAAGACATGGTGGAAGCGCTCGCCTTGTTTTCGCTCGTCTTCCTCCTCCTCCGTCTCATAAAAGACCGATGCAGTGTCCGCGCTGTAGTCGGGAGCGCCTCTGAGTGGAGAGCTTGAAGGGGTGCTATGACAAGTATGCATACAAACTCTGTATATACGGACCTAAAAAATCCTTCTCTCACGAATGGTCTTTGTCATCGTCGATAATGATTTTGATGAGACAATTGGCGCAGAACAAATGCAAAATAGGTGTCGCGATACTAAGTCTACCCTTGATACAAAGTCACAGAAGCAGATCGAGTCTCCGCTGCCTGAAACTCTCAGACCTATGTGAACACATTTTTCTGATATGAGAGTTAATAGTTTAGGAATTATGCTCTTGTTAAATAATTTGGCAATGTAAACAAACGGTTTAACCTGCTTACACTATCTAGAAATTTTTATACAACTGTGACCCATATCAGGTTGAAAGGGAGGAGACTTTACTACAGCGGCAGATGAAATATTCTTTATCCTCCACCACCCGGATATTTTATAATTTATTAAGGGGAGAATTTATTCTGAAACAGATCCGCTGGGGTGAATCTATTTTGAAACAGAGCCTCCGTGGGGGGGACTTTTAGCGGAGGAGACTCACGGGGCATCGGCCCTATAGTAATGACATTGCTGTTATGTGATTATAACGTGTGGCCTAACTGGTCGTGCACTATAAACTATAAAGGTTCATCAACACGTATAGGCCTAGGCCTATTTTCTTTGTGGTATTGACAGCATGAGGCGTTCGTCCATGGCAGATAACTGTAATTGTTGTTGTTGTTGTTGTTGTTGTTGCTGTTGTTGTTGAGAACACTTTCCAGTTTAACTCAATGTGTGTGCACTGTGCAAGGCCATCCAACAGGAGCATCATAACTGTGTTTGTCAACAATTTTTTTTATTAAGTTCGCATAATAATAATGTTAATAATAATAATAATAATAATAATAATAATAGCAATAATAATAATAATGATAATAATAATGGTAATAATAATAATAAAAATAAAAATAATAATAATAATAATAATAATAATAATAATAATAATAATAATAATAATAATAATAATAATAGCAATAATAATAATAATGATAATAATAATAATAATAATAATAATAATAATAATAATAATAATAATAATAATAATAATAATAATAATAATAATAATAATAATAATAATAGCAATAATAATAATAATAATAATAATAATAATAATAATAATAATAATAATAATAATAATAATAATCCTTTTTTGAACAATCCGTTTGACAGACTACAACCGGTTACCCTGCAGTGTAGGCTACATAAATGCAAGTTAGGCTAAACGATTTACAAGAAAACAAATTACAAATCTTAAGTTTATTCTTAACTACTAACAGAACAGACGGCCTGCAATACAACGGCACTAGGCCTACTTGCAGGGGAAGTTGCAGCCTACAAAGCACGTCTATCCTACGGGGACATCGGAAATCGAACTCGACTCCACTTATTTCCATGCCATTGTGTAATCCAATGCACCACCGGGCACCTGTCGCAAAAACTTTAAGGCCGACGCTGGTCGTTAAATAACTGCTATCAAACCAATCGCTCACTTCCCTTGCTTGCTGTCGACGACCTATTCAGCTTAGGACCAGCGTTTACGAAGTCAATTATTCATAGAAAAGAAAGAAGAAAGTGGTCCATGCATGGAGACAGCAGTGCTAGGCCCCACTACTTGTGACCTGCTTTCGGGCCACGCTCCTGCTCAGAAGCGCGACTGGTTTGTGATTTAAGGTCGCGAGTAATATAATAGGCATAGCCTACCTAAGAGATATTTTATAATGTTCAACTAGGCGCTCACACCAAAATGCTGGCCAAGTAAAGCCCTGCTAGTGTAACTGTTTTCTGAACTCGCATATACGACCGAAAGTCGGGTTTGCCTGTAAATACTTCTTTAAAATGCATGCAGGCCGTTGCCTTTTGAAAGAGGCAGTAAAATTTTTAACCTGCTACTTTCAATGAAGATTGTCTTGTCATAGGACGATTCAAAAAAGGAACTCTTCATTCTGTTTATCGAGCTGAAAGCGTTGCAATAGCCAATAGGTCCACTGTGTTGCTGACGGTAAGATCTATTCATTTCTCGATTTACAATATTTAAGCTGCCAGCTATTCTTCATAAACCCTATCGTGATACCTCGTCTTCTCCTCACATCCATCGTCATTTCAGCTCTAAACATCACCCACCTTAGCCGTCCGTCTGTCTTCCTACCCGACTCTCCGGATCTTGACCCGCTGCCTATAATATATCGATTGTGTTTTGAATAAGTGCCTCTGAATAAGCTGGTTTCCGCGGCATCGCTTTTATGGGCACCGTTGACAAGTCTCGAGATTACGAGTAGGCTATACGGTTACGATGGCGATTGACATTTGTTGAGGTCATTATAGAAATATATGAGCCCCATGGGATGCGAACAAATTCCATGGACGTCTCCTCCCCGGGACCCTCTGGAACACACTATGATCTGGTTAGTCCTCGGTCGCGTACTGCCACAATGCAAGATGGAATTTGTTCAGTTTTCAGTTTCTGATTCTTACGGTTTCCTCCATGCAGTGTGTGTCTTCAGCTTTCGTTACTTCGAGATAATGCAGGATCATTAAAATGAATAATCATATTATTTTATGACAAGACTTAGTCAAGACTCCAGGCCAGAATGGACTGCATCATGAAGTTCTTACAAGAGTTTAGCATGTGTCATAGGCGTTTCGCTGGCCATTATATAGGCTACTGATCAATAAGTTCCAAGAAGTTCAAAAAGGTGTGTTGCCAGAACATTGGAAGTGTGCTAATGTTGTCTCTGTGTCTAAACACGACCAAGAACTGCGGGACGGAACTAGTGTCACTGCATTTGTGGTGCCATGTCAGGTTATGAAATCATTACTGGGCATAAAATGTTGAAGCATCTAGATGCAAATGACCCTTTGTCAGATAATCGATTTGAAATTCACTACAATGTCTGATTAGCCTGCAAGAAACATCGAATGGTGGTCAAAAATACGTTTTATGCAGGTGCTTCAATTGGTATGGAATGCCCTCCCACTTGAGCTGCGCCTGCAAAAGATTGATAGCAAAGTAAAAGATATGGAATTGTCGTAGTAATTATGGGGCGCGGTGGTGTAGTGGTGGGTTCAGTGCTTTAGAGCCGAAGGTTTCCAGGCTCGAATCCACCTTAAGCCACCGCTTAGAGACCCTGAGCAAGTCCTTCACTCGTTATTGCTCGTGCGCTTCGGTGTGAAACTCAGATTCAGTGTCCGCGTAGAAGTCGGGAGCACCTCTGAGTAGTTAGCTTGAAGGGGCGCTATAGCAAACGCAGGAAAGAAATAAAACAATAGTCGGGCTCGACAAGAGGCACAGTGGGGGAATGCCTAGATGCGGGGCGCAGGGTAGTTGCGCAAAGTTTACTGGTATAGTCCAGCCTAAGTGGTGTTTAGCATAGTGAAGCAGCGCGCTGTTGAGTAAAGGTATCTAGTTGGCAAAATTCTGCTCTCGAAGTTTGCCAATAGAGCACCTGTTTATTCCGGTGTTATGAATTTATGGACCGCAGTTTGAGCATTGTTAGGCAAACGGACCGGATAACTTCACGCTTCGTAAACTACAATATCAATATTATCAAGTTTGGTGTAAGCTACCTGTTCTGCAGTGTTGTGACATGGCTATTCAGTTGTGAGAAATTCACAACAGGGTACCTTCTGCGTCCAAAAGCTGGGGTACATCCAGTGCTGCCCGAGATATATCGGTTTCTCGTCCCCAACCCGGATTCCACCCATCCCCACCTCACCCCACCCCATTCTACCTATCCAGGGGTAACATGCATGCATTGCCCGGGAAATTTTGGTTTTCTCCCCACCCCGCCTCCAACAGGTCTTCGCCCCTCTGGGGTAACAGGCATTTATAGGTAAATTTCTGTTTTTCGCCCCAACCACACCTTTTGGGGCGGGTTTGTGCTGCAAGATTTCAGGTGAATTGCTGTGAAACTGTGGCAAGGTTTCGAAATAGGGAAATTTCGGATTCTGCCCCCCCATCCTGTCTCCCACGGCGAGGGGCATTTGCCAACCCATCCACTGGGTTGACCCAATGTCTTCTGTCTATAGGTGCAACGTTTCAGGTCAATAGCTGCAAAATTGTGAGTGTGCTTTCTCTCTTGTTGGATACAAGAATCTCTTACTTGATATGGCGATGCCAACTGGGTCTTGCTCCAACTTACATACTTCATTTTTGTCGGCCTGTGTCAAGTACTCGGACTGGTCGGTCCCTACGATCGGCTGATATGGAAGTACTCCTGGTCCCGTTTGCTCGTACCTCCAGCATGCACAGTCGTGCTTTTTCAGTGGTTGGCACGGTGGTATGGAACAGAGCCCTGCGCCGACTTGACAGTGTCGGCGGCGGCGCGCCGGTCATTTTTGGTCGGCGGCGGCGGTGCGCCGACAGACAAAAATCGACGGCGGCGGCGCCCTGAAAATGTCGGCGTCGGCGGCGCGGCGCGGCGTCGTGGAATTAGTGCTCCAGGGTCGCATGCCTATTTTAAATTTTTTTGCAAAAGCATCCTGTGTTATAAAGATATGCGTGCTCAGGAATTATTTTTGGCAATTGTCTGGTCTTATAAATTAATATTCATGAAAAACAATTATTCTCAGATAGACGTTTAATTAAAAAATTCTACAAAGGCTTGATTTAAACTGCAAGCCACTTGGCAACGTTTTCAAATCCAGGCCTCCGGCTTACGTAACCTACTATTAACTAATAGAAGTTAAATTACTGTTTGCGCAGTGGCGGCGTTACCTGCCTATTTTACTGTTGACTTGCGCTTCGACTCGTCACAAATTCTTGAGGTCCATTTTCTTGACGCGATCTACTGAAATTGTATAGCTGCGTGCATGCAGACATGCATACAAAGATTAAATGCATGCAGACATGCATACATACATGTATTCATTCATTCATTCATTCATTCATATGATAGATATATGAATACATACGTGCATTCATACATACACACACAAAAATAAATGCATACCCATATACATACATTACATACATGCATAAATACACACATACATACATACATACATACATACATACATACATACATACATACATACATACATACATACATACAATACATAGGCTACATACTGTGTTTACGTAGAAATGTTTGTCTGTCGCAAAGTGGGAGCTATTGTGAACGAATACAAAGTCATGCAATCTTGTCAACAGATGAGGGTACTTGCAGTTTTTTTAATTTTCCTTTGTCAAAGCACACTGAGTAGTAAAATTGATCAGTATTCACCAACTTTCCTGATTTAACGTCCAATAATCCGAACGACTTCCACGCGAAACTCTTAGCATCTTCCTTAAACCTAATTGCTATGCACAAGTCTTTCGGTCTAAGCGAGCCAAGTCACAATAAGCTACACTTGTTTTATGGGGAAAGTGTTTCTCGTTTCCTAATCTGATCCTATTTGTAAGATGTTTCTCAAATTGCTGACTAAATAGGATCTATTGGCCAATTGTTTATCATGCTTTATTTTGCATATAGACAGGCCTATTAATATTCGAAGGCTTAATTAATCACCAATTTCGCATAGATCACGTACAGCGTGGGAGTTTGATACTGGTGAGAAAAATAGGAATTAGGTAGTAACTGGCCGGCAATGGAGAATCAAAAGCCTGCCGACGCGACCAATCGCCTACATAAAATTGCAATTCGCCACCTCTTTGCAGTGTAATAGCAACATGTATCCTAATACTAGAGGGCAGACGGTTCTGTTCCATCTTAGCATATGGTCGGACTAGCTATCAGGCAAGAACGCGCACACACGGCAGAGCAATTGACTTAGGCCTACCTGGAGTTCTTTTTACCATCGTTGCTGTCATACTTTAAATCGAATCGCAAAATCCACAAAGTTTAAACGTTAGGAACACTGTTCCAAAAGTCAGAAAGAATAGGTAGAATCATAGGTTTCATAGCATTGACGCAAAAACGTTGTTGCCATGAATAATCGAAGTAGGCCTAGATAAGCAAAAAAGATAATATTTTGCACTGACGCAACACTTTTTTCACGAAATCATGCAAGAGATGAAAAATGCAAGAAAAAGAAATATAGTAATCAAGGTGGCATCGGCGGCGCGCCGACAAATTTTCGGCTGCGGCGTCGGCGCGCCGATCCAAGATTATCGGCGGCGGCGGCGCTCACGAAATGTCGGCGGCGGCGACGCGGCGCGGCCGGCGCAGAGCTCTGGTATGGAATGCCCTCCCACTTGAGCTGCGTCTGTTCCCTAGATCAGTCTCTAACACATTCTATGAGCACTTAAAAACTGTTCTGTTTGGCAGTGCTGGAGTCAGGAGCGCCTCTGAGTAGTTTTCTTGAAGATGCGTTATATAAATACTTGAATGAATGAATGAATGCTGCTGTTTAATGGCACTGTGTCATAACTCAGATGACTAGTGTCACCCTCCTTCTTTGCCCAGGTTTGGGACTGGCACCATCAGAGGGCGAGCAGTGTCGGAGGAACTATTCTGCATGCACCTTTTGCAAGCATCTGAAGGTTTTGTATCAGCGGCTTTGGACTGGGAGCCACTCTGAATAGGTCGTCTGGAAGGAATGATGTAATCCAGTGGTTTCGAACCTCTCTTCACCCTAGGGCCACTTTATCTTAGTTGTAGGACACGAGGCCACTTTTCTTGGTTGAAGGACATTAGGAGGCCACAAGGCAGAAAATTAATTGGCTGCCGGTAAGAGCAGATAAAATTTTTATAATTTTGAATCAAACTGTTTCATGTTATTTACAGACGTCAGAATAAACTGATTTATAGTCTATTAGAAAATAATCATGTGTTCCATCCTGTCCAAATGGTCCAATTTTCATATATTTTTCCCAATTCTTTGAGAGATAATGGCCATTTTTGTACGCCTGGCGGGCCACTTTTGGCCCGTGGGTCACGGGTTGGGAACCACTGAACTTTGTAGTCTACAGGCCTATATTACTATGTCTTCTGAATAAGCGAATGAATGTTGATGTGGTTCAATGCGGTCATAATGCGGATGCAAATGATGTTTTGATGTGATGTCAACAGGAAAATCACTGAGCTCACCAATAAAAGAACACAATGCACAAAAATGAGATTTTATTATGTGCTGCTTAAAATGGATACAGTTTCACAGTGACACGCTGGGATACATACGAAAATACATTCGTAAACATTACACGTTTTCTGCTCCATTTAAGACCCATTTGTTCGGTGACTATTTCGGTAGCCGTGCTGAAGTTGAGTCTCTTTAAGACGCTCTAAAACTGCTCTGACACATTCTCTTGGCTCTTTCAACTTGTTTGTGTGCCGTGGTCTGGTTAATATTTCACTGAAAGCGACCTTTGAACTATCCTTTGAATATTGAATTGAAGTATATTGCATACTATACACTTTCACAAAAGAAGCCTTACAGTTACAGTCATAAATCGACAAGTGTTGGGCAATATGAGCTAAGAGTAAACCAATCGCCCCTATAGCTATGCTATCTTGCCTTCTTTACTTATTTTGGCAATTAGTCATGGTCGCACACTTCTAGACTATGTCTTCTAGCCGGCTCTTCTTAGACCCGGCTATGACCCACTTGATCCGGTCTGGCACACGGCAGCAACTTCTAAAGGTTTAAGCTTACTATTCTTCTCCGGCCTAGAGATTTCCTTCTTTTGCCTTTTCAGCCTCTCACCTTGGCGTAACTCTGCCAATGGTCGTGCCAGGCCAAAGCCTGGGAAAGGGAGTAGGGCGACACTGATCAATCACAATTGCTTTGACGCATGCAGTGTCGTTAACAAGACTAGTGACCCAGACCAGGGTATCACCATTGCAAGAAAGCTTTTCTTCTCTGACTATTATACTACTGCTACCACAACCACTATTGCTACTACAATCACTATATATTACTATTAGGCTACAACCACCATTGCTACTACAACCACTATTACTACTACAATCACTATTAGCCTACTTCTACAATCACTATTACTACTGCAACCACTATTACTACAACAATCACTACTACTACTACAATCAGTATTACTACTACAATCACTATTACTACTACAACCACTACTACTACTACTACAATCACTATCACTACTACAACCACTACTACTACTACAATCACTATCACTACTACAACCACTACTACTACTACTACAATCACTATCACTACTACAACCACTACTACTACTACAATCACTATCACTACTACAACCACTACTACTACTACAATCACTACCGCTAGCAATTGCTGTGTTCTATGTAGTGATAGGCTTACGCATTAATTTCATTGCAGGTTTCATTCGTGCATAATAATTGAAGACGATGGAGTCGCTTCTCCATTGGGCGGACTACCTCGTCCTTATCGGGTTCCTGATCATCTCTCTGGCCATCGGAGTCTACCATTCGCTGACGGGAGGTCGACAGAAGACCGTCGCCGAGTTCATAATGGGCAATCGTCGACTCTCGGTCATTCCGACGGCCATTTCGTTGCTCGTCTCCTTCTATTCGGCCATCAACATGCTTGGATTTGCCGCCGAGATGTATCTGTACGGGGTCCAGTTGTTTCTCTTCTCCCTCATCACTCCAACGATCGCTGTGATCCTCGTGGAGCGCTTCATTGTCCCGTGGCTCTATCCGCTGAAGTTGGTCAGCGTCTTTGATGTAGGTCTAATTAAAATAATTAGTAATTATTAGTTAATTGATCTTTGTCTATTTAAAAGAAATGAGACAAATCTGGGCTACGCACTGCACACTACACATCGAGGGACATTCAATATAAGCGAAAATTAATCAATGTCGAGTCATTGACGGTGGACAAACGCGAAGCATAGGAATACAGTTTTAACGGTTTGGGTCCACTATTCCGAGGGTCCACTATTCCGAATCCTAACCCTAAACCTCGTCCTAAACCTAACAATAAACCTAACCCTAACTCACCCCAACCATACCATAACCCTAACCCTCCCCATCCCTAACCCTAACCATAGCCCTAACCTTCCCCAGCCATAACCATAACCCTAAACTTAATCCTAAGCCGCCCAACCCTAACCCACCCTGCCCCAACCCTAACCCTAACCCACTGTAACGCTAACCACCACCAAGGATAACGAACAAAATAGAGTGGATATTCCGAATAGTGGACCTTCGGAATAGTGGACCCTCGGAATAGCGGGCCGTTGCCGTTTTAACATCTTTTAGAGGTGGAAAAATACTCCACAGCATTTTATTGGCATTCAGCATTGCAGCACGAAGCACGTCGGTTTTTGAAGCTGTAATTTAATTCAATTTAACTGTGCAGCTGAAATAGCATTACGAGCAGCAATTAAATTATTTTATGCTTCTGATAATAATTATTAGTATAATCCTAAATATCGTTATTTTCTAAGTCTGGAGTGCGTTGCATTATGACCGGGTTTCCTGCAATTACGACTGATCGATTCAACTGCTACGGCATTGATCTTGCCTGTCTTGGTGTTTTTCAGTATCTGGAACTGCGATTCATGTCAAAGAGCATCCGGGTATTTGGAGCCACGTTGGGAATAATCACCGGGGTAAGGACTCTTATTTTTTCAAACGTAGCTGATTTAAGCTCCAAGTCACACGCAACGTGCCCATTTATTCATCCCCACACCTATGTACACACCCATAAAGTCTTAAAGACCAAGGCAAGGTCAGGGTATGGTTGATCAGGTAAGATTTCCGCTCAATTGGGACAAGGTTGTATAATTTTTGGGTCATTGAAAGGTGTTTAGATCTATTTTTGGCAAAGCAAACGTATTAATATTTCTGGTCTTCACAGCACAGTTCAGTATCTAGAACGACTTTTTAACTAGATGCCCCGCCTCCTCAATGAATCTCTGATTCGATTGGTTGGAAGTTAACTGAAGAGTTGATGCGAACATCCGTCTGAAGCAATAAGGCTGGATTGCTTTAGAGTTCTCTCTGTCTGTCTGTCTGTCTGTCTGTCTCTGTCTCTCTGTATCTGTCTCAGTCTCTGTCTGTCTGTCTGTCTCTCTCTCGGTGGGTAACTGGTTGAGGTCGACCTGTATTCAGCTCTCAGAATCTTAGGACTGTTTATGGGCTCTGTAAAGCTAGGTTAGGCTACATTACAATTCCAAGAGGCAAGATATAGTATAAATATATGATTGGAAAACTTCGGTCTTCAATATGCCAAAAAAGGCGAGTGACATAATCTGAGATTGTACTTTCGTTCAAACACAGGAAATGTGTCAGTATGGTTGTGTATTAATTTGTTTGTGTCTGTGCACAGTTGTTTATGTGGGCCTACTCGTGTGTTGCCACATTGTCCGCCACGGATATAATAACCGACACGCTATATTTACACCTTAATTAATGCTAGTATGCCAATGCATTTGTGGGTTCCCGTTTTTTTTAAATATTCTAGCCTGTTTCTAGGCTAATAAAATTCTAGTATGCATCTTGTCTTCCTGTGCTGCCTATAAAATACTTAGGCCTATGTATTTTAGGAATCACATTAACTACAATAATTTCTAGTTTGAATACTCTATTAGGCCTATAATACTTTTTGGGTATTTCCTGTGCCTAAAGTTTTTAGGAATCTAATTCATTTGGAATTTGAATATATTATGCTTAGACGATTGTCTAATGTTTTGTCGCTCTTTCGTCGGCGCGATTGTGTGACTACGCGCAGGAAAAAAGCGCGCAGTTGTCGGCACGCTTTTGTCCTGCGCGCTTTTATCGCATCACTCTGTCCGTCAGAGGCGGATCCAGGAATTTTCGAAGGGGGGGCCAAAAAATTTTGGGTTTGGGTCGAAATTTTTTTAGTCGTTTGGCCGAAACCAGAGTTTAATTTAGTCCCCTCCTATCATGGGGGGATTGATTTCCGGAGGGGTAGATTATGGACCTGAAAAGAAGTGAAATTCAGCTATATATGGTGCTCAAAATGTCCTTCTTGTTCACGAACACACGACCGTAGACGTAGTAGTTGTCCAGGAATACACTCGGCTTCATATATCCGCAGCTGTGGCCGCCAAGCAGTCCAGACCTCGATCCGGAGTACCGGGTGCATTTACTAGAGGTGCGCGTTTTTCGTTCACGCGTATTCATGACATCGATAACCGTAGGGCGTAGGGCGCGTCTGATTGAAGAGTGGCAGATGTTTGACCAAGTGATCATCGACCGGACCAGCAAACAGTAGCGTCTACGTCTACGGTCGTGTGTCCGTGAACAAGGAGGACATTTTGAACTTTCGATATAGCTGAATTTCGCTTCTTTTCAGGTTTTCCATGTTGGAAAGTTCAATTTTTTGGTGCTGCATTTTAAACGCTCATAAATTTGACAAACTCACGAATATTTCTAATCGGCTTTAGGATCTCGTGTAAATATGGTCACTGGTGCTCTGTTTAAAATTTCAGACAAATCCTAAGAGCTTTGACCGAGTTATTACACTTTTTGTGGGGGCTACTTTTTATCCGGACACAGTGTATATTGACACATTGCCTGGGTTTATACAAAAGTACAATCTCAGATTGTGTCACTCCCCTTTTGGGTCATATTGAAAACCGAAGTTTTCCAGTGATACCATCACTTGCCTCTTGGAATTGTAATGTAAAGTAGGCCTAACTCAGATTTACAAAGCCCATAATCAGTCTTAAGATTCTGAGAGCTGAATACAGGCCGAGGTCAACCAGTTACCCTTTTACCCAGAAAGAAAGAGAGAGAGAGAGGAGGAGCGAGAGGGAGTGAGGGAGGGAGTACGATGGGAGTGAGAGAGGCAGAGAGGAGGAGGAATAATAGAAACTGCCAGAGAGAGACGGAACGGGAGATGGATATGAAGTTGGAGAACGATTGAGCGAGAGAGTGAATGCTGCTGACAAATGATCCATTTTTGGGATCGGGAGCGCCTCTGAGTAGTCGTCTTAAAGGTGCGCGATGTAAATCCTCGTAGTGACCGAATAAGTGAAAGTCTAAACAATAAGCAGATTAGAAAATAAATATTACAAATGGTTCTCTGGCTGCTTCCTTCCCAGGTGCAGTTTATGGGCGTGGCGATGTATGCACCTTCAGCTGCTCTGGAATCTGGTATCTATAAACAATTCTTCTCTACTTACTGCAGTAGTGAGACGACAGTACTTCTATGTCACCTAAACATAAATAGCGTGCACTCAATGGTGCACTACACCACCGCGCCTCAAGGCGCGGTGGTGTAGTGGTGGCGTCATTGCCTTGAAGCCGGAAGGTTCGAGGTTCGAATCCACCTCGCCGCGTAAGGACCTTGGGCAAGTCCTTTTCTCTCAATTGCTCAGCGCTTCGGCGTGAAACTCCGATGCAGTGTCCGCTCTGCATTCGGGAGCGCTTCTGAGTAGAGGGAGCTTGAAGGGGCGCTATAACAAGTGCACCTACAAACAAACAAACAAAATGGCCACGTGAGTCATCGGGTCAAAGGTCAACCGGAAGAAGGGCCTAGTTTTATAGACCCAGGACCACAACTAACTTTCAAGGCTTTTCAAATAGATTGTTGTCAAGCCAATTTCATTCGTTTCGAATGGTCTCGAACATCTTTCTGTAAGAGATTAAATGAAAATAATATTCATATAAAATTATATGTAATATAATAATAATAGTTATTGGAATATTTGCTATTAGATATTTTCAATAAAATTGACAATGTGGTCAGTTTTGTCAAATTGACTAATAAGTTATTGTTAGAACTATTTCAATGTCGATTAAATAGCAATTTCACAAGTTAAAAACAAATCCCTCAATCGTGCTCTCGTGGGTCTCGTTCCGTTCGAATTCGTCCACCACCGCTTCATTTTCTACACTGCGTGTTTAACTTACGACTTACGAGTAACGAGTTACGATAGAGTTTAAACTGTTGAGCGTTGACAACTTTTCAATTTGACAACTAATAAGAGATTTACGAAAAATTACAGTGTTCAATTATTTAACGTCAACAATTTCGTCATGAAATAATTAGATTTTGTATATTTCAATGAATAACTCCTTAATTCCGTAAATCCCCATTTCAATAAATAACTCCGTAATTCCGAAATTCCGAAACCCTTTATCAAGTGAGGCCTGGGGGCAAATGGCCAGGTGGCCCTATCCTAGGCCCTGATTGGAAGTGACGTCATTTCGCGTAGCGTAAAACTGCTCTCTGTTATAAAAATAGACCATATACTGTTTCCCTTGTCTACCGGAAATTAATTACGTCGTACCTATTCTGGCTCTGTAATCTGTAATCTATGAACAATAAATCTCATCTACTAACTGTCTTCTTATTATTATTATTCTTATTCATTTTCGTCACATTGACCACCACAGTCATCATCATTAACCCACAGGAAGTGACGTCGTAACTATTTTGGCTCTGTAATCTGTAATCTATGAACAATAAATCTCATCTACTAACTGTCTTCCTCTTATTCTTATTCTTCTTCTTCTTCTTCATTTTCGTCACATTGACCACCACAGTCGACTCATCATCATCATCATCATCATCATCATCATCATCATCATCATCATCATCATCATCATCATCATCATCATCATCATCATCATCATCATCATCGTCTTTATCATTATCATCATCGCCACGGTCATCACCATCTTGAACAACAGAAGTGACAAAAAGATCCACATTAATCTAATCGTATCTACAAACTTCTAAAGCGACGCTCGAAAGCCAAGCGCCGGGGCACAAGCTTATTGACGAGCGCTGCGTTGGGCAGTCAGAATAAGAGACTCAGAGTCAGGGTCGGTAAGAGTCAGCTGCTAGGGCCGATAGCGACCACAGTAGCAGCACCGTTTCAATCCATTATCTCCGATTGAACATAAAACGTTAAGTTAAGAAATGAATGAGTAATTAATTAGTTGTTGTTTATTCTTCCTATCACAGCCACTGGTTTGCCGCTATCCGTGTCAATTCCAGTCATGGCAGTTGTATCGATGGCATATACAGCTCTCGTAAGTACATGTGTCCATCAGTAGAAAAGAAGTGAAGACGATTTGCACGTACACTGCATTGCAGGTGTTTAAAATTAATGTCTCAATTATAAAGAATCAGACCTGTAGTCAGAGAGCAAATTAGAGACCGAGACCAAGACAGTTCGTTTCGAGACTGAGACCTAAACAGTAGGCTCCAACAGCGAGGCAGCAAGGTCCGTGAAAGTTCAAGAGTCACGCCTGAGACGTTCGGTATTTATTACACAGGGTCGGACACATTTCGGAATAAACATTAAAAGCAGCTCACGAACTAGTTTCCCAACTGGCCGATAATTATGCCAAAATTAATGGTCTCTCAGAATAGATGCCTATTGGCTTTCTATTTGGGCCTACCATACCGGCGCACTACAACTTTATTGCGCAAAAGTTCAGAACTAGGCTATATAAGAACGGTTTGCACGAGAACATGCAGCTTTCAAAAGACAAGACTTTCGTCAGTTTCCTGAAAGTCTAGACTTTGACCTCTTGACCGGAATCGAGACTTCTCAAGACCGAAACGCTATCTCGAGACTATAGAGCTCTGCAAAGCCTAATGTCGAAATGAGTGACAGAATGTAAAAGTTATTCAACAATATTTTGTTTGAATAAGTGATTGAATGAGTGATTGAATGAGTCGAGATGAAATTTACAGTGATTGACATATCACTCGATCAACTTGGAGATTTTTAAAGTGGTCTTACATGTACAGTCAACGATTGCTGAAGGTCGATTATCAATCTTCAGATCAAAGTTTTATTGTCACTGGTCCAGACGCGGTATGTTCAAACACCAATAAACTATCAGCAATAATTGTTGTTAATATCGGATAATATTTATGTTGCAATAATGTTTCAATAATGTCGTCGTGTGTTCTTATAGGGTGGGATGCGAGCTGTTGTATGGACAGATGTCTTTCAGTTCATTACGATGATGGTTGGAACAATTGCCATTTTCGTCAAGGTATCTTCTAACACATTATTTTTTTATTTTTTATATTTCGCATTTGCTATGGTGCCCCTTCAAGCTTTTAGCGGCGCTCCCGATTACAGCGCGGACACTGAATCGGAATTTTGTGCCGAAGCGCACGAGCAATTGCAAGTGATGGACTTGCTCAAGGTCCCTACGCGGCGGCTTGAGTTGAATTCGAACCGGGAACTCTGAGCAAAAAGAAGGGGTTGTGCAGTTCTAAAAATTCCTTAAAAACAGCCCTGATTTTGGGCACTGCATTGCTGCCCTATATAGTTAAATTCAGCTCCTGGTTAAACGTGCTATTAATTTATTATATTATCTATTTCTCCTATAACATAATAACTAATTATATACTTGTATCTAGATTGTTGAGTTCTCTGCCCGAAGGCAGGTTCATTGGCTTAACGCCCTTGGGGATGGGATGAGTGAGGTGGTTTCCCCTTGCCTTGCCCACAGACAACTGTGGGTGAGCAACTTGTCCAAGGTAGTTACGCAGTGGCTTTGAGGTAGATTCGAATCTGCGACCCTATATCTAGATTTCATAATCATATTTTATAGATTTTTGTTATGGATGTCATAGTTTATATTGCAATTTTACTGTGGTTTGTTTGTCGGTTATAATTTAGAAAACACAAATGTGTTTTCTAAATAATTCTAAATATTATTTAATGATATTGAAGGCGATGATTGAAGTCCAATGTATTATTATTGACAGACCTATAATTAATTAACTTGCAGTAGAAAATGAATGAGAAGCTGAACTTTATGATTATGATCTTTTCCCCCCGAAGGGATTGATGCTGGTTGGTGGAATTGAAAACGTCTTCCTACTGGCTGAGGAAGAGGGTCGACTCATCTGGGCTGAGTGAGTAATCGTTGCATTTTATTGTGTTGTATTTAACAATTTAGTGCTGGGCACGGTGGTGTAGTGGGTATGTTCGTTGCCTTATCCTGCAGCCGAATGGTTGTAGGTTCGAATCCACCTCAAGCCGCCGTGTAGGGACCTTGGGCAGGTCCTTCACCTACAATTGCTCAGTATTTCGGCGTGAAACTTCGATTTAGCGTCCGCACTGTAGTCGGGAGCGCTTCTGAGGGTCGCTCTAACAAGTGCACATAAAAACAAATTTAAACTTGCAGTGCCATCGTCATCATCATCATCTCATCATCATCATCATCATCGTTGTAACGGATTGCCAAGACCACACTATGGCTCGATTGTTTGGGTGGTATTATATTCCAGATCTCAGAGCTGAGATCATGTTACTCATTTGCATACTATAATCCTATTCGTTGCAATGTGGGTTATTGCCCTATATGTCAACAAATCAACACGTCGAGTGTTTAATATAAAAATAATATTAGCATATGAATATTAATATATGTCAACACGTACAGCACACAAATCTTTCCTCTAAGGGTTTGGGATAATGTCTGATTTAACACAATCTTCTATTAAATAGCCTTAGGCCTACTTAAAAACCAGTACTGATTACAGTAATTTTGAGGGATATAACTTTAATATCTACCCTGCCGCGTTGAATTCTTTAGCTCTTGTAATTTTTTCACCACCGGCCAGTCTTCATCGTATTCTCCTCAATGGCTGATCTCCAGGCTGTAGACTTCATTTCTCCGTTGCGGATAATTGTCGGACTTTTCTTCTCAAAAGCCGAATATCTTTGCTGTCGCTGTTTACGGTTTGAACAGTTCTTGTTCAATGTCGAATTTACAAACTGTTGCGACTTTCATTTACCGTCCGAAGTAACCTTTGTAGATTATTTATCACTTCGCAATGTCACGAGGCGTAACCTTGTAGATCTAAGGTATACGCAGTAAACTGCAACGCATACACGCTCTTACCGGTAAGTAAAGCGTTCTACCGATCGTTCGTTACGCTCTTCGACCTTCAATATAGTCCACACTTTAGGACACTAATCGTTCGTTACTCCGGCTTCCAATCGTTCCGAATGTCACGAAACCACACGATAATATCCGACAATAATTATCAACAACTTGCGACCGTTCAAACTTCGGCCATTACGTTCTTCCTTCCCAGACTGAAGATGCTCAACGCGCCGGCGCAGCAGCCGATCCTTTTATCCGCATCTCATTGGCTGATGCCGTGATTGATCATTGTTATATTCCGCAATGTTTACCCCTATTTAATATATATTTTGCCCCTAAGTACTGGTTATAGCACTGGTCAATTAATTAAACAGAGCAATGTGAAATTTCTCAATCAAATTATTAATTAATCATTAACTAGGGTCTCTGCCTAACTTAACATGTGTAATTAACATTCAACAATATATATATAGCAGGGTAAGAACGTATGGGTGAGATCAAGGATATCGCTACAACAATCATCATCATCATCATCATCATCATCATCATCATCATCACCACCACCACCACCATCATCGTCTCTATTTTCATTATCACATTATTATTGTAGTAGCATTAAATGTTTTCAAGTTTCGAATCCTGATTATTCTTGTGGTTATTAAAAAATAAACGTTGCAAAAAATTTACTTGCGTCATGATATTTGACTTTCATCATTATCTTGCGACAGTTGGAGCTTCGACCCACGAGAGCGCCACACCGTTTGGAGTCTTGGGGTCGGAATGGGAATCGCGTGTATCTTTGGATACGGTATAATGCAAGCGTCTGTTCAGAGGTTCTCAGCCGTCGAAACGCTGCCAAAGGCAAGAGCGTAAGTCAAACATCTCCATCTTATTCCAATTGTGTCTAACATTTTTTTTCTTTTATCCTTTACCTTCCATTTTCTTTTGAGGGATTTGGGAGGCGTTATGCTGGCAGATTCATATACATGTATGTGCACAAGCTAAAGTCGAATACGCCCCGGCACAAATCTTTCAATAATTTCCATAACCCGCAATACGCATGAGACTTTAGCTTCATACGAGTCAAAGCACGATCGATTGGGCGTGCATGTCGCGGCCGTTACCGCGCAGCAGGAGCCGAGGTCGCACGAGAGGGACGGGGTGCAGCGCCGCCGTCGCCGCAGCGCACGAAGGGTGCCTCCGCCGCGCGAATTTGCCCTGCAAAATTTTCGGAACTTAGCGTTTTCGACTTGTCGAACACAGATTTCGACCAAGTGGTGCGTGTCTGCTACACCTAATTCGGCTTGTAATATGCCGCTCGCAACCCTAACTTGCATTCTTCGCTCACTATAATCGTACTTTGCTGAAATCGATGACTCATCACCTGTGCGTCACATCTTTTGTTTCCGCAAATCGTAAGACTACACACTCTCCCCCACCCCATATTTCGCCAACTTAACACATTCAACCCTAAAAATTCATGTAATGCGCCACCTGCAAACCTAACTTTACCAAAATTGCTGACATATTGCAAACAATGAACACCTTTGTTTCCACAAAATGAAGAATGTGCCCCTCTCCCCACTTCACGCTTTGCATCTTACTTCGTTCCCCATGCAATCCCTGCATTTCATACTTAGTGCTTCGTTCGCCATGCAATATCTGCATTTCATACTTAGCAAATTTATAAGTTTGACTTCGTACATTGGTAATAGCACGTGTCTGACATTGAAATATTTCGAAAAATCCAAGTCCTATTCGCTCGCACAACTATCATACTTAACATTTTGTCTGTACCAATGTTCAATTCCTGCAACCTTGCACCTATGAATTTCGTGCAATTGCCTTATACATATTACAATCTTCGCTGTTTCATGTGTCCTTACTATCTTAATTTAGAAAAATTGCTCAAAGTATATATCTGTAACTTAGAAATTTTAAGAGTTCTCGTGTGTGTGTGTGTGTGTGCAAAAGATTGGCTGTGCATTACCTTGTAGTGGGAAAGTTGTTTGTGTGTGTGTGTGTGGGTGTGTGTGTTCGTGTGTGCGTGTGTGTGTGTATGTGCGTGTTAAAGATTGCCTGTGCATTACGTTGTAGTGGGAAAGTTGTCTGTGTGTGATAGATGCCATTATGTGTATGAGAAATGCCATATGTATTAGTTATTTGGTCATGTTCGGGCAGGAAAAGTTGCGCGGGCGCCACCTTGGGAGCTGAAGTTTGTTCATTTTGGATGTTAAAGTATTGATAAATTCTGCAGATGCGCTACCTAGGGATTTGAAGCTTGCGTGTTTCCATGGCTTTTGGTTTCATGTGTATGTGTGTGAAAGAGTGAAGATGCGACATCTTGTGAATTGAAAGATGCATATATGGGATATTTGGACTTAGACTCGTAAGAAATGCTGTGTATGTGTGTGTGTTTGTGTGTATGATGTAGAAAGGTGACCATGTTGCCTCCGGCTGATAGCACTGCTGCCCGATTCATCGATTTTTGTGTTTCTGTGTGCAAGGAAGTAAGAAATGTTGCCATCTTGGACGTGAAAGGTTGAAGTATTTGTCGGTTTTTGAGTTTGTGTTCGCAAGAAAGTTAGAAATATCGCCATCTTGGGGTTGGAAGGTTGAAGTATTCATCGGTTTTTGAGTTCGTGTGTGCAAGAAAGTTAGAAATTTCGCCATCCTGGGCGTGAAATGTTGCAAGGTTCTTAAGTTTTTGAGTTTTCGTGTGCAAGGCTTGAGAAATGTCGCCATCTTGGGAGTGGAAGGTTGAAGTATTCGTCGGTTTTTGAGTTCGTGTATGCAAGAAAGTTAGAAATGGCACCATCTTGGGAGTGGAAGGTTGAAGTATTCGTCGGTTTTTGAGTTCGTGTGTGTAAGAAAGTTAGAAATTTCGCCATATTGGGGGTGAAATGTTGCAAGGTTCTTAAGTTTTTGAGTTTTCGTGTACAAGGAATTGGGAAATGTTACCATATTGGGAGTGGAAGGATGAAGTATTCGTCGGTTTTTAAGTTCGTGTATGCAAGAAAGTTAGAAATGGCACCATATTCCGAAAGGAAGGCTGAGCGATTCGTCGGTTTTTGAGTTCGAGTGTGCAAGGAAGTAAGAAATGTTGCCATCTTCCAAATTGGCGGTTGCAGGATTCGTCAGTTTTTGAGTTTGTGTGTGCAAGAAAGATAGAAATGGCAGCATCTTGGGAGTGGAAGGTGCAAGGTTCTTAAGTTTTTGAGTTCGTGGATGCAAGGAAGTAAGAAATGTTACCATCTTCCGAAAGGAAGGCTGAGCGTTTCTTCGGTTTTTGGGTTTGTACTTGCTTGAAATGTAAGAAATATAGAAGAAATATAAAAGAAAATGGCGCTTGTCTGCTATAGTTTGCTTAGTATTGTAACAAATTCTGAATAATTGTCATAATTTAGTATAATTTAATTGTATTTATTGTTGTTATATACATATTTTCGAATAAAATGACGAAAATTGATGATATTTTTGGTACATATGTAGGAATTATATTCTTCTGAAGGGCTCATGTGTAGGTTTTAGCTGTTGCTGGAGGCTTAAATTTTATACATGTAAGTCAAATTTGTGTATTTGGCGTGAAGGCATGGAGGTTTGGAGGGTGTGGTGGAATGTGGATAGGATTTCTCGCCTTCTGATTGGTCGCTCACTAGGTTTCTCGCTTACTGATTGGCCAGCTCTTGTGTGTAAAATGAATATTTGTGAGTGGGGAGGGGTGGAATGGATGGTTGAAGGGCGCGGTTGAATGCTGTGGAGGCTGAGAGATGCCATGCCTATGGAATCTAGCCTCCTGTTTGCGCCCTCTCTAAGTTTCTCGCTTCCATAATGTTCATTTCCTGTGTGTAAAATGATTATTTGTGGGTGGGGAGGGGTGGAATGGAGGGTTGGAGTGTGAGGTTGAAGGCTGTGGAGGGCGAAAGATGCCATGCCTATGAGATCTATCCTTCTGATTGGTCGCTCTCTAAGTTTCTCGCTTCCATAATGTTCATATCCTGTGTGTAAAATGATTAATTGTGGGTGGGGAGGGGTGGAATGGGGGGTTGGAGTGTGAGGTTGAAGGCTGTGGAGGGCGAAAGATGCCATGCCTATGAGATCTATCCTTCTGATTGGTCGCTCTCTAGGGTTCGAAGCTGCGTGCTTGTGCAGTCCTTGTGTGTAAAATGCTTATTTGTGAGTGGGGAGGGGTGGAATGGAGGGTTGGAGGGTGAGGTTGAATGCTGTGGATGGTGAGAGATGCCATGCCTATGAGCTATAGCCTTTTGATTGGTCGCTCTCTAGGGTTCGCTGCTGTCTGCTTGAGCCGGCCTTGTGTGTAAAATGATTAATTGTGGGTGGGGGAGGGGTGGAAAGGAGGGTGAGGTTGAAGGTTGTGGAGGGTGAGAGTATATGCTGAGTCATTTAGGGTTGATGTGGGCCTTGCGCGGCTAAGTAGGGTTCAATTTACAAGTGAGGATATGAAATTTGAATGAATTGTGGGAGGGTGCCGAGGAGTGGAAGCCAGTGCAGCTCCTATAATGCCCTGCGGCACTTCCGATGAGTCACTTCTGGTCGGAGTGGGGCTTGCGCTGCTAATTAGGGTTCGTTAATTGATATAATTAATAAATTCTAATTATTATTAATTAATATAATATAATTGATATGACCTAATTAATTTAGCTAATTATCGTGACCCAATTAATATGACCTAATTAATGTGACCTAATTAATATGCCCTAATTAATGTGACCTAATTAGGATTACCTTGACCTTGGCCATGACCTTGACCTTGACCCCGATGACGTCACTGGTCACGTGACAATTGGGTGTTAAAGGTTCAGTCTCTAACTACTTACGTAGGCTACATATATGTCTATATAAGAACATGCATAACATACATTGGCCTTTCTGCTTCCTTTCTTTCTCTTGTTAAGACTGTCTTATTCGACCGGGGTTGGACTGGGACCGCTCCTGAATAGTTAACCTTGAAGGAGCTCTATATCAAATTCTCAGTAAATAAATAATAAATTGTACAAGTGAGCTCACTTGTGCATACGTACAAACGTTGATGCGTGCATAATTATCGTAGGCCTACGGTTCTTGACGTTTTTTTTATCATCCTTATCTTCAAAGTGTTCTCGAAATCTTGTAGAACGATTCTGTTGAACATTCCTCCAATTATCGTGATTAACATCTTGTCCTGCGTGATTGGGCTGATCGTCTTGGCTTACTACTCGAGCATCAAATGCGATCCTCTCGTCAACAAAGAAATCGCTAATCCTAACATGGTCATACAGTTATTCCTTCTTGTCGCTGCTATCATCCATCTTATGATTACAATAAATTACTGTTTTGAGGATATCTCCTCGAGAAATCGACCAGTGCTGTTGGAGTAAGGGACTGACTGCGCCAGCATTTCAAAGCTCTTCTTTTGTATTACTATGAACTAAAAATCGTCCACACATTTATAATGCATCACGAATTATCGAATCAGATGCTTTTTTGTTAAATTGAGTCGACGTAATCGCTATCGTAAATTCAGCATGTCTTGGGCGTCACTTTGAAGCGATGAGCAGCAGAGCAGGGCACCAATTTAATGTATTTGCGAGTGCTTCGTCCCATCAGAGGTTTTTGTCAGGAGATTTTCACGTAAGACACGAGTCCGGGTGCGAGAGACTAGGGGGATGGACATGATATGCTTCGAATGGTGTCTTTAGGAGGCTGCTTCCAAGGCAGGGGCTTGGTTGGATCAGAGTAGTTGGATAAGAGTAGGTGGATTATAGAGTTGGTGGATAGAGAAGACGGATTGGAGTAGGTGGAATAAAGTAGGTGGAATAGCATAAAATTATGTCAACTCAGAATATCTCCTGAATCGACCAGATTGAAGAAGGCTGAGGAGGAGTGAGTTGACATGCTATGGCATGCTGACATTTTGTAGCATTTTATTGCTTTAAAGTTTAAAATAAATGACGACGTGTGTGTCACTCGTCTGTGCAGTTGCTTTCCTACTTCGTTGTCACAATATTCGCCGATGCGCCAGGATTTTCTGGACTTTTCCTTGCTACACTCTATGGAGGAGCACTAAGGTAGTAAACGTACTTGGTAATTTACAGATTTAATTATAATAATTATAATAAAGAAAATTATGAGGTTTATCACTATAATTGGTAGGCACTGGAGTGTTCTATCTTCAGATTATTTTGTAGACAATTAGACCTTGTCCATGTCCTAGAATGTTCATTCGTATAATTTGTTTGTTTGTATGTGCACTTGTTATAGCGCCCTTCCAGCTCACTACTCAGAGTCGCTCCCGACTACAGAGCGGACACTGCATCGGAGTTTCACTCCCAAGCGCTGAGCAATTGCGAGTGAAGGTCTTGCCCAAGGTCCCTACGCGGAGACTTGAGATGGATTAGAACCTACAACCTTTCGGTTGCAAGGCGACGAACATACCTACTACACCACCGCGCCCCACAAGTATATCGGCTACATGTAGGCCCTATTAGGGGAGAGCGGGGCAAGACGCCCATGCGGGGTCAGATGCCCATCCCCCGTATTTTCACAGTTTAGCGTTCCAAGCAAGTTCTAAGCAAGTATACTATTTCCTGACACAGCCTCATGCATATTAATATCAGTAATTGCGATATTAAAGTTGTTGGCCAGTCGTTATAACTAAAAGTCTGTTTTTAGGGTCTGCGCTGTAAGAAACTCCTAACAGTTCTAAACAAAATTCAGATTGGTAGAATCGTTTTTTAATAAAGTCATTAATCTGGTTTGCTTAATAATCAATTGCGAACTTTATGCTATGATTAATTTTCGGTTTAAACGTAGACGATAATTTATAATCATTTTGTATTCCAACATCCCGTTCGGGGGCAAAACGCCCTGGGCATCTTGCCCCGTCTGGGCAACTTGCCCCCGTCATAGCATTGTAGGCTATTTAGTTAACAAATTAGAAGGTCCGTATAGGTTAATAGTAGTCATGTTGTAGAGTATTATCAGCCGATTTAAGTTGTTATTCTATTATAATGATTGTTAGATAGGCAACTGTAGGCCTATAAAAATGAGAAACCTATCGTGGAATATATAGGTTGGAATAACTGACACTATGGAACTTGGGAAAGTTAGAAATGGAGTGCTAAGCAAGCGGAAGGCGCAATTACTGCATGGCATCCACAGAAAAACACTTACTAGACATGTATATAATCTTGTTGTAAAGCCAGAACATCCTAACATCCTGGGCGTTAGTTGCAGAACTTTGCTAATGGCATGAGCAGGTTTAACCATGTATATATGTATGTATATGGGTATATATGTATGCATGCATGTATGTATGTATGTATGTATGTATGTATGTATGTATGTATGTATGTATGTATGAATGTATGTATTGTATATGCGTGTATGTATGTTTGTATGCATGTATATATGCATGAATGCATGTATTGCATATATGTGTATGTATTCATGCTTACGTGTGTGTGTATGTATGCAAGTATGTATTTAGGTATGCTATGTATGTATGTATGTATGTATGTCTGTATGTATGTATATATGTTTCCATGTGTATGTATGTTTGAATGTATGTATTGCATATATGTGTATGTATTCATGCCTACATGTGTGTGTATGTATGCTTGTATGTATGTATTTACGTATGCTGTGTATGTGTGCTGTATGCATTTATGTCTGTATGCATATTTGCATGTATGTATGTATGTATGTATGTATATAACTATATATGTATGTGTGTGTGTTTATATATGCATATGTGAATGAACGTATGTATGTATGTACGTACATAATACATACATATATACATGCATACATAAATATACTGTATATGTATCATGTATGTATGCATGTATGTATGTATGTATATGATATACATACATACATACACACATACATGCATTCATTCATACATACATATATACATATGTTGTGAACAATAAAACCTTGAAATTTCATATGATATACATGTGTTTTTGTCATTGGGGCAAAAGGCCCACCGATGGGCATCTTGCCCCGTGCATGGGGCAAGATGCCCATTTTAAGGTCATGTACTTTTTGTGTCTAAATATTCAAAAATGAAAAGATATTATATTGTCGCTTGGTGATTATAATTAGGAGTCATACAGTATTTGCCACACACATTTATTTTCAATTCATACAATTTTTCATGCCTGAAAATTCAAATATTCGTTAGCATGGGCGTCTTGCCCCGCTCTCCCCTATACTCATAATTAAAAAATCAATTTATTGATGCCAGTAATAGACCTACGAAGCGTCCAGCAACAATAATAATGAACATGATTAGCGAATCACAGACAAAAACAAAACATCGATACAAAAGAATAGGCTATAACGGATTTGATGGGAACAATATTATGCTAGCCAGAAGGTACTAGGCTATAGTCCCGCTGAAATCATGGACCCATTGATTCCTAGGGTGACTGTTGTTGTTTACAAGGATACCTCAAATGTAGGTCTGCTCATTTGCCGACAAAACGATTCCCAGAATCTTAGCTTCCATTCTATTTTCCAAATAATAATTATTTGTAGACCTACGTTGCATTGCTTTGCAGTTTACAATAATATTATTATATTTAATTCTTTGTTTTTGTTCTGTGTATTCATCGTGAAGTACGATGTCTTCAATGCTGAGCGGCACAGCTGCGAACTGCTGGGAGGACATTCTCAAATACAAACTAGACCATCTGACGGAATCAAGAAAGGCTTTCATCAATCGACTTTTAGGTTTGCTATTCAATCCTAAGTTCACTTTATACTCGACAATATTTCGGGTGTGTTCCGACCTCGACGCATTCTATTAAAAAAGAGAATTAGCGGTGATTGGTAGGCATAAGTATTTTTATTAGTTTTTAGTTATTTTCTCGGGTAGGTATATTTAGCGATTTCTCTGGAAAGATAAGTTAGCCCAATTTTTCTGGCATAAATAATCAATTAGTACGCAATTTCTTTCTTTCTGCTTTATGATCATAGGCGCAACCACCCTATGGGACCCACGGGACGCATTCCCCCAACTTTTGAGTGGTCCCATTGACTTTATCATTATGGTCCTCCCCAACTTTTAGTACGTGATTCATTTGGTCCCCCTCAACTTTTAGGGCGTGATTCATTTGGTCCCCCTCAACTTTTAGGACGTGATTGCACCTATGTTTATGATATACTGTAGATACATAGATGGATGGATGGACCGTGGACAGACGGACGGGTGGATGGAAGGATTAATGGATGGATTGATGGACGGATGGAGAAACGGACAGATAGACGTACACAGAGAGAGACAAATAGCCTACCTGGCACCCATTTACTCGCCACATCCACACTCACACACAAACTCAACCATTCAACTACCCATCCGTCTGCCTGCTTATCTATATGTCTGTCAGTCTGTGTCTGTGTGTCTGTCTGTGTGTCTGTCTGCTTATTTATCTGTCTGTCTGTCTCTGTCTGTCTGTGTGTCTGTCTGTCTACATATATATCTGTATGTCTGCTAGTGTGGTCCTTAGCTCCATGTAAAAATATATTTTAGAGAATTTTAAACGGGGCACCCTCCTAACTTATACCTTTAGGTTAAAAAATATTAACACTGAAAATTTTGGCAGATTTTTTTGAGTTTTAGGGGTCGCTACCGGACGTAACATATATCAATGTAAAGACACAGGCGAAACATGGAATATCGTATATGGTATACTATTACTAGTGTACATGTATGGTTGAATGCACAAATTTAAATAAATTCTGGTGGGCAATGGACCGTGCTGGAGGTGGAGTAGTGGCCTGTGGACTGGTTTACTATTTTGGACAAAACGCATACACGGACATAAAAATGTTTTTCCAGTTAATGTTTCCATTACTGCATCAGTCTTTTGCGACGATAGGTATACCGTATATTTCTTCACAATCAATATAGCAGTCTCTGCATCTGATCCTCATTATTTGTTTAAAGCTTGTTATACTTGTTCATGAGTGTCACTCCACGCTTTGTAATGTCATTCACAACTTTCACTGAGCTCGCAGTGGCCTAGTCTAACTTGAAGTTCTCGTGTCGTTTGACCATGTATATCAACGTCTTATTGGAGAAAACTTGAAAAATCTCGTGTTTTCCATGACAAAATCTTCCAGTTGCATTGAGCTTATTACAGCAGGTTCCAAGGTTCTTCTTTGAAGTGGATGTTCGATCCAAGTTTTGTCCAGAGTAGTAATCATTTGGCGCTTGGTATAAATGGAAGCCCCATAAATCAAAGAACGCAAAAGTCACCAATTCCTCTGAAAGATACCAAAGGTCATCTAAACATTTCTTCATTGCAACGTCTGCAACTGCACTATTTTATCTCCCTGCATTTTGTCAATGTGTTAAAGATCTGCTCTCTACAGGTCAAGTTGAGGAGTATAGATGGTGCATACGATGCTTGAAACCACACTTTGATGTATAACAGGCAGATGTCAGCCATATCCTTTATTCTCTTCTTGTTGACTTGAATTATTTCTTGAACATCCATATTTTAACACTGTAAATGCTCTTGCCGATCAACCTCGCTCTGTGCAGCCCAGCGGAAAAATCATTATGTCCTTACCCTTCGGTGAACCAAGAGAAAACATAACCACTGCATTCAACTTAGGCCTACTTTAGGCATATGTGATAGCGACATGCACTCTACAACAAATCCTTGTCCAGCTTCTGTTCCAACAGGATGCAGGCACCATTTCTAAGTCGACTGTTCACTGATGTGGTGTCAAAGCACACAGATTTGATTTGATCAGTAATGCCCCAAGTCACAACCGCTTCATACACTGCAGACACTAAAGATTTTCTTGTCCCGATGATAACTTCTGTAAACCGAGGATCTGGTCAACACTCTAGAAACGAGGACATGAAGACGGTCTACTATTTCTTTACAGTCTGCAGTCTGCAGATGTCTTCCAACAAATTTCCATCCCAGTGAATTATTAGAGGAACTCCTGGTTGGCATTCAGCTTTCAAGTTTTCATAAATTTTTTGCCGATTCTTTATTCACTCCTTAAGCATTGAAAAACAATAGAGATTGAACTCTGCGAGATCATTGCCAAGACATTGTAGTGCGAAAGAAAGTAGGCCTACAACTGTTGCATTTCTGTTACTCACTTTCACCGTGGCATTGTCAAGACTTAGGTCTATTGCCAACTTTGTGTTCTCTTTGACAATGGCGAAATAATTATTATGCAATATACACGAAAAAAACAAAATGAAGCGAAATTGCCGCCAAAAGATGCCATGGCTGTGAATGCATTATGAAAAAATGCCAATAAAATAAGTAAGTAGGTGGCAATCACGATGTCGGAGATGCTAATAAATATGTGAGTATAGTTGTCTATCAAATTCTATCATAGCGATTAACATGGTTGGAAAGCATATTAATGGAAATTGCGCATAGTGGACCACAAAGCCCAAATTAATTCTAACCTTGAACTTTAACCTCTGGTAGCGACCCCTAAATGTCCTCAGATTCTCTCCAAACTTTTTCTCAATTTTTTTCTCATCAATAGGAACCAACTTAGAGGGTGCCCCGTTATAAAATCAAACTTTTAAAAATAAGGACCACCCTAATGTCTGCCTGCTTATCTATCTGTCTGTCTGTCTGCTTATCTATCTGTCTGTCTGTCTGCTTATCTATCTGTTTGCTTATCTATTTGTCTGCTTATCTATCTGTCTGTCTGTTTGCTTATCTATCTGTTTGCTTATCTGTATGTCTGTCTCGGTCTGTCTGTCTGTCTGTCTGTCTGTCTGTCTGTCTGCCTGTCGGCTTATCTATCTGCCTGTCTGCTTATCTATCTGTCTGCTTATCTATCTGTCTGTCTGTCTGTCTGTGTGTCTGTCTAAAGCGCCGGTATCTATTTGATTGACCTTCAAAGCCTTTCAATTTTTCACTCTAAAAATTGTTGTCACGAGTAAATAGTCGAGTAATAACCTAATATTGATGTAGCCTATGAAGTTTTGATCCTCGCTATTCATCTTCCATTGTAGTAGCCTAAGAACTACTTTTCTTCACTGTGGTACTTTTCTAATTGAAATTTCACTTTCCAATCTATGAAAACTGCTGTAATGTAATGTAATGTAAATTTCCGAGAACTTCTCAGCGCCCACAAAAGCCACGTCAGGGAGATCAGGTTATTCACCAAATCAAGTTCGCAATAGCCAGAGCTACCATCTTCGTTCCGATGCTAGGTCATATACAGTGGCGGCGCCAGGATTTAAGTTTTGGGGGGCTGAAATTGCGAAGGAGAAAATTTTCCGTTTTCGCAAAAATTTCTGACGACCTTTTTTTAGTCATCGGCCAAACCAAAATCTCAAGAAAATTTTCCATTTCAGCCGTCAAAATTTCTGACGACCTTTTATTAAGTCATTTGGTCGAAATCTTAGGAAAGTGGTCCTTTTTCGTATCCGTCAAACTGTCTGGCAAACCTCGTGCGTACCTTTGCGGTTTTTTTTGAGGGGGTGGTTTACTGTCAATACCGCGCACACAATACCGCGCACACAATACCGCGCACACAATACCGCGCACCTTCAATACCGCGCACGATCGTTACCGCGCACGATCGTTACCGCGTGTGTTTGCAAATTTGTTCAATCCAGCTTCTATTTTAAACCTATAAATACCTTCATCCAGCTTCTATCTCTCGCTCGTTATTTTCGTCAATCCAGCTTCTTTTTCAGACATAGAAATACCTTCATCCAGCTCTTATTTCTCATGCTTTATTTTCGTCATTCGAGCTTCTATTTCACCTGTAAAAAGCCATCATCCAGATTCCATTTCTCAATGCGTCACAATCGGATTGACGAAAATAACGCATGAAAAATAACAGCTGGATGAAGGCATTTATAGGTCTGAAATAGAAGCTGGATTGACGAAAATAAAGTATGAGAAATGGAAGCTGGATGAGTTTTTTTGGTATGAAATAGAAGCTGGATTGACGAGAATAACGAGCGAGAAATAGAAGCTTGATGAACCGAATACCCTCGTACGATAAAATACGGAAATTGAACAAATTCGCAAACAAACGCGGTAATGATCGTGCGCGGTAACGATCGTGCGCGGTAACGATCGTGCGCGGTAACGATCATGCGCGGTATTGAAAATCGCGGTATTGTGAGCGCGGTATTGTGTGCGCGGTATTGTGTGCGCGGTATTGACCGGATACCGCTAAAGGAGGGGGTTAATCGTGCAAATATTTCATTTTTACATGTGAAAAAAATGGATGGCATTTTTAGGGGGCTTAGTCCCCATAGCCCCCCTTGCGCCGCCACTGGTCATATAGCCTACCGGGAAGGTCAAGCGGAGGAAATAGCGTGATGCTAAGGGTGGTAGTCGGTGATGATGGTGAAAAAACGGCTGCACCAATGATGCCAATCTCGGATGTTTGAATCAGATCACGATGCTTAGTTCTTAGCTTAGCATTTGCAGGATTAACATATTTTCCTTGTGGCCTTGTGTTCCAGTTGTGTTCTTTGGAGCCCTGTCCATTGGAGTGGCTTTCCTCTCGGCTACTGTTCCAGGTCCCATCACACAGGTAGACTTCTCGTCAACGATTTTCACGCTTCTCCTAAGAGTTGCAGATTTAACTAATCGACTGCTGAAGACGTATTGAAATCATAAGAATAAAAATTAATATAATGGTGACATATGAAGTTTATCTGAAAAGGTTGCTGCACCAATCATTATGGTGCCAATCTCGGATGTTTGAATCAGATTACGAAGCTTAGTTTTTAGCTTAGCATTTGCAGGATTAACATGTTTTCCTTGTGGACTTGTGTTTCAGTTGTGTTCTTCGGAGCCCTGTCCATTGGAGTGGCTTTCCTCTCGGCTACTGTTCCAGGTCCCATCACACAGGTACACTTCTCGTCAACGATTTTCACGCTTCTCCTAAGAGTTGAAGATTTAACTACATGTATAATCGACTGCTGAAGACGTATTGAAATCATAAGAATAAAAATTAATATACTGGTGACCTATGAAATTTATCTCAGAAAGATAGGTCTCCTAGTACTGCTGCTTCTGATGCAACTACTACTAATAATAATACTAAACCACTACCGGGTACTATTGCTTCTGTTATTGACTTGCAGGTTCTCATGGCCATGAGTAGTTCAGTGACTGGTCCAATGATGGCCCTATTCGTTCTCGGTGCTGTCTCCAAACACGCCAACTGGAAGGTTAACATAGTTGACATCTTTTTATGTTTGTGGTGATGGGTGTATCATAATAATTATTATGCTCTAAAGACACATCAAAAATCTAACTCGTTCACTTTTCTCTATAAATATTATGTATTTAGCATAATTATACACTATACAGTTAGCTCTAATTATATTCTATTTTAATATACAGTTAATCAATTCAGCATAATAATTTACAGTTTTTGCGGTTGCCACAGAGACACAACCAGAAGAGATGAACAATCGACGTGAATCAAACATTTACACATGCCTACAGTTTCTCTAACCGAGTTCTGGCTATTTGCAATAATTTCACTTGTATATTGTGATGGTGACAAAGGTGCTGTCGCAGAAGTAGGATTAGACACGTTTATATTTTGATGGTTAAAGAAGGATTGATTATTGATGATTGCTATTATTTTCAACCTTTTTCAGAGCTTAAAGTGTGGCTGGACGGTCATGGACGGCGTCCAGGCACTTATTTTTTAACTCTCAAACCGTTTATGCCACTTATTTGGACAGCAGAGCATGGATAAGTGATGGGCGTCCAGTCAATTCTTTTTCTTCACCTTAAGCGCTGCCTTTATTATTTTGATGACGATAGCAATGAGCATAGTAATATGGCAAATGATGGCAATAATAAATAATTTCTATGTGAAAGTGAATGAGATAAGACTTATTTCTGTTCAAGGGAACGTTAGTTGGAGCAATCGTAGCCGTAGTGATCACCTTCTGGCTGGGCATTGGGTCAATGATGGTGGGGCATTTGCATCCTCCTCTGCCCAACGTATCCGTCGCGGGATGCCATCTTAGAAACGGTAATTCCACTCTCTTCAATTCGACGCTGAACTACACCAACTACACTAACTACACGTCGTTCGATATCTCTGATGAAGTCAGCGTCACAGATAAATGGAATGGAGCAACAGAGACTCAAGCGGAACCCGTAGGCAAAATGGTAATTGTCTTGTAAGCACTGTCTTCGAATATGCATGATGCTACGTTTTTCACGACGACGAAGAAGAAAAGGAAGAAGAAGAGGAAGGAGACGGTGAAGAAGGAGAAGGAGAAGGAAGAGAAGGAGGAGAAGGAGGAGAAGATTGAGAAGAAGAAGGTGAAGAAGGAGAAGAAGGTGAAGAAGAAGTAGACGAAGGAGAAGACGAAGGAGAAGAAGAAGGAGTAGAAGAAGGAGAAGAAGAAGAAGAAGGAGAAGAAGAAGGAGAAGAAGAAGGAGAGGGATGGAGGGTGAGAAGGAGAAGTGGAAGAGAGTGGAAGATGAATGTGGTGGGGGATGCTGGGTCTGGGATGGGAGGGAAGAGGAGACTGAGAGGGGAGAGAAAGGGAATAGAGGGGATGGAAGGGAGGAAACGGGTGGGAGGGAAGATGAACGAGAACAGAAAGAAGAGAATGGCAGTCCCTTAAGTTAACCCTAACAGGCGTCTCCGTCACCGCCTCATCCTCCCACTGACTTGAAGGAATCCGTTCCAATAATCAGTTTACTAATTCAATGGTTTTTTGTTTCTGCAGGATCATCTTCGAGGTCTGGAGAACTTCTACGCCATGTCCTATTTGTGGTTCTTACCATTCGGAGCCATCATCGCTTGCGTCGTCGGTATCATAGCATCCTTAATAATGAGTAAGTACAAGCTTTTGTTTAAGCAATCATAACTGCCGTTGATTTTTTGGGAACTTATGTGCTTCCTCTTTCCTTCGGTCTCGGCTGACTTACGGCTCCATTCAAATCGTTTTATGATTATTTTTGTCTGAGATAGGCGTAGCCTAGGCCTATACGTAATTCTGATCCCTCGATAACTTGAACATTAATCAATAGAAGAAGAAAATGCCCGTAACTTCACTTGGTCGT
Organism: Lumbricus terrestris; assembly: GCA_949752735.1. NCBI lineage: Eukaryota > Metazoa > Annelida > Clitellata > Crassiclitellata > Lumbricidae > Lumbricus > Lumbricus terrestris. Next base: position 2,552,288 of record OX457047.1, on the reverse strand, counting down.
CGTTGGGATCCAGGGCAGGAAAAGTACCGGGGAAAGTAGGCTACCGCGGAATGCTATCGCATTGAATCGCTGGAAAGTAGGAGCCAGTCGCTGAAATAGGGAAGCGGTCTTGCTTGCATCTCTAGACATCGCGCTGAGGTTCTGTACCAAAGATTATAATTGTTATTATTTTTAAGATAACCATTTGCTTTAAAGGTTCTCGTCCATACCGTGTTGAATAAATGAACGGTATTAAAGCGCTGTCTATTATTAGGCTAATAATAATATATAGATATTCGTTTAATTCGTGAAAAACGTCCAGGCTGACACACCGCAGCCCGGTTACATGGTGACATCAAGAGAGACAAACATCATAAAATGAAATTAAAACGTCTTAATAAAATGATCATTGTTAATGAGATTGAATGATATTATTATTATTGTCAACGACCTCGACCGTTACTTCTATCCACCTGATGTGTTGGCCTACGAGAGAGTAAATCGGATCGTTATTTCGAATGTAACGATGTGCTCCGCGGTCAAAATAATTATTATTTGACCTAATAAAGTCATTTTCTGATCCAAGGAGCTCCATTCTGGTCCCATCTTGTGTAATCTTGTCCAGTCTATTTATTTCTCATTTATTTATTTCTCCATTACTACAGCACCCCTACAAACTATTTACTCAGAGGCGCTCCCGACTACAGCACAGACACTGCATCGGAGTCTCACGCCGAAGCGCCCGAGCAATAATTGCAAGTGAAGGACTTGCTCAAGGTCCGTACGCGGCGACTTGAGGTGGATTCGAACCTGCAACACTCAGGCCTGCAAGGCAACGAGCATACCCACTACACCCCCTCGGCCCAGTCGAAGGCTTATAATGGTTCTTATGATCCAATAACTGGAAGTGATGTTTAGGGGAGGGTGCCCCAAGACGGGACGGTGCACAAGATGAGACGATTCAGTTTTCTCGCAGTCGTTTTGCGCGTTTCTTTCTTATTAGCCTTCAATGAATCGACGATTACCTCGGCTATGTATGTACGAGTTTCAGTCCCTGTGTTGATGATATCCGATATACAGATAAACATTTTTTGTTTCGAGCTAGTTAGCTTAAGATTTTGCGAGTTTAAATAATCGCATAAAGTCATCACTGTATGGACACATTTTGAAACGTGTTTGGTGGCAAGACACAGTAAAATATATTACCAAACGCATGTATTTTGAGATGAACGATAATACGTTGTGTTTACATCAAAAATTGATGCGTTCACACATCATGCATAGAGTGCACAAGATAAGACATGCTTTGTGTGCCCAAGACGGGACGCGTCCCGTCTTGGGCACGCGTCATATCCCAATGGTGAACTACTCGTCCCATCTTGGGCACCCGCAACACACCAGCTGTACAGTATATGCACAGTAAAACAATTTATTAGTCAGGATATTATATAGGTCGGTGCATTCAAGCTTTAGACCACGCAATCAATTAGTGGTCATGGCTGCGCTAACTAGTGTTGTGTATTGTAAATCATTTTTTCGTGTGCTCGTTCGATGTGGGATCCCTCCCCCCATTTGTCAATTCAGCCTTGTCCTGTTTGGTGAGAACTGTGCGATGACGATGCATGTGCTAAAACTGCTTGTTCACAGTGAAATCATCAATCTTCTGAAGTTGATAAATTAAATTAAGATGTTTAACATGGGAAAAGAATTTGATATTTTAATGTCCCATCTTGGGCACCCCGGTGCCCAAGATGGGACGATTTGTAGGTCAATAAAAGTTCATTGTTTCGTTTAAGCCATACATTGTTTTCTTGCAAATTGCTTGCCAGATGGTGGTTAAAGGATCAGTTTAAAGGAAGGAAGAAGTAGCGAATATGTAATGTCATCAGCAAAGGTGATTTGGAGGAAATACTGCGAATCGTCCCGTCTTGGGGCACCCTCCCCTAGTTTGTGCACACATTTTTTAAATTTAATTTTCATAAGAAAATGCCACACGACGTTGCAATTAATTTTTGTTTTTAAAACAGGGGACAGAGAATTGGAGGCGAAGGTGGATGAACGACTCCTCATCAGGTTCTACGGGTGTGGGTGCCTGGACGGAAATTTTAGCGAAGATCAACTGGAAGACAAGACTAAAGGATCGCGTCGGGAAAGTGAAGTAGGCGCCACAGAAATCCTTTTTTGTTGTCTAATGACTTGCGTGTCACATCAGTGTTTACAGAACAATAACATAGGGCCTACATTTATACAAAAAATCAACAAGAATTTGTTTATAAACTTTACAATAGTGCAGACAAGGCCGTAGCTAGGGAGTGTTTTGGGTGTTTGAACACCCCCGAAAGGAAAACTGTGAAAAAATAGAATGAATTAATGACATTACTTTGTCTGAAGATTTCGGTTTGATGACAAAAAGTCATCAGTTTTTTTCGGGAAACTGAAGAAACGCCACCCGAAATCAAATCCTGGCTACGGCCTTGGGTGCAGGTCAATGAGTCAACCGACAAAGGTCTAAAGGTTTAGACTCACTCGGTTGGCTCATTTACGAACTTAATTCTTGCATAAGTAAATTCGGAGGATCAAGATCGTGATAACCGTCCATCAACGTCATCGGTGCCATCATTTTATCGTTGCCGTCGTCACGATTCTTCTAATCTTTTCAGACTACAATCTCTACTTTCTTCAATTCTTTAAATCGTCCGCAATGCAGGGCTGTTTTTAAGGAATTTGTAGAACTGCACAACCCCTTCTTTCCTGTCCGATCCTCCATTGTAAATAACTCCCAATAGGATGACAATGATCTTTTTATTGGTTTTGACCACACAGTAGGCCTAGTGCTTCTATACAGCTGCACGAATCCATTTAGAACGGCACATTCTGTGTACAACTGCCCGTTAAAAAAGCCCTGCCGCAATGATTGAAAGATTGTCGACCTCACCGTGTTGAGAAGCACATCATTCATTTACCGCTGACCTTCATTTTTGTTGATGTTAGGACGTGAACGGAGCAGACGATGACGTGCACGACGACCTGGAAATGACACCTCTAAAGAAAACGGAAAACGGGTTTCACAAAGAAATGAAACCCGACCTAACGCCAGAAACTGAAAACGGTTTACTGCTAAAGCAAGACGATCCTTGATGAGCATCTTATGGCGCAGACGCTTAGGCTCGACAAGAATCGCCCCCGGTGAAACAAATGTCTATTTACAACACACAGTAGGCTACAGTGGCGGCGCTACCGTAGGGCGTGGATTTGACGTGCTGATTATATTTTTCTCATGACCTGCTTTATGGACTGTCAAAAATTGTCTGGGATTTCAAAATCTCTTCTTTACAATTTAAGATCTTGACGCGACCTGCCTAAATTGTTTTGCTTCGACCGCCACTGACGCTGTATAATAATATTATGGTTACGACGCTTAGGGCAGTGCTTAAAGTGTAAAAAAAAGAAGTGCCAGGACGCTGTATTGTATACGGAGACTTACCGCCCCCCCAAAAATTGACGACTTTTTTTTACCAAAATTTTCGGGCAAAAGAGGAAAAAGATAGCGATCCGCCAAAAAAGTTGATGACTTTTTTTTTTTAGTCATTCGCCAAAATTTTCGGGCAAAAAGAGGAAAAAGATAGCGATTCCGCCGCCAAAAAAGTTGATGACCTTTTTTTTTTTTAGTCATTTGCCAAAATTTTCCGGGCAAAAAAGGGACTTTTCCGGGGAAAAGATACCAATACATCCGTCCGCGTAACTACAGGGACGCCGTCCCTGCAGTCATGGACGACCGTCCTGGCAGTGCTGACCAAATAAGTCATAGGACGGCGTCCCGCCTCGAAAATAAGTGCCGGGACGCCGTCCCTGACCGTCCCAGCACACTTTAAGCCCTGGCTTAGGGGCATAATAATTATTATGGCTCTTGGTAACTGAACCACTTTGATAATCAGATACTTTCAGGATTTTCTTTGAAGGAATTTTTAGAACTGCACGACTCCTTCTTTCCTTTCCCATCATCCATGGAAAATTACTTACAATCGGAGGACAAAGACCGTTTTTGCTAGTTTTAACTGTACAGAACTGCTTCTACAACTGCACATTTAGTGTACAACAGCACGTTTAAAGCCTTGGATACTTTTATCTGGTATGTAGCCTAAAATAAGAAAACGTATAAGGTAGACTTATTTGCAAATGGAGCAAGGGAAGTTGTGATTATCTATGATGATGTGTGATGAAAATGATGAGAAAAAATGTGGCGTTCCCATGGATAAATCCGAAAACAACAATATGAATATTTCCTGCTGAATATTAACCCCTCTCTCGATTATCTGAGCTTAGACAAGACTCTTATATAGTATTTTTCAGATTTTTTTATCGCACTATCTGATACTTTTTGTATTTGGCATCTAAGCTGTCGTATTAGAATCGTTTATTCTGGTTAAACGCTTCCAGAGATCGCAGTTGAAATACTCGACACAACGGAATGACCTTAGCTATGATACAGACAGTTGATTATATTGTACTGTAGTTGCTTATTGTCACTACTTGGTCAAATACGTTTGTATTGTATTAAAGCATTTACAAAGCGCCTCTGGTAGGATGAACTGTTCAGAGTGGCGCTGCAAGTGCGCAAGTTCACGAGAGAAGATGTAGGTTTTGAAAAAGGCAAAGAAAGAGGATGTATTACCAGCTGGATGCTGAGATATTATATATAGTAGACGGGGAAGTTGATAAAGAGTTCAATTATGATAAATATACTCTTCAGTTTCAATGTACATTTTATAATTACTATAATTAGGCCTATATTAATTTTGTCTAATTGCTAACAAAAACTGATAGACACACCGTTATCAGGTAGGCCTACAAAAAATTTAGTCAAATCGGATATATAGGCTTAGGCCTACCTGTGATTGTCTTTGTCCATGTCAATTGAATTTCTTAGGATGAGTGTAGAAAATAAGACAAATAACACTGGACAACACACAAATTGCCTTCTAAATGAAAATGGCAAATCTTTACTAATTTTGAGGTGCTGAACACGAATATGATAGTAAAATTTGTCGATTGGCTCTAGTTTAGGAGAGACAGAGATGGTTACGTACAAATGTCTCAGTACACATTGAATCGACCTACATATGTGGGTAACAATAAATTTCTCAACGCTGTATTTCAAACTACATGTACATAATAGCAGCACACAATTATGTGACATATTGCATCCCCTGCCATGCACCCCTCCCCCGTGTGCAAGAAATTTTCCAAAGTACATGTAGTTGAAAGACGAGAAACTGGCCAATGCCCTTTACTATTCCAATTGCTTGGAGAGAACCAGGAAATCACACGAAATGACTGCTACTTCTGCATGGTTCCACCTCCTTCTGCAGGCATGACAAGGAAAGAGAAGGGGCCAATAGTTTACCCAAATATCCCATCTGCAATCCGGCCCGTTCCGCAGGCAAAGGAATTCGCGTTCCGGATCCACGGAAAGGATTTTTCATCGATTCAGACGATGGGGAGAGAAGCAAAGTGACTTCAGGTTCTCCGCAGCCTTCGACCCACACAATCTCACCCAAGGTGAACTGAACGATCTTGATCGTGACCTGGACCTATCCAAGACCAAGTCAGAGTTACTTAGATGAATCGTCTAAAGTGCTTGAGTGACATCGTTTCGTGCTCTTCATGGGCAGTTTGAGGATAATTTCACCAAGGAAGATGACCTTGTCTTCTGCACCAATGTAGATTGTCTGTTGAATGCCCTCAGAATCAAACATGACCTTCAAGAATGAAGAAGACTTAAAGTACTCATAGACTCCACGAAATTGAGTCTCAAAAAGGTGCTGCATTGATTAAAACCACTATCCATCCATTCTGTTCGGACATGCTGTCCTCATGAAGGAAAACTACGACAACCTAAAACACCTGTTGAATTCTGTTCACTAGAGCAGGTATGTAGTGACTTGAAGGTTTACTGGCTGTCTTGGTCTGCAGCTTGGATATACAAAATACTGTTCCAGCAAGGACTTCGCACTAAGTGAGGAGAAACTGGCCTGAGAAGAAATCTCTGGGCGTCAGTAAGAAGTAGGCTATGTGCAACACCTAGCAAAAGTTGAAACCCAGAAAATCCTGCTACTGTCGCTACACATAAAACTCCGTGTGATGAAGAACGTCATAAAATTCATGCACCGGAAAATTCCCTGGCGAAGCAAACATTAAAAGAGGAAATTTTTTGGGTATACTTAGATCAGTCAGCCATCCAGAGATGAAATATTCGACAACCTGCTTCAGGGTGACGAGAAACAAGCTTGGGACGCATTTCATTCGGTGGTAACTAACTTGCTCTGGGAGGTCAGGACAGAAAACTACAAGGATTTGGTCGAGGACATGATAGGCTACATGGAATCATAGACAACATTGTTGTCTATGATTCCATGTAGCCTATCGCAAATTTGGCTACGATGTGTCTTAAAGATACACTTCTCCAATCCCACTTGGAGTTTCTACCCGACAACTGCGGCATGGATATAATGACTGTTGGGGACGGTGAACGATTTCAAGAAAACATTGCAGCCATGGAAGAACGATATCAGGGAACTTCCATGTTGGGTGGCTATAGGTCTACTATGTGGGGCGCGGTGGTGTAGGGGTCTATTCGGTGCCTTGGAGTCGGAAGGTTTTGGGTTTCAATCTACCTCAATCCTCCGCGTAGGGACCCTGATCAAGTCCCTCACTCGCAATTGCTCATGCGCTCCATGAAACTCCGATTCAGTGTCCGCGCTGTAGATGGGAGCACATCGGACTAGTGTCTTGAAGAGGCGTTATAGCAAGTGCTCATACGTACATTGGCCTACTTGCAACTTGCATACTCGCCAGACCTAATCCTGAGCGGTCATACAAGAGACAATGGGAAGTAGAAGCAAAAATTTACTTGTACAAATGTTACATGTACGCATTGTTCTATTTATAGAAACTCTTGATGATTTCAAATAAACTGGAGCCAATTCTTTTATTTCATTGTTATATTCGTGTTCAGCACCCTAAAATCTGTAAGAAATTGCAAATTTCATGTCAGAGGCACGATTTTCATGAAAATTTGTTGTCCAGTGTAATTACAAAAGAATGGTTCAATGTTCTAGGCTGATGATATTAGATCATTTCTATATTATGTAAGCTCCAGAATATGCTCCCGAATTGAATAGCCCTATACTGTAATTCGTTTCTCATTAGTTTGCCCAAGGTTCGTCTTTCACTTCTACAGTCGGTCCTAAATGCTGCCGCCAGATTAATAGCATGCATACCATGCTACTCTGTTAGTTTTCCCTTCGTGTTCGAACATCTTCATTGGCTTCCTCTAACTGCGTATGCATACGTCATATTCAAAATGCTCATCTTGTATTGCTTAACCAATTTGAGAATGTAAGTCTTATATGAAATGCACAAATTCAGTCACGTTTCAAATTGCATGATGGAAATTCTGAACTGGCTCCCTGTCCGTCAGCGTATTGAATACAGGGTCGCTTCCTTGATATGGCGATGCCAACTAGGCCTTGCTCCAACTTACCAACCTGATCTTTGTCAACCTCTGTCGGGTACTCGGATTGGTCGATCCCTACGCTCAGCCGGAAGGGGAGTGCTCTCAATCCAATTTGATCGTACCTCCATCATACAATGCCGTGCTTTTTCTGTGAATGGTCCAACGGTTTGGAATGGCCGTTTTTTTGCTGCGCCTGTTTCCTCATATCACTCTCTGACACATCCAATTAGCACTTGAAAACTGTTTTTGCCTGCTGGAGTCGAAAGCACCCCTGAGTAGTTTCTTTGAAGAGGTGCTATATAAATACTTGAACGAACGAGTTAAATATATTAGCGACTTGCTTGAATGAACAGAGAAATGATCGAGATCCATGCAATAACCTAATTTCTGCAATTCAAGATGTCGATACATTCTGTGTAGGTAGGCCTATGACCAAAAAAAAATTAATATTATATAATGACCTCGAATTACTATTGGGCTTTGTGTACTCACAGAAAAATCACTTAACGAACGCATAAAAATAATAGTCCACCACTTCGCCGTAAAACATTGTAAAGTGCTCTTCGCCGTAAAACACTGTAATGTGCTCTTCACCGTAACATCCGCACGGCGTGAAGAGTGATCAAGGACATTCTATAGAACGAGTGCTTGTTGTGTACGCATAGATTGAAGACCTCGCACGTTAATGAATTACCGTATAACCTTGCCAAACAACGCAGTTTGAAATGCATCGATACACACACATGTAGCCTACACTGTAGCGGCTCTAGGGGGTTAAGCCCCCCCAAAAGGTCATCCATTTTTTCCAATGTAAAAATGAAAATTTCCTTGCTCAGCCCCCCAAAAACTGAAACCATATGCATGAGATTTCGGACGGATGACGAAATTTTGGCGGCTGAAAACGAATTTTTTTTCTGAGATTTCGGCCGGATGACTAAAAATAAAACAAAAAAGGTGGTCAGAAATTTTGGCGGAGAAATGGAAAATTTTCCGCAGCAGTTCAGCCCCGCCCCCAAACTGAAATCCTGGCGCCGTCACTGCCTGTAGCATTTGATCGTACACTTATTTTATGGCGATGTAGCATAGGCCTACTAATCGACGTATCATTCGATGGTACTCCAAACCAGGTTATAATCAGTTCAATTATAGTGGTGAGGGCGGTGCTGTAGGGGTAATTTGGCGCCGTGGAACCGGAAGGTTGCAAGCTAGAATCCACCTCAAGCCGCCGCGTATAGGCACCCTGAGCAAGTCACTTTGCAAGTGTGACACGGGGAAAATTCTAATATGCTATAAATTAGCTAATTTGTGCAAATAAATATTAGATAATCATAATTGTTAGAATAGACTAGGCCACTAGAGTATAATCTAGTGACTAGACTGACTAGACTAGAGTAGATTGACTAGAGTAAGTCACTCGACTCATTAGAGTATTATTATACAATTAGAATATTAAGATTAGAATATCATCAGATAAAAGTGACAAATATTTAAAAACTGTAAATAATTGTTAAGTGTGCCGCGAAAATTTTTAATTCGTTCTTAGTGTGCCGCAAGCAAACAAAATGCTGAGAAACACTCATCGAAGGTATTAATTTTGTGAACATTATACTTCGGTCGAACGCAGTGGCGTTGCCAGGAATATAGGCTATTATTGGGGGTAGGGGTTTTATGGCCTGGTCAGATGCCCTTCCTGACTGTGCAACAGTAAATAAAAAGGGAATAAAGTAACAAATGGATTAAAATAAGAAAACAAGCGCTACTACAAAGAATTGTTTTGTTTTTCTTATTTAAGTGGATAAATAACCTTTAAAAAAACTTTGTTCCTAAGCCAATGGAGGGGGGTTAACCCTGAGACCCCTCTTGTCTACGCCACTGGTCGAACGTAATGTACACGTAGGCTATGAGTATCATTATTATTATTATTAGGCTAGTATGTTGAGATACGCCTGCACCCTGGGACTCTATATCAGGATCCTTCCTTAGTAAACTTCTGCTGCTGTTGTTGCAATAATCCTAGCCACTAGGTGAAGTTCAGTCACTCATCATGGTTGTGCCTTTCATCTGTATGCTCTGAGGTTCATTCGTTCATTCATTCAGACATTTATATAGCGCTCCTTCAGCAAAAAACTACTCAGAGGCGTTTCCGATTCCAGCGCGCCCAAAAAGAACAGTTTTAAGTTTACTAAGGAAGGATCCTGATATAGAGTCCCAGGGTGCAGGCGTATCTCAAAAGGAAGACCATTCCAGGCCACTGGGCCAATCCCAGAAAAGGCTCGATTCTTCGAGGTAGTAGGGCGAGCAAAAGGAACCAAGAGGACTCCCTTATCAGCAGAGCGTAGCAGCATTGTGGCCCTTCATTAGAAGCATCTAAGCGTTTGACTTCCAATGATGGTCTGTTGACGGTTCCAAGTTAAATTGCAGTAGCTCTAGCACAGATATCACGTCTTCTAAACCAGCGGTTCCCAAACTTATCTGGGCCGTGATTTACTTGCAAACATCTTGGTGGTCTCGGTACCCACTGTGTAACATCAAGCGTTGAGTGCTAAAACTTGCTTCACAAATAAATGGCAACATCGTAATAATGCGGATTTGCGCACAGCGTTTAGAAATTGGCATTAAAAGGAAGTTAGGTAAATCAGTTTACAAATTTATTTAAATGTTATCCTTATGCAACGAAGCACCAGTTAGTTAGAGCCCAATACTAGCCATAGGTTGTGTTCTTGCTTTCAAAAAATGCTTCTCGACAACAACAACAATTGGAGACGCACTTGTCAGATGCGTCAGTTTGGGAAAGTACGCTGTTCTAAACCACTTAAGCTACATCATTGTCAAAATATGATGTTAGGCCTACAATGTGGACTTTGACGTGTGCTGGATTCTTGTCCAGTGATTCAATTGTTGTTGTCAAGTAGCGACTTAGACAAGGGTTTTTCAACCACACGATCTCACCTTCGCGGAATTGTAGGCCTATGTGTAATTTGCAAAACAGCCTATGCCCTACAGTACACTGTCTACCGGTGTTGGCAAGAAGTTAGGTTAGTGTTTTGGACGTAAACGGCGGTTGTTGACTTCCGATATTAATAATATAAAGGCCTGCTATAGCTACAATGGATGGGCAATAATGCGTGACATAATTGGGTTGTTTGGAGGCGACCATAATAATAATATTATTCGCTATGTCTCCGCACCGTTGGCTCGTCGTTGAATCACAATTATTTATAGGCAGTATGTCCTGGGCACGACGTATGTCCTGGGCACGACATTAAACTACATCCATCCTCCGCCACAGGGAACCAACAACACCCCTGTGCCGGTCCTAAGCCCGGACAAAAGGAGGAAGGTTTGCCAGATGGGTGGCGATACGCTGGCAGTAAAAGACCAAGACGATTGAAATCCGCAAAAACCACGACGCAGGTGACATAGCGACCCAGATGCTTCAAGGTGTCATGATGTGGAGCAGACATGCACAGGCCGGTCAGTACAGACCAGTGGAGAGAGTCGGGGGGAGAGAGCGTGGGACACATACGGGCATTGACCCAGGTTGTCCTTCGTGCCTCTCTCCCAATTTTATCTTCAATCAGACAATGTGGTCTAGCTGCTCTAAGATGTTAATGGTATAATGGAGCAGACCTGCTGACTGGACCGGTTGAAGCTGGGCAACATGATGCGAGACAGACTCAGACAGAGAGTGGCGTCGGACTCCTACGGGCACTGTGCCTATGGATATTGATGATGATGATGATGAGTATGCGATGGATCGCCAGAGGATAGGACTGCCAAAGTTGAAGATGCGTTCTATTATAATTTTGCTTTCTAATTAATATTATAATTTGAATGACGGATAAAATTGACGTTACGGCTGTGAAACTGTGAGTAGCATGGGATGTAATTATGAGTATTATATAGCCTCAGCTTATAGGCTAATAATAATTCAAATTGTCAGTAAATAATTTGTCCATTCCATTATGCAATACCAATGTGGCAAGTTTGGAAACCACACAGGTTAGGTAACCATCATTATCATGTTAATGTAGGCTACTTAGTGCTGATTAACTTAACGCACTATATGCCTATGCTGTAATACACGTCCTGCCTGTGAGCGTATTCGCTTCAAACTGGAACTATTCAGGTAGACAGCATGCACAGATCACCTTTCATTCTACTTGCCTTCTACTAGCGGGGTACCCGGCGATGCCCGGGAAATTTAGGATTCGCCCCGGACCCGGCCAATTCCTTACTTCCCAACCTTCACTGCCGGCTCACCAACCGCTTACTCCCCACCACAGTGGTTCCACCCCACCCCATTGATTTTACATAGCGACCATTACTATTAGACCTACATATAATTATGTGGCCTCGACCCTGCTAACTTACAGCGAATTAATCAAGGGATTCGCCTAGTTATAGATTTTGAACTCTATCTTTTTTTTTCTTCTCTTGACGTCGTTGCAATCCGTAGCGTTGTCTCGAGTGCCAATAAACGAATACAATAATAATAATAATCATAATAATAATAATAACAATGTCTTTTCGGAGTAGGTGTTCAAAGTTCAAACGGACCGTAAACTTTATGATGAAACTGTTTGAAACAGTAACATGAATAATTTGACATTGGCCTAGTTATGGCTGTCACTAGAACCCTCAAACACTATCGCAGCACCCCTATCCTGAAGTCACTCCATAGGTTAAAAATCCCAGACCGAATCCGTATCAAAGTCCCAAATCTAACCAGCAGCTCCTTACAGTACTCTCAGCCAAGATATCTACTTGAACTATTCGCCATTCTGCCAACCCGCTCCAGCCTGTCATCCGCCTGTCTCACGCTATCTCGACATTCTGTCACTACTTAGCTCAAGTTCTCCAACCGAGTCATATCAAACACTGCCCCACGTCTCTCAGTAAATGCAGTGTCTCATAAAAGTACAACAATATATAGGCTCATAATGTCGTGATTCAAGGTGGTCAGATGTAGGTAAGCAAATGTAAGTTCGCATGCGGACCCCAAAATGCTAATGTCGGAGTTGGCTGTTAAAATACTAACAGCCAACAAGTCATCTGTAAATTATTCTTTTCTCTTGCTGTCGATCACCTGTTCCAGTGGCGTAGCCAGGAATTTATTATGGGGTGGTTTTTTTTGGCCTGTCCGGATGCCCTTTCTGACACCAACCCAATAGTATCACAGTAGCCTAAATAAAAATGGAATTAAGTAACAAAGCGAATAAAGTAAGAAAGACAATTGTTACTACAAGCAATTTGTTTTACTTTTCTTATTTAAATAACCTTTAAAAGACTTTTTCCTAGACGAATGGGGTTTAACCCCCGAAACCCCCTTGTCTACGCCACTGGACTGTTCAACAACTTAAGACCAGAGTTGACGAAGCTAAATACCAGACAAGACAGACAAAAAGGTTTATGCATGACTGAAGCTGTCCTGCTATATTTGAACTGCTTCTTTGCCACTCTGTTGCACAGAAGAGCAATTGGTTCGTAATTTAAAGGCGAGTGATACTTCTTGAAGCTTTTTATAATCTCAACTAGACACTTACAACAATTATACGCTGGTCAAATAAAGCCTGGCTACTGTAGTGTTACTGTTTTCTGAACTCGCAGACGCTTATAAGTTGCGTTTGCCTGTAAATATCTCTGTCAGAAGGACATGCTGTTGCGTTTGAAAGAGTCGATAAAATCCTAAGACCTGGCGACGAATTGCTTCTGATCGAACGACTCAAAAAAACTGTTTATTCTTTCTCGCGAATTGAAAGCGCTGCGTTACTGCGCATAGCCTACGGTAAGATCTCTTCTCTCTCCATTTACAATATGGAGTAAGTAAGTAAGTAAGTAAGGTATGTAGGCTAAACATGGAAGCCGGTTTCGCAATCTTTGGAATCAGTCCTTGTTCACCCAGATTATCTCCACTTAACTCTCAGAGGCAGTCTATCTCTCTCTATCTTCTTTCTTAGACACTTGAAACTACTTCTTCAGACATTCTAGATCAGTGGTTCCCAACCTTTTTGGATTTAGGGCCACTTTTTCTAAGTTGGAGGACACGAGGGCCACTTTTTCATGATTGAAGGACATGAGGGGGCCACAAGGCTACAATTTAATTAACTAAAAGCACATAATTTTTTATAATTCATTAAAAATATAATGGTTGATGCTACTTAAAGACGTCAAACTAAAATAATTTGTAATTACAAAATAATTATGTGTTTTATGCTGTCCAAATTGTCAATTTTTAAAGATTTTTAAAAATTCTTTGCGCTATGAGGGCCATTTTTTAAGGCCTGGCGGGCCACTTTTGGGTTGGGAACCGTTGGTCTAGATTTCCACTTTAACTTCTTCACGCATTCCTTCCGAATAAGCTGGTGCTCATCGCATAGCGTTTACGTTGCACTTTCCAGTTTCTGGTTTACGAAATTGCTTTCGATTTCCTTACATTCTACCCTTGAATGGAAACAACCGCTTGGTCCGATTCTGTGAAATTTTGTGTCACAGCTTGACCGATATTAGACAGATCTAACAAATAGGAAACAAGATAACAAGACACTTAATCACCGTTGGACGACTTCACGGTTCGAGAACTTCTATGTCAATAACTCAAAACCATTCAGTTTTGTTATGGGACTGTTCTATGGTTCATTACAGTTCAGTTGCGAGAAGTGTATGATGGGGTACGTAGGCTATAGGCCCACTGTTTGACTTGTGTGTGTGTGCAATAAGCAAGTTCATTCATTCATACAATGTAGGTCTATGTTTAGCCTACTCGTTCATTTCCTTAGCAGGTAAAATGCTGCAGGTGGACAATAATAGCAGGACTTTAAAATTCGTCTGTGTGGCTACTTTTGGCTGACTGTGTTAGCTTATGCCTTCATGTAGCATTTATGGGATAAAGTTTAAAGTGGTGAGAAGTGTGGCAATTGCAATGCAGGGTGGTTTAGTGTTGAGAGTGCAGTTCGGTTATAATCATTGTAATACAGTTTAGAATTATCATCAGGTTTGGCCCTCTGGATATCATGATGCAACCACTTCCATTGCCATGCTACAACCGTTGTTGCCACAAACATTATTACAAATACTAGCCTATTATTACTACTACTACTACTACTACTACTACTACTACTACTACTACTACTACTACTACTACTACTACTACTACTACTACTACTACTACTACTACTACTACTACTACTACTACTACTACTACTACTACTACTACTACTACTACTACTACTACTACTACTACTACTACTACTACTACTACTACTACTACTACTACTACTACTGCTACTACTGCTACTACTGCTACTGCTGCTGCTGCTGCTGCTGCTGTTGCTAATGCTGCTGCTACTACTACTGCTGTTACTACTACTACTACTACTACTACTACTACTACTACTACTACTACTACTACTACTACTACTACTACTACTACCACCACCACCGCTGCTGCTGCTGCTGCTGCTGCTACTACTACTACTATGGTTCTAGGGCAATTACCCCTGGACAATTACCCCCCGGACAATTACCCCCGACAATCACCCCCTGGACAATTACCCCCCAGGACAATTACCCCCCGGACAACTACCCCTGTGACAATTACCCCCCGGACAACTACCCCCCGTGCCAATTACCCCCCGGACAATTACCCCCCCGTACCAATTACCCCCCGGACAACTACCCCCCGTGGCACAGTGTGAGCTTGTCCCCCCCACGCGTATCTTCGTATAGAGAACGAACATTCTCATGGTCATGGTCTTACAGTACCGTTCCCGATATAGATCCCTTTTTCGCGGGATTCCCTCGAGATTGATGTGAAAAATCTCCCCCAAATGTTTGGAAAATAACGAGGAATTTCGACAAAAATCGCCCGCTATTCGCCCGCTATTCGCCCGCTATTCGCCCGCTATTCGCGCAGAAATCGCTGTTCGCTAATGACATGGGCGGGGCTAACATGCCACAAGGGACGAGTCGTTAAGAATTAAAGTTATCATTAGCGTCTGAGGCCCCTCCCATTACGTCGCACTCGGCATCTGAGGTACTTGTAGGCTTACTGTACATGTGCATGCACATGCACACATGACAATGCCTTGCATACATGTACATGTGCAATGCACACGTGCATGTATAAGAAAAATGGAAGACTCTTCGCAGGCAGACCGGCGAAGATATTAATGTAGGCCTACATGCACTTAATTAACTCAATTGAAAGTGTGTACATTAGAGTGGTCCACAAACCATAGCCAAAAAATTAAGTTTTTAGAATTCTTTCTCCACAAGGCTTATTTTTGTCCACTTGGGTTAGATAGTCTAGTAAATAGTGATTTTATAGTTTGAAACTGATTACAAATAATCGTAATCGTAATCTCGAGATTTCTAAAGCGCCACTCGAAAGCCAAGCGGGGCACCAGCTTATCCACGAGTGCTGCGTTGAGTTAGAAGAGTTGTCCGTGAGAGTAGTCCGTGGTGGTCCGGGTCGAGTTACCATATTATTAGGGGGTGGAACAGCTATTAAGGGGTTGTCGTGTGGGCCGGGAATTGGAGGGTGGAGGATCAGATGAGACAAGTTAAGAGTTCGTGAAAAGGAGTGTCTTTAATTGCGAATGAAAAGCCCGAGGTGTGATGGATAGAGGAGCCTGATGAAGGTTTTGGTGTGTGATTAGTAATGATGGTGGAGGGACTGAAAAGGATCAGAATTCAGGAGGTAGATCATTCCAAAGGCGTGGTACTGAGATGGATAGGGCTTGGTTGGAGAACTTTAGATGACTTGTGACCAGCGGGCGAGAGAGTGTAAGGCAGGCGGATGATCGGGTAGAACGGGTAGGCTGGATAGTGAACAGTTCGCGAAGATATCTGGGCTGGGAGCATTGTAAAGAGTTGCAGGTTAAGGAGAGAACTTTGAAGTAGATTCGCTCTGGGATTTTCAACCAGTGAAGTGACTTGAGGATGGGGGTGATGTGATGATGTCTGGGTGTTCTGGTGACGGCTCTGGCTAGAGAATTTTGAATCAGTTGGACGCGCTTGAGTTGTGAGGAGTCAAAGCTTAAGAACATAGAGTTGCAATAGTCAAGTTTTGAGTGGACGATGGACGTCGCAATGGTAGAAGCAGTCTTGAGCTACGACACTAGTAGGCCTAATAGACTGCTCTATATAATAAAGATGTACAAAATTAGTACGATTAATGGTGGACTTGTGATAAGTCCACTTTTAATCGTGACGACTATTAGTGACAAGTCACTTGTCGTTAATAGTCGTCTGTTGTGCATCAGTTTCTATTGCTCCTATATACATTATATGCCGATCAAAGACTCAAAGCTGCTCCTGACACTGCGGTTGCTTCAGAGAGATGAGAGAGCGAGAGAGAGAGAGAGAGAGAGAGACAGACGGACAGACGGACAGATAGACAGACAGAGTGCGCGAGGGGAGGGAGGAATGAAGGAAGATGACGAAGGAGGGAGGAGAGCGACAGAGGGAGAGGGCCAGGTCACATCCGAGTTGACGCCTGATAGTCCTGTTTTTCTATTTTATGCATTTCTTAATGGAATGAGTGAAATCTTCATTTTAGCCATTAACTACATGTAAGTATAGGCCTACTTGGATATCATAAAATAATTATTATGAGGGGCGCAACCAGAACATTTTCCTGAGGAGGGGGTGCTCAGAATTATGATTGTAAGCGCCGAAGGAACGAAGCCAATGCTGACTAGGGGCATTTGGGGAGCCCCAGAAACCAACGCATTTTTACTTTTGGCATCAGCTAGAGCACGATTCAGGTCTTTGTTTGCCAGCTATATTTATGAGCTATAAAGTCATGAAAACTTCTGAAAAACATGGTTTAAGACTTCAAAAATGTCCTTTCCCATTTGTTTAGATAAGACAAAGGGTCTTAGTCCTATAGCTCGTGAGTGGCAAAAGTAAGAACGAGTGTTTGATCTAACCCTTGCCCCAATAACCAGTGTTTTATCTAGTCCCATCTCTAAAAATCAAGGTTTCTAGGGAAAACCAAACATCCGACAGAAAAGGGCAGGGGTTTTGGAAGGGGATGTGCCTCTACATAAGAAAGTTTCTAATTTCCACACTTCAATGGCAGCATATTAAGATGCCACCTAAAGCAAAATTGCTATGCTATTTCAGTGCTGATAGGAGTGGTCTAAACTTCAATGAATATACTCACAATAATATAAAAAAATATTTTTCTGAGTTTCCACGTTTATTTTGATACCATTTTAAGATGTCAACTTAGCAACAATAACTCTACTACCTCAGTGATGATAAAAAAGAGAGATTTCAAATTTCAACACAGGCCTAGCAAGGGGAGGGATTTGGGCAGGGGCCGTATTTCGTATAGCCTGTACCTGTAATCATTCTGCGGTGTGTCAAGTAGTAAAAGGAATATTATTATTATCATACTATAGTACCGGTAGCCTATCATAATTATATTATAATTACAAATAATAAAATCGTAATTATATAGTAGGAAATAAGATCATGGCATAATAATTATGGCAGTTTATGCAATACAATATAATAAACAGGAATTAAAAACTAGTATCATTTTGTCAATTATTCTGGGCGGAACATTATCTTTCGGTCGCTTTCTCTGCTGGAAATGTCTAGATCAAACAAGCTGAATAACTATTATATTAGTGTTGTACTAATTTGAATGAAACATTCTTAACTAGGTCTCAATAAAATAGCACGCACGGTATTATCAATAATTATGTCATAACATATTATCAATAAATTGGTGAGACACTGTGATGTACCCTAAAGGCATATCACTAGCACTTTTAATTCATCACTAGGCAATTTTTAGAGACCCAGACACACTCAGGTAAACCAGCTAAACACTGTAATCTAGTGCTTTATAAACCATGAATTTGACTAAGATACATAAGAATGAAGGAACTTGCTTGATTGTGTAATCCGAAATACTGATAGAGCGAAAGACCCCTACTCCCCAACCCACCCCACAAAAAACTCATCGGATTTGGAAAAATTGTGTGGGTCACCTTTTAAGCGCTGGAGGTGCTCAAGAACCCCCCAGGACCCCTGGTTGCGCCACTGGATATAATAGGTCTACCCCCGAATAAAAATTCTGCGGGCGCCCATGATAGTAATCTTCTCTTTAATTAAGCGCCTGCAGACACACTGCGCTTTACATGTACAAGTTATGCGGTAATCTTAGTTATCATCAAACTTAACTAAACTTAACTATACTAACTGAGCAGTCATCCCGCGATACATGGCGCTAATAGCAGCCTACAAATCATATCCGCCCAAAGGGGGCCCAAACTCACTACCTCTTGCACTCTTGGCCAGCGTGTTATCCATGTAGTGGGGCGCGGTTGTATAGTGGTGGCGTATGTATGTATGCCAAGTCGGCTTTGATGGCATCTGTTGGCAAGATCATTATAGAAGAGAAGGGAGGAAGAGCGAGGCAGGGAATGGAATCACTGGGCGTTAGACTTGATTACTCCCAACACACGGAGGGAAACGATGATGAAGAAGTTATAAACAGAGATAAGACCCATACGTGGAAACCGCATTAATTACCTATCGCGAATTGAGATACAGACGCAAGGAAGATCACGGGATGATTACCCCATTAACCCTAACACACAAACACACGGGGGAGTGGGGGTGAAAGACGATGATGTCTGAGTTGAAAGCATGTATGTATGTATGTATGTATGTATGTATGTATGTATGTATGTATGTATGTATGTATGTATGTATGTATGTATGTATGTATGTATGTATGTATGTATGTATGTATGTATGTATGTATGTATGTATGTATGCATGCATGTGTGTATGTATGTATGTATGTATGTATGTATGCATGTATGTATGTATGTATGTATGTATGCATGCATGTATGTGTGTATGTATGTATGTATGAATGTATGTATGCACGTGTGTATGTATGTATATATGTATGTATGTATGTAACTATGTATGTATATATGTATGTATGTATGTATGTTTAAATGTATGTATGTATGTATGCATGCATGTATGTGTGCATGTATGTATGTGTGTATGCATGAATGTATGTATGTATGTATGTATGTATGTATGTAAGTAGTTATATGTATGTATGTATGTATGTATGTATGTATGTATGTATGTATGTATGTATGTATGTATGTATGTATGTATGTATGTATTGTATGTATGTATGTATGTATGTATGTATGTATGTATGTATGTATGTATGTATGTATGTATGTATGTATGTATGTATGTATGTATGTATGTATGTATGTATGTATATTTATGTATGTATGTATGCATGTATTGTATGTAACGTATGTATGTATGTTCCGACACGCCACATGTGACGGTGGCGTCTGACCAGGCGGCTCACGGCAGTTGAAACATCTGTTGCGCATAACTTGGGACCTCACAGACGCAGACGTACATGTAGAGAGACAGACAAGCAGACTGACACGGACCTCCGGACATAGCATCCCATCGAGCTTTACGCTCTTTGGCCAATGGGAAGCTGCTGGTTAATCGAACCCGCTTTTCTACCAGACAGCATCGAGCCTTCTCGGTTGTTGACCCGTCCACATGGAATGGGCTCCTGCTTGCAGCACGCTTACTAGCAACCTCGGACTAATTTGCCTGCTTTCTACCACTTGCTCAAAACCTATCTTTTTAGCCGCGTCTGGATTGGGAACGCCTCTGAGTAGGCTTCTTGAAGAGGCGTTGATTTTGGTGATGGTAACTGGCTCTGAAAGGGGTTTGAAATAGCTGGAAAGAACAATATACATGTAGAATGGATTGCAGGTTTAAAGCACTGCAGTGCTGGCAGAACTATACAGCAAATGCACAGCACACTAGTTCGTGTGCTATCTTCCTTTTATAAGCACTCGTATGCAGGGGCTTCTATCCCCCTAAGCAGCCGGGCTCAATCCATCTTCCTCCCCCTCTTCCTGGGTCGACCTTCCCCCTCTGCAATATGTTATCTAGTCCATTCCTTTGGTGAATGAAAGTTTCTGAGATGGGGAGGGTTCAGGGAGGGATGCTGTCCTCCCCGTAAGAATTTTTTCAATTTCCGCATTGCGATTTCCGCATTTTAAACTGTCATTTTTACAAGTACTATATTTCAGTGGAGGGATTGCTGAAAAGAGAAGTCTAGGACTTAATAAATAGGCCTATATTTTACAATAATATTTTTTGGAGTTTCCACAATGTAGGCCTAGACCTAATGGTACTATAGCTGTTTACGATGTCATCCTACGCAATGCATAATGTATGTGTGTGTGTGTGCGTGCGTGTGCGTGTGAGTGTGCGTGTGTGTTCACCCGTGCACCAGCCAGCCAGAAAATAAAACTTAGCGGTGACATGATAGTAAAACAGTAACAACAGACTAACAAAAGGGGCCTTGTAGTGGCGATAAAAGCAGTAAAAATACAAAATACTACCAGCAGTAGAATCATGTCAATGTGCTTTTGTTAACGTTGGAAATGACGCAGCAATAAATTGGCCTACTTTCATCAACAGAATCATAATCAGCAGTAGCAGCATCATCATGAAATCATCACAACCATTAAATTTAGGGCGCCTATATTTGTAGACAAGTAGCACTTCTGAGTAAGTAAGTTAGGTTGAATAAATCTTATATATATATATATATATATATATATATATAATATATTTATATTATGAAATCTGTTTTCAAATTTAAAACGGTGCAATGCACACAGCAAGTGTGAGTTAAAAGGACGGAGAGCCCTAAACAGAGGTGACAATTCTCACCATGGTATGGTTACAAATAGAGTCATGGGAGGCAGGTAGGCCTACGAGAGTTGAAGAAACGGAAGGGTAATGAGGCAATAAGCGGGAGAAGAGAAATTCACCCACGGAGATAAGACCCAAACGTGGAAAACGCATGAAAGCATTAATTACCTATCACGAATGAGTTCCAGACCCCAAGCAGGTCATGGGGCGATTACCACGATAACCCTAACACAATGGGGTGGGGGAAGACGATGATGACTGATTAGAAAGAATGTATGTATGTATGTATGACATTGTATGTATGTATGTATATATGTATGTATGTATGTATGTATCTATGTATGTATGTATTGTATGTAATGTATGTATGTATGTGCTGACACGCCACATGGGACGAGTTGTTAAGGATTTAGACTTGTCATTTAGCATCTGCCTGGATAAACAACCGTTGGCCTGTGGGGCAGGACTGGTGTATACATGTATGAGCATGCGCAATTGCACATGCACACATGACCATGCACACAAGCCAGTGCAATGTACATGTACATGTATTAAGATAATGTACAACTTTTCGGAGGCAGACCGAATCCACCCCTCCGTAAGAGATATTAATGTACCTGACTAATTGAAATAGCAAGTGTAATTAAATGTTCTCTGGCCATGATTTGTTCTGTCTTGGGTCTACATCCAGAGACGCAGAGGAACATAGGATTCCTATGCATTTCTGCACACGCGTTGATGCACGTTGTAAGAGGCTTAAACCAGTCACAATATGTCGGGATTAACACGCTTCTCTTTGGATGAAGGACACCTGATTATACGATTACACCTGGCTGGGGAAAAGTGCAGTTTGATAGCCACCGAGATAAACGAACGCCGTCCGGAATCGCGTTACTGTACTTCTCGTGGCGTTCGCAAATATATCGCAAGATATAAAACGCCTAATAAGCCTAAGCGAAGTGCAAAAAAACGACTCGACTCTGAAGCGTTAGCCTTTGTGGACAAGCTAATCGATGAAGATCGAGAAATTAGTTCCGTGGAGCTTCAGCGTCGATTGTTCAGTGAACTCAACATCACCGTAAGCGAAAGCGTCGTAAGGAAAGAAAGGAAAAAACTTGGATGGACCTTTGCCAACACAAAGTACGCACAGATGGTGCGTGTTGTGAACAAGGAGAAGCGCCTGGTGTTCTGCAAAGAAATTCTGTCTCGGGGCGACACTTTCGATGACGTCATATTTACAGACGAGTGCACAGTCCGTTGTCAACGCTTCCTTTCCAAGCAGTTCAGGCGCAAGGGAGAACCGATATCAGCGTGGATGAGGCCTGTGCCAAAACATCCTTTTTCGGTGAGCATACGTTTACGGTATACATGTAGGCTACCTTTACATGCATTTAATGCTGCATGATGATAATGCTTAAAAGCGCTGCTTGAAATGTTTTAACCCCGCGCTCTTCCGACCGCTCTCAACTATAGCCATCACCACGCGCAGGCGCGTTGCCTTGACGTTAACTTGACGCTGTATACATGTAGCCTACGTAAACATAACAACGAAACAATGATATCCATTCAATTCTTATATAATATCCCTATTTTGCCTTTATTACAGACTTTGGAGAATATTTTGTCTGAGCCGAGCATTAGGTCTACAATGATACCATAACTTAGACTACCACGATCTTAAATAGGTCTAGTTATTCATGGAAATAATTATATGTGCCGCTGGGAGCCTGGGGCGTAATGATGTAGCGATAAATTCTGTGCCTTGTAACCGAATGATCGCAAGTTCGAACTAACTAAGCTGCCTTTGAACAAAGAACTCATCATCAGGCTATTATGTAAAGAGTTGCGTGCGTACTCCACTCACAGCCTGGGTGTCTAATGTTTATGTTTGAAAGTTTTCATTAGGTATTCAAAATTCGTATAATCACACATGCATGGGCTTGAAATAATGATTTGATTTAAATTTTGCTCAGGTGCACATATGGGCTGGAATTTCCGTGCGCGGAGCAACAGACGTGGCCATATTCACGGGGATTATGGACAGTTCTGTCTATCAGACGATTCTGAACGATTATCTAAAGCCGTTCGTCTCCACCGTGTATCCGACCGGGCATCGATTATGGCAGGACAACGATCCGAAACACACGAGTAAATCGACGGTAAAGTGGATGGAGCAGAACGGCGTTAATCATTGGCCGACGCCCCCAGAATCCCCTGATCTCAATCCCATCGAGAGACTGTGGGCTGCTCTGAAGTACCATATCCGCCGTCGTACAAAGCCCAAAAACAAAGAAGAACTCACACAGGGAATAAGAGACTTCTGGGCGACAGTGGATCCCGCGATGTGTGTGCGTTACATCAAACACATTCCCAAGGCTGCTCAACTAATTGTTGAAAATGGCGGAGGACCTGCTGGGCACTGACAATTTCTGACATTTTCCGACTAATCTTTTGTAGTGTAACCGATTATTGTTTGTTATTGCAAATTGGACGCTGTGTATGTATGTATGTATGTATGTATGTATGTATGTATGTATGTATGTATGTATGTATGTATGTATGTGCGTATGTATGTATGTATGTATGTATGTATGTATGTATGTATGTATATATGTATGTATGTATGTATGTATGTATGTATGTATGTATGTATGTATGTATGTATGTATGTATGTATGTATGTATGTATGTATGTATGTATGTATGTAGGGGAGAATGTCCAGCATTGGGACAAATTTTACATTTTATGGCATACAATCTGTGTTAGTTGTAGTACATGTATATTGTTGATGCATCGAAACTGATTTTATTGCACTATTATCACAAGAATAAACCTAAAAAATTTAGAATTTTCCGTTGTGAAATTTGTTGTCCCAATGCAGGCCATGGCGTCCTGCATTGGGACAACGCATGTGGAGCATTGGGACAACCAATAGATCTGGCTCTAATCAGATCTAGTAGTGCATAATAGATCATATTCCAGTTGATAATATCTATATGAGTGGCTGGAGTAGATTAAACAATAACATTATCAAAAATTTAATCGATTCGAACAAGCTTTCATAGACCACGTAATCCTAAAAAATAACCTTAAAAATAGCCTTACGGGTCAATTTCAAGTGAGTGTAATTGTATTTGTAATCGCACAGTTATATAGCGCCACTTCAAGAGAACTCGTTAGAGGCGCTCCCGACCTGACACCAAACCACAAACCCTTACTTTACTTGCTCTACACTTCTGACATTGGCACGCTCTTAGCGTCTTACGGCGTGCTGCACCAGCTGTATGCAGATGACACTCAGGCATATCTGCACTGCCCTCCACTTGCAGCCATTGAGGCCGCCCGCACCATGCAACAGGCAATGGGGGCCCTCACAGATTGGATGTCCTCAAACCGTCTCCGCCTCAACGCCCTAAAAACCCAATTCATTTGGTTGGGCACTAGGCAACAGCTGGCTAAGCTCGACCTGAGCATTCTCTCTTCTCAATTCCCATCTATGACTTTTTCTTCGGTGGTGCGTGACCTTGGAGTACTCCTGGACTCTGAACTCACCCTTGCATCTCATATAGATCAGGTGTGCCGCAGCTGCTATTACCAACTGCGGCAACTCAGAGTCATTGCTCGCTCTCTGCACTTCTAAAGCTGCAGCTTCTCTTGTCCATGCATTTGTGCTGAGCCGCCTGGACTACTGCGCCTCCATCTTTGCTGGTCTCCCACGGGTTCGGATTGAGAGGTTGGAGAGGGTCCATCGTGCTGCCGCACGACTTATTGGGGGGGTTCACCAAGTACGACCGTGTATCCCAATATATGCGTGAGGTCTTGCACTGGCTTCCTTTCCCGCAGCACATCTCATTTGAGATTGCATCTTTGGTTTGGCGATGCTTATCGGGCTGGGCACCCTCCTATCTGTGTGAGCTTTGCCTCCCTCTTTCCACTTGCATAGGCCGCCGCGCACTGCGCTCTGCTGTCCATGGTGACTTAATGGTTCCTTTCACTCGCTCTACAACAATGCAGAGACGTTCATTCTCTGTGGTTGGTCCAACAACCTGGAATGGACTTCCCTTGACTATGCGACACCTCCCAAGCGCGTCTCAATTTCACAAACTGTTGAAGACTGTTTTCTTTCGCTTGATCTCGGCCGGGAGCGCCTCTGAGTAGGTACCTTGAAGGGGCGCTATATAAATTACGATTGATTGATTGATTGACAATCAAAGAGAATGGTTTTCAAACGCTTGCGGAAAAGAGGCAAAGAAAGACAAAGAAGTTCATTACGGAGACTAATAGGTAACTTATTCCAGAAAGTATGTATGTATGTATGTATGTATGTACGTATGTACGTATGTACGTATGTATGTATGTATGTATGTATGTATGTATGTATGTTTGTGTATGTATGTATGTATGTATGTATGTATGTATGCATGCATGCCAACTCGATTTATCTGGCATCTGGTGGCAATGTCATTATAGAAGAGAAGGGAGGAAGAGTGAGGCAGGGAATGGAATGAGGAAAATCACCCACAAATACCTAAACGCGAAAAAGCACCCGGCGTCACTAATGACTACATCATTATAGGAGTCTCAGACGCAGGCATGTCACAGGGTGTTTGAATTGATTACTCCAACATACGGGGGGAAACGATGATGATTGATATGAAAGACACAGAAAGAAGGGGGGCAGCCAAGGCCTAACACACACACCCGAACACACACACACGCATATATATATATATATGTATATATATGCAAACATAGGCATGTATACACGAATGTCTGGTGCTTGGCTTTAGAAAGTTTGGAGTTTAAGATGTATAGGTAAAATAAGGCAATTAGCGGAAGACGTGACAAACACAGTTACGACCCATACGTGGAAACCGCATTAATTATATATACATGCCTACAAGACCTCGGCTTCTCTCTCACATCCACCGACTATATGGCTTCAAATGCGTCGTAGAGTAGACTAGGGTAATTTCGATTATATTTTCCTGTGCTTCAACGCTTCCGAATGCGGGGTCTGCGGTGGGTGGGTGATTTGTATGTCCCATGGGCTTAGAGTTGGTCGGAAAATGGTTCTCAAGAGACTAAATGGGCATGCTTAATCCGCGTAACGCGTAGCCTTTGCGTGATTTGGTCAACCACCGTGCACTGCTTGAGCCGGAAGATCGGTTTCGGTGTCTGGTTGTGCCTGTTAATGATACGACTCACGAGATGACTATCTAAATGACGCTCATAAGCTTACACATTAAGCCAGGTTCGTGGTATAAATTCGTTTCACCCACAGAACGTTGCACTCCATGGAGATTCGTTCAAAATGGCAAGCGAAACGGAATACGCTGTAGTGAAATTTTTCAGTGATGGAAAATATTCCACCTGTTCTCAGAATAACAAGGTAAAGGATCAAGTGAGCCTGTTTGAGGTCGGCCAAGAAGTCTCCATACAGTGGACACTTAAGAAAGTGGAAAGAGGCACTGTTGTCTTTGCAAACGGTAAGTGATTACATGTATTTAAAACGAGTTTAAACGAAGAGCCTAAGCTTAATATTATAACCATAGGCCTATAGTTTCTTAGTAGAAATGGTTCCATGCCACACGCAAATTATGCAGTCACTTTCTGTAATATTAGACAGCACTATGTTAGCTAACTTGAAAATTAGGTTTTTTTCTGTTGTTACATATAAGTTGTTCAGATGCATCTATATTTTGGCTTATTTGCTCATTCTGATATTAAATTTTGTAATTTTAATATATGCAATGCGGTTCACATGAGCTTGTCAGAACTTTGGAGGCTAAATGATTTTTCAGGATTATAATGTTCTATAGGCTGATTATATTTCCATATAATCCCCTATATTTATTTATTTAAGTATTTGTATAATGCATATGTATATTTATATATGCATATATAAATATGTGTATATATGTATATATATGTATGTATATATAAATTTCCATATATATAAATATGCATATATATACATACATGTATATATACATACATATATGCATTTACACATATAAATGTTTGCATCTGTATATGCATATATATATAGGTCTATGTATATATAAATATATATGTGTATATATATAGGTGCATATATATACATACACATATATAATATACACGTATAATTGCATATGTATATCTGTAAACATATATATGCACATATACATATAGGTATATATAAATATGTATATATGCATAGATAAGTGTATGTACTTATATATGCATATATATACATATAATACGTATGTATGTAGACATGTGTATGTATATATGTACATATATATGTTCTTGTGTATATATGTATATACATAAGTGTTCAATATATATATATATATATGCATCTATATTCTCATCTTGGTCTCTAAAGCACAACGGGGTCTTGCCCCAAAATATCTAACCAATGGAATTTGCAGGCCAGTTTCAGCCTCCTCGCATCGTCCACTCCGCTCTTTAAACAGATTTGAACTTCTAGTACCTCCTACTAGAACGGCTATGGCTCAGTCCCGTTCCTTTACATCAATTGGCCCCTCTCTTTGGAATACGCTCTCTCCTTCTACTCGATCTCAACTTCTGACAGGTAATCCCTCCTCCTCATTTTCTTTTCTTAAAACCTATTTCTTCTCTCGTGGCCTTGCGCACTGGGAGCGCCTCTGAACGGTTCACCCTA
Organism: Lumbricus terrestris; assembly: GCA_949752735.1. NCBI lineage: Eukaryota > Metazoa > Annelida > Clitellata > Crassiclitellata > Lumbricidae > Lumbricus > Lumbricus terrestris. The sequence continues at coordinate 2,524,370 of OX457047.1, read as the reverse complement.
GTAGAGGCGCTTTGTAAATGTTTTTATACAATGCAATGCAATACAATATATAACACATATACATGTATAATTGTATATATATATGTATATACATATAGATATGATATACAACCGCCCCCAAAGAGTTGCATACTTACCTATACTAACAATGTACATATAGATTCTTCAGACTCTAGAAGGGTTGTGGATGATGCTGCGTTTCTGGATTTGAGATCTGCTTTTCCCATGCTTGTCACTGGCTTAATATATACATTCATTTTTGGAGAACAATGACAGGATTCGATGCTAAGTCATTTTTTAATTGTTTTATCAGACAGTCGATGTAGATGTGTGGCCGAAGAAAGAAGGCTGGCGAACGAGACAGCGAAATCTAATCAACCATCAAGCAAGAGACCAAAAGCAAAGACTTCAGTTCCTGCAAAGAAAGTTAAGGTATTTCTATGGCTTACACGTAGCCTAATTAGCCACTGAATAGACTGTGAATCGGAGAGGTCAAGTGTTTAACCTTCAGCCTACCAAGTGGGGTCCGTTCAAACATGCATACATACAGGACACACAAGCATGAATATATGCATGTTTGACAATTGTTCGTTCATAATGTATGTATGTATGTATGTATGTGTGTATGTATGTATGTATGTATGTATGTATGTATGTATGTATGCATGCATGCATGCATGCATGCCTGTCTGTCTGTCTGTATGTATGTATGTATGTATGTATGTATGTATGTATGTATGTATGTATGCATGCATGCCTGCCTGCCTGCCTGCCTGCCTGCCTGTCTGCCTGCCTGTCTGTCTGTATGTATGTATGTATGTATGTATGTATGTATGTATGTACGTATGTATGTATGTATGTATGTATGTATGTATGTGCATGTATGTAAGTATGTCTGTTTGCTGGAATTATCCCACCAGGTCATTCACATGTGCTGTGACATTCTATGGCTAATGTTTCGTAATTTCCTCGTGTTTTGTAGCTAGCCTGTTTCGAAGAACGCGGGAGACCGGCTGGTGTCATCACAGCACCGTATCCTCATGTAACTGCCGCAGCAGCGACAACCGATGTGCCAGCACCGTTTCCTCGTGTAACTGCCGCAACACCGACACCCGATGTGCCAGCACCGTATCTTCATGTAACTTCCGCAACACCGACAACCCATGTGCCAGCACCGTTTCATGATGTACTTGCCGCAACAGTGACACCCGATGTGCCAGCACCGTATCTTCATGTAACTTCCGCAACACCGACAACCCATGTGCCAGCACTGTATCATCATGCACCTGCCGCAACAGTGACACCCGATGTGCCAGCACCGTTTCATGATGTACTTGCCGCAACATCGATACCCGATGTGCCAGCACCTTATCTTCATGTAACTGCCGCAACACCGACAACCCATGTGCCAGCACCGTTTCATCATGCACCTGCCGCAACATCGATACCCGATGTGCCAGCACTGTTTCATCATGCACCTGCCGCTACATCGATACCTCATGTGCCAGCACCGTTTCATCATGCACCTGCCGCAACATCGATACCCGATGTGCCAGCACAGTATCTTCATGTAACTTCCGCAACACCGACAACCCATGTGCCAGCACCGTTTCATGATGTACTTGCCGCAACAGTGACACCCGATGTGCCAGCACCGTATCTTCATGTAACTTCCGCAACACCGACAACCCATGTGCCAGCACTGTATCATCATGCACCTGCCGCAACAGTGACACCCGATGTGCCAGCACCGTTTCATGATGTACTTGCCGCAACATCGATACCCGATGTGCCAGCACCTTATCTTCATGTAACTGCCGCAACACCGACAACCCATGTGCCAGCACCGTTTCATCATGCACCTGCCGCAACATCGATACCCGATGTGCCAGCACTGTTTCATCATGCACCTGCCGCTACATCGATACCTCATGTGCCAGCACCGTTTCATCATGCACCTGCCGCAACATCGATACCCGATGTGCCAGCACAGTATCTTCATGTAACTGCCGCAACACCGACAACCCATGTGCCAGCACCGTTTCATCGTGCACCTGCCGCTACATCGATACCCCATGTGCCAGCACTGTATCATCAGGCACCTGCCGCAACATCGATACCCGATGTGCCAGCACAGTATCTTCATGTAACTGCCGCAGCACCGACAACCCATGTGCCAGCACCGTTTCATCATGCACCTGCCGCTACATCGATACCTCATGTGCCAGCACTGTATCATCAGGCACCTGCCGCAACATCGATACCCGATGTGCCAGCACAGTATCTTCAAGTAACTGTCGCAACACCGACAACCCATGTGCCAGCACCGTTTCATCATGCACCTGCCGCAACATCGACACCCGATGTGCCAGCACTGTTTCATCATGCACCTGCCGCAACATCGACACCCGATGTGAACATGAGCGGCGTCGACTTTTTAGATTCTGCTGACACACACACTGATCCAATCCCGCGGCTGCAATCTACCCCATACAGCCTCCCGAATGAATGGGCACCATGGTCACCATGTCATCCAGTAGGAAACAGGTCTTCCTGTGAAGGGCTTCTTTGCGCGCATCAGCCGCATTCTTTCGAGACTCTGTTGCATCGCCTAAAACAACAAGAGCTCGAAATGGGGGAGATGAAACGACACCAGGCAGAGCTGATGTCGCGCATTGAAGCCCTGGAAGCGGCGTCAAAGTCTTCAGCGTCGTCCTTACATAGATCCGCTGCGAGTCGTCGGCCACAGGAGAAATTTGTCAACAGAGAACTGCTGAGAGTGAAAGCCTCTCTGTTCGTGGTCGGACGACCGCTAACAGCGGATCTCTGTAAGGACCTCGTATTCAACGTCTATGACAATGAGCCGCAGCTCGACTACAACATTGATACAGTTCGTGGAATCAATGAAAGCAAACGCTGCTCAGATGCTGCTTCGCTAGCTAAATGGACGGTGCTGGAATTGTTTAGTCTTGGGGAATTAGCAGGACGAAACTGCTATGGAAGCGATGTGAAGCTACCCCTTAATTCGACGAAACTGAAATTTATTAAAGAAAGTGTGGTACAAATATATCCGCAGCGCAGCGATGGCGGCAGGAGTGATGTGTGGGGTAAATGTGTTGACAAGATTAATTCGGAACTGCGCTATTTGTTTGGAACGAGTTTAAGGAAACATGAATGGCTCGATGTAGGTTTGTGTAAATAAGTTTAGGCTACATGCATTAGTTCATTCTGTGACAATTGTTAACATGCCTGTTTAAAAGGTATTTTCGCTTACAGTTAGCCTACCGGTACTCTTTTCTTATAAAAGGTCGGTTTTTGTTTTTTCCGGTCGCTTTAATACTTTTTTGGAATTTTATTTCTTTATTTAGTGTTTGTTATTATTTTCCGTAATTTTACTTTGGTGTGATATTCCTTACGCTTTCACCGTAAGCTCAAGGATTCAGCAAGCTAATGTCATTATTTAATTGATTAACATTATCATTTAAGAAATACATGTAGTAGGTCCATACAAGAAATGAAACCTGTAAGAGTTCTTTTGATATAAACTTTTTAGGCCCATAAAAGTAGCAATTTTAAGTACAATATGCTATTTAGTATATATCTATAGTCTTTACTTCTCATTGGATTTGCATTGGGTTATGTTGATCAGCATGATCTTGTGCGGACTTATGTTTACAATTTAAATTGAAAATTATATAATTCTTCTCAATTTCTTATTAGACCAAAGTTATAAGAACAAAATTGAATGATGTAGATTGATGCCACTTACAATCAGTTTAGGGCCTTTAGGCCTACTAATAAAGTTGCGTTATTTGCCGATTCCAGTAAGATAGCACAAACAAGGTTTTTAACTTTTAAGTTTAAAATCCAGTTTAGGATGGAACAAAGTCAAATTATTTTCACTTTCCGTTTTCGTCGTTTTTGTCTGCTTTTTGTACAATGTTCTTTTGAATAAAACGCTGCGTTGTATGCATGTTAGTTCGTTGGCATAAATATATGTACATGTATATATTTTGTGCTGTATAGCCTACCTAACTTACTCAGAAGTGCTACTTGTCTACAAATAAAGGCGCCCTAAATTTAGTGGTTGTGATGATTTCATGATGATGCTGCTACTACTGGTTATGATTCTTTTGACGCGATGACGATGATGATTATACGATTGTAATAACCATATTTCAATAAAGGCAGAACATTTAAAACGTAATTAACCATAGCGATGAAAGTAGGCCAATTTATTGCTGCGTCATTTCCAACGTTAATAAAAGCACATTGATATGATTCCACATTGATATGATTCTACTGCTGGTGGTATTTTGTGTTTTTACTGCTGTTATGGCCACTACAAGGCCCCTTTTGTTAGTCTGTTATTAATGTTTTACTATCATCATCATCAGCAGCAGCAGCAGCAGCATCATCAGCATCATCATCATAATCATCATCGTCATCGTCATCATCGTCATCATCATCAGCTACTGAAACATAGACAGGTATTGAGATATACACAGGTAGGCTACTTAGACTGAGACATTGTTTCTTCAATTGAACCATTTCCTTGGAATACATATAAAATTATACTACACGTCTGGTTTAAAGCTTTCCTGTGTGTTTTATTACACGACTAAATCTGAGAAATAAAGTGTGGTTTGATAGCAACCAAGATAAACGGTTACCCAAACGATTCACATTACTGTAGTGTAAGCCCAACTCTGTTGGACACTCATAATCATCCGTGAGGAAGGCAGCAAGAACCTACCTCAATCATTTTATACACAGGGGCTTTAGAGCCATGACATCGACCTGCCTTCTGGCAGATAACTCATCATGACACATCTCTAATATGATCATTATTCGGAATTAGGTTGAAGTCGTAAAACCGCTTAATTATCTGATTCTAATCTGGGGTGTCGAGGCCCATGAAGGAGGAAAATTCCTGTAGCAATACATGTATGTAGCGCAGTGTGTACTTTATAGCTGTGCTATGCACTGCATGTATTGTATATTATGTCTCCGCTAAGTTTTATTTTCCGGTTGGCTGGTGCACGGGTGAACACACACACACACACACACACACACACACACACACACACAACACACACACACACATTATATATTGCGTCATACAACTCTGTTGGCCGGTTGCTCGTTTTGACTGAGCACTCCATCGCCTTGGAGACTGTTTGGACTGTCAGGTTCAAACGCAACGGATTCTCGGGGGGGGACCTCGATTAGTCGGGTCTATGTTACAGTACGCTGACAGGCGGGGACTGCGCGGTGGCGTCTGGCCAGGCGGCTCACGGCAGTTGAAACATCTGTTGCACATAACTTGGGACCTCACAGACGCAGACATAGAGAGACAGACAAGCAGACTGACACGGACCTCCATTGTCCATGAGCATCAAACCACTACAATTTTAAAATATTAAAAATTAAAAAGTAATAGTAGCCTCTGCCAAATAGCTTGTAGGCTAGAATAATGGTTATGGTTAGTATAAGGGTTACGGTTAGACCTCTGCAATGTAGCATCATAGGCTTTAGAAATCTTAGAATAAAACACTAGACCTCTGCCATGTAGCATGTTTTGTCGGGTCTTGAGAAAAACAGAAGTATCATAATATAATACTAGGCCCTGCGATGTAGCATGAAGGCTCTAGATAAAATAATAGAAAAGTATTAATAGTACGCCACTGCTCTGTAGCATGCGGGCCCTATAGAAAAGAGAAAAATTTAACAAAATATAGTACAATTTTAGCAAAATATAGTTTGCCAAGTGGCATTTAGGCCCAAGAGTAGGTACCAACACCACCACCACAACCACCACCACCACCACGTGCGCAACCGCTTATAGCCTACTATAGTTTGTATGTACTTGTATGTGCACTTAGGCTGCAAAGCAACGAACATACCCAGTACACTACGACACCCCACAAGTACTCCAGCGCCACTACTATATACTATACTAGTATACTATTACTATACTACCACAACTACTGCTACTACTACTACTACTACTACTCCTACCGATTAATTATCTGATTATAATCTGGTCGTTTTGACTGAGTACTCCAGGGAAACGAGGTGCCATGGACTCGGTGATTTTGAAAGGGGTTGGGAATAGCTCGAGTGAACAATATACATGTAGAATGGATTGCAGGTTTAAAGCACTGCAGTGCTGGCAGAACTACACAGCAAATGCACAGCACACTAGTTCGTGTGCTAACTTCCTTTATAAGCACTCGTATGCTTCTATCCCCCCTAAGCAGCCGGGCTCAATCCATCTTCTTCCCCCTCTTCCTGTGTCGGCCTTCCCCCTCTGCAATATGTTATCTAGTCCATTCCTCTGGTGAATGAAGGTTTCTGAGATGGGGAGGGTTTGGGGAGGGATGCTCTGCTCCCCGTAAGAATTTTTTCAATTTCCGCATTTTAAGCTGTCATTTTTACAAGTACCATATTTCAGTGGAAGGATTGCTGAAAAGAGAAGTCTAGAACTTAATAAATAGGCCTATATTTTACAAGAATTTTTTTTGGGAGTTTCCACATTGTAGGCCTAGACCTAATGGTACTATAGCTGTTTACGATGTCTTCCTAATAACATTACTCCAACACTTCAGTGCTGATAAAAGAGTGTTTTGAAATTTCGAATAGGCCTACTTATAATTACGATAATTATTGCTTTATTTATCAAGTTCAGCAACTCAGTTCTGCTGGTGATGGACTATACATGTACATGTACGATAGCGAATAATTGCTGACGAGAGTAAACTTAGGCCCATCAAAAATTATAGCAGGTCTAGCCTAGGCTATTTGTTGCAATTCAATCAGCTTAGGGCACAAGACGGTCCTGAATTGCTGACCAAGATACAATTATTAGCAGAAGTTGTTACAAACCAGACAGGAAGTACCAAACTGCCAAAATTGGGTAGCCATGCATTGTGCTAAGCGACTCTGATCAGTCACCAGTGTGCACTGCGAGAGGCGTTACATAAATTTATGGATGGAGTACAATGAAATAGAATGAAAATACAATGTAGACCTAGGCCTTCGTAATATATTATGTTGTTGTACTAAGTGTTCAAGGAACACAACATTTTTTAAAATTTGAGTCTGGAATTTGAAATATAACACTGGAGAGAAGCCACTTAGTTGTACAAAAATAGTAAGCTTAGTGGTACATGTAGGCCTATTAATATCATGTTCATTATAATAATTATGATTGTGTCACTTATTAAAATAGTAAATAATATTATTATAATCACATAATCGTAAATTTGATTATGGTATATTATCATAACAGTTCGTGTGATGCGAAAATGTAGATATATTATAGGCTGTATAGCTAAAAACTATTACCATTCTGTCAAAATTTTCTGTGGAGGGGAAGTACCACTCTACTCAAAACTGAAAACATTGCTCTTTCATAAATCCTATCCTGATTCTTCCTCTTCTCCTCACATCCCTCGTCATTTCAACTCTAAACATCACCCACCTTGGCCGTCCATCTATCTGCCTGCCTGACTCTCCGGATTTGATCCGCTGACTATCGATTTTGTTTTGACTGAGTGCCAGTGAATAAGCTGGTTCCCGCGACTTGGCTTTTGTGGGCGCTGTAGAAGTCTGGATATTACGATTACGATTAGGAAGTACTGATTGATAACCTGCTTCTCTATAAGTGCCATTAAACCACCCAGAGCCTCCGCTGTCATTAGCCATCCAGCTAATGATTTGTGGGTGGAGCCTCGACTTTGCTAATCACCGCTAATCACCGCTAAAGAAATAGATTAGCGCGAGAAAAACGGGTCTTTATCGGACGATTCTGTACACAATAATGAACGATTCTGTACACATTAATACGCGATTTTTGGCTTTGTACCGCAGCATTAGGGCAGCATTAGGGGTCTTATAATGGGAACAGTACTGTACGTATTTTTTCAGACCTTCAGCGCTGCCAAAACCTATCCTAAAGTAACTTTACTGTGTAGACAGCTTTCTTCATTGGCTCACTCTACAATACTTACTGTACACACTTATACACACTCCTTGCTATACTACCATTATTTCTCATCTATCTGCGCACATACCTCCTTCTAGTACTCCATGCCTCTCCGTTCCTCTCTCTGTCTTTCTCTATGTATCTGTTTATCTCGCTCTCAGGCATACGTTACCTGTAATCAAATAGCAAATGGTGTGGTTTCGTTGAGTGCGAAAATAGATGAACATGACATAGACTTCTTTATTGGCGCGGGGTAATTGTCCGGGGGGTAATTGTCCGGGGGGTAATTGGCACGGGGGGGTAGTTGTCCGGGGGGTAATTGGCACAGGGGTAGTTGTCCGGGGGGTAATTGTCCGGGGGGTAATTGTCCAGGGGTAATTGTCCTGTCACCTACTACTATACCTACTGCAACCATTAGGCCTATTACTTTGCAATTATATAGTGTTACTAGAAATTGGTTTGTTCAATGTCTTCGTAATCATCATCAGGATCAAACGCCCGTAGGTGTCAACTGTATTATTAAACAATTTTCTGTTTTGGTTCAATGTGACGACATTGCAGGTACTTCGTGCAATTGAAAGCAATGGCGTCGCATCTGCATTGGGCCGACTATCTGATCCTGTTCGGATTTCTCGCCATCTCTCTGGCCATCGGAATCTACCATTCGCTGACAGGAGGTCGACAGAAAACGACCGCTGAGTTCATCATGGGTGATCGTCGACTCAGTGTCATTCCGACGGCCATTTCGTTGCTCGTCTCCTTCTACTCGGCCATTACGATGCTTGGTTTGACCGCAGAAATGTATTTATACGGAGCACAGTACCTTGTCTTCTGTATCGTTACCCCAGCAATTTCCGTTTTCTTTGTCGAGCGCTTCATTATTCCGTGGCTCTATCCGCTCAAGTTGGTCAGCGTATTCGACGTGAGTTTCAACTGCGTTTAATTCCGTAACCTAATTTCGTTGTAAACAGCATTTTATTTTTAAGTCCTGGGTAGCCTACGTCTTATGCAACTTCTTAACCGCTGTTGTCATCGTGTGTAGCCTATAATTTACAAACTCAAATTCTAAGGGGTCAAACTAAGATTAGTGGTAGTGGTATCAGACACGGTAATAGTGGTGGTGGTGGCGATGGTGGAGGAGGTGGTGGTGGTGGAGATGGTTGTCGAGTTGGTGGTGGTGGAGGAGGTGGTGGTGGTGGAGGCGGTGGTCGTGGTGGTGGAGGTGGTGGTGGTGGTGGAGGTGGTGGCGGTGGTGGTGGCGGTGGTGGAGGTGGTGATATCGGTGGTGGTGGTTGCGGCGGTGGTGGTGTGGTGGTGGTGGCGGTGGTGGAGGAGGTTGTAGTATCGGTGGTGGTGGTGGTGGTGGTGGAAGCGGTGGAGGTGGCGGTGGTGGAGGTGGTGGTGGTTGTGGTAGTAGTAGTGACAGTGCCATTGCCGCAGGCAGTAGCAGCAGCAGCAGCATGTGCTTCGAATTAGCGTAATTGCAAAGACTGTCCGCTTGCTCTAGTTGAATACATGTAATATCCACAAGTCCTACGGTGCTTTGGTCTGGAGAAAAGGCAATCTAGTATGCCTCTTGTTTGGATTTCCTGCTCTTGCGATTGATCGGTGCAACTGCCTATAGGCCTTATACCATTGTGTTTGTGTGTGTATTTGTTTTAGTACTTGGAAAGGCGATATATGTCAAAGACTATCAGGGTGTTTGGAGCTTCATTGGGAATTATATCGGGGGTAAGAAACACTTACTTTTCCACGCGACTGATTTAAACTCGAGTAAGACACAACTACGCACACAGTTGTTTAAACCAAATCAAGGACAGAGTATGGTAAATCAAGTTACATGAGGTCAGATGAGGATTGTATAATTTATTGAATCGTTGAGAAGCAATAATAATAATAATAATAATAATAATTGCCGTTTACGAGTAAGCATCGTATTAATATTTCTGGCCTTCACAGATGAACAGTTCATTATCTAGAACTACTTCGGTCAATAGTTCTAGTGTTCCACTTCATTGAGTCTCAGCTGTTATTGTTTGGAAGGTAACTGAATGTCTGAGTGAAGCATCAAGGCTCAATTACTCTGCGGTTCCGTCATTCTGTGCCTGTCACTCTCTGTCTCCCTGCCTCTGTGTCTCCCTGTCTCTGTGTGTATCTCCCTCCCTCCCTTCCTCCCTTCCTTCCACCATCCCTCCCTCTCTCTTTGTCTCTCTGTCTCTATCTGCTGTGCCCATAATTTATTTGGTGTATGGGAGGGCACAACAGGTGGTTGTACAGAACAGTGGTGGTCTACACAATTCAGTACTTGAAGAACTTGATTCTTCTTGACGAGTTCTGTTTTGCTGCGATGGGGTGGGGTTATTGGATTCATCGGAGTGACCACAGCTACGACTGGACCGTGCGAGCAATGATTTGCTGCCCCTGGAGAGGCTATGAAGGGCCTGGTGGGCGTCCTTGTTACAAGTGCACAGGAACAACTTAAGATAACCTGAGCCAAATAAACTTTAGGTTGCGAACGGTTTATAATTATTGACGAGTAGATTTGAAGATAACGCCACAAATGATGACAATAATTGTCAAGATGATGATGATGATGATGATAACATAACATAACATAACATAACATAACATAGGTGATGATGATGATGATGATGATGATGATGATGATGATGATGATGATGATGATGATGATGATGATGATGATGATGATGATGATGATGATGATGATGATGATGATGATGATGATGATGATGATGATGATGATTGACATGATGACGATGATAATGATTGACATGATGATGATGATGATGATGATGATGATGATGATGATGATGATGATGATGATGATGATGATTGACATGATGATGATGATAATGATTGACATGATGATGATGATGATGATGATGGCACTGCACGTTTAAAGATGATAGAGACCGAAAGGTGAATACTCAACGGGTTAATTTGTTCGTAGGTCATGCATATGGGAGTGGCGATGTATGCACCGTCAGCTGCTCTCGAATCTGGTATCTATAAACAATGCTTCACCATTGTCCCTATTCTTCATTTTCTACACCATAACCGCCACCATGATCATCATCATCGTCACTCCATCATTATCATCGTCGTCGTCATCATTTTCATGATCAACAGAGAAGACGACAACATCATTTAAATGTTAATGATATATAAATATTTAAAATTTAAATCAAAGTGCAGTAAAAATAGTTGGTCAGTATAAGGACATACTTGTATTGGATAAATTTAGAATTTTGTATAGGCCTACTATTTTAAAACATTTGGCATTGACAGGTTATAATATAGTTGATGCGCGTTTATTAATAATAATTTATAAATGCGGACAACAATTGGTCAATTTAAGAATATTTGTGTCTTATCTTACGATTGTCAATATTGTTATCAATAGCAACACGTCTTCAATCAGCAGAAAACAGTGATTAAAAAACTGAGTAATAGGAGGATGAAAATAATAAATGGGTGTTTATTATTCTTTCCACAGCAACCGGTTTGCCACTTTCCGTTTCAATCCCACTTATGGCCGTCGTATCGGTGGCATATACAGCTCTCGTAAGCACATTAGCCTACTATTATATAATATATATTCGTTTTATTGATTTCTTGTTAACATACCGCAACCAGTTACAAAATATAATAAATGATTAAGAAAAATCATGAAAATTCAAACAACTAGGTGGAAGTCAGGAAGAGGAGCAATGGTCGAGTATCTGTAAAGTACTCGAGAAATGTGATTTCTTTCATCCTTAATCGGGAGTTCAAAACTGTGAGTAAGCTTACGAGTACGAAGATTACTACCGTTGCTATTTCTTTACTATTATTTCCATTATTAGTATTATTGTTACCGAATTGCCATGACATAATTACATTGACATAATTACTTCGTTCTAATTACCTTTACCTATAACCATGACACCTCAGAATGACCCCGGTAACTTTTGATCTTGACTGCTCGTGAGGTCAATGCGCGTAGAGTGATGTAGAACCATCCTACCTCTGCATAACTGCTGCTGGCTGACTTCGGAATCTTGTCGATTCGTTACCCAATTCTTTTAAATAGATTAACAACAATTTTGAACTCAAAGTTTTATAGTCACTGGTTCATAGGGTTGGCAGAAAAGTAATCCCTACGATATTTTGCCAATATCTGATAGCTTTTGTTCTGTTTTACGAATTTCGATGAAATTTGGCTATTATACGTACATATGAATTACCTTAAGCTCGCAACAGTTGATTTGAAAAATTCTTATTTTTGGCCAAGATATTGGCAGAAAGCCCTAGTGAATGCTTTTTATGGCCCACCCTGTAAATACAGCATTCAAACCACAATACTGTCAGCAATAATAATAGTCTTTTGTCTTTTTATGATTAATGTAATAAGTTTATCTTTTGTCCGTAGGGTGGAATGCGAGCTGTGATATGGACGGACGTCTTTCAGTTCATTACGATGGTGGCTGGAATCATTGCCATTTTCGTCAAGGTATCTTCTAACACATATAAAACTATGTCATGACGTTAGCCATGACCCTGCTGTTGCTAATGACTCGAGAGAGTGTGATGAAACATTGGCAATGCTCTGGATTGAATTGCGAATCATCGTGCAAGAAGCGAGCATCATACGAGGGTCATTATTCAGCTTTCTGCTCCCTAGGTGGCGACCGTTAGACGAGGAAATGAATAGATTTGGGCATCACATGAGTGTTGAATTTGTCTCCTGTTAAAAAATTTCTATCATCTATTACTGGATGGGCCTACTATAGCATGTAATCTTAGCGAGGTTTGACAGTTAGAATCATGGGCGGAGTTTATCAGGAGCTAAGGGGGGGGAGTAAGCCCTCCAAGAAGACCCAGAGTCAATTTTTACCGTGTAAATGGTATCTTTTTCTGGCTTAGCCTCCACGCGAAATTTCCTAATGACTAAACAAAAGGTCATCACCTTTTTTGACCGAGGGTCAAATGTAGTGCTTTTCATGAGATTTGAAACTTGGCGACTAAAAAACGGTCATCAACCTTTTTAGGCCGGGGAAAAAATTTCGGCGAGGCTAGTCCTGGACGAAATTTTTCCAGCCCCTCCAAGAACGAAAACCACGCTCCGCCCATGGTTAGAAAATATAAACACGAATATTATTGGAATTCAGGATCTAGTAGTTATCAGAAGATTCAATTTTTACCGATGCTATCGATAAACTTATTACGGTAGCTAATAGTAGGCCAATCAATAGCGAGAAAAGCGGAAGTTGAACTTCAGCATTGTTTGATCAAGTCCTGCTTTGTGGGGCCACCATTTTGAGGGTGACCAACCCTTGAGGTGCGTGTCGCTGACCACTGAAAAAATCTTTTGCTCCTGACTCTTGTCATCTCTTTTTACTTTCATGACTTTTGTTTTAGTCATTTAGGCCTAGAACAAATCGCGGTTGTAAACTCACCATTCAAGTCATCTAATGACCCAGTGGCCTTTTTTAGTAGGTTCTAGGCTATATCATCTGATTTCATCATCTACTTCTTAATTTTTTTATCATTTCTACCAGTGTAGGCTATAACTCTTTCCTGTTACAGTAGGCTACATGCAAAAGCACCTATTCAATATTTGTGAGGATATCCCGCCAGAGACGTCCAGATTAAAGATTTACTTTAAGCGATTTTCGATTTTTTTAAAGGGATTGATGATGGTCGGAGGCATATCGAACGTTTTCCGATTGGCTGGAGAAGAAGGTCGACTCGTCTGGGCAAAGTAATCAAGAATTTCATCTTCATCATCTTTTTCATCATCAGCAGCATCGTCATCATCACGCTTTTATCATCACTACCAAAGTTGTGGTAGCGATAAATGTTTTCCCGCTCTGCATCATGGTCATTCCCGTGGAGCCGGAAGGTTCCAGGTTCGAATCCACCTCAAGCTGCCGCTTAGGGAACTTGAGCAAGTCCGTCCCAAGTCCGTTACTCGCAATTGCACTTCGGCGTGAAACTCCGATGCAGTGTCCGCGATGTAAGATTATTGGAAGCGCCTCTGCCTAGAAAGCTTGAAGGGGCTTTACCGCAAGTGCGAGAAATAAATAAATAAACGAACAGATCAAAATTAATCATCATCACCTTAGTTGTAGTAGTAACCTACTAAATGTTTTCCCGCAACGCACCGTTATCATTCTCTTATTTTATTAGAATACAATTATTGCAATTTGCAAAAAATGACTTGCAAAAACGGTCGTTGACTTGGTCATATTTTGCCAGCTGGAGCGTCGACCCGCGAGAGCGTCAATCTGTTTGGAGTCTTTTCATCGGCATGGGAATCTCGTGTATCATGGGATACGGTCTTTCGCAATCGGCCGTTCAGAGATACTCAGCCGTTGAATCACTGCCAAAAGCAAAAGCGTGAGTCACCAATCTCCTTCCTCCTCCGATTCTGTCTCGTATTAACGTTACTGGTCTTCATAGCAACATTCATAAGATATTTGGATGTAGAAATTGGGCGCCGTAACAAATGCGCGCAGACAATAGCGCGCAGACAATAGCGCGCAAAGCGCGCAACAGGGACTTTCCCGTCAAAAGAGCGCAAAAAAGAGCGCGCACAAAAAAGCGCGCAACAAAGAAAATGATGAGAATAATTAAAAAGAACAATGTTTCATAAATGTTTCATAGGGTCTCCATATGTCTTTGAGTTGAAGATCGAGAGGTATCGTTCTGGATTTAGACACCCTGAGGCTTCAAAATGTAAGTACGTGCGTCTCAATAGACGCCTTCAGGCGTTGGTTCCAACGTATGGCACGATTCCTTTGGACGATTTTTTGCGTGGGGTGGCTCACAACGTTAGCCTATAAACTTATAGAACTTGAACTCTATATCTTCTTAACATTTCTAGCGAGGCACTATTTGATTTGATTCGATTTACTTCGTTTCGTCTTTACTACATTGCGTTTAAGAACAACTATTTCATTGCGTTTAGGGTTAAATGTTGCGTTAAAGAACACTGACGATAGGATATGTTGAGACTAGATTTCAACTTTAAGAACAACGTTTCGTCTTTATTTCATTGCGTTTAGGATTAAATGTTGCGTTATTTCTCACATTCTGTTTCCTTATGTTTAGATGCTGACTCAATAAAAAAAATTATTGGGTCTATGTGTGTTATTTGCGCGCGCATTTGTCTGCGCGATTTTGTTACTGCGCGCATTTGTCTGCGCGCATTTGTCTGCGCGCTTTTGCTTGCGCGCTTTTGACGGGACACCAGAAATTGATGTGGCCTGTGTTTTAAGACTTAAATGAAATGAATGCTAGAACGATGTGATCACAAGCGATTTACATCGTCGCTGGAATGTTAGGGCATCATCAATCTATTAACCAATTTTTATTCTATTTTGTTGCAACCATGGTAGCCTACAAGTTAAGCCTACCGAAGATCGAGAAAGTTGAAGATGGACTTGTTGACAGAGAAAAGGACGAGGATATAAAGAAATCAAAGAGAAAGCACAGACTATAGACAAGAATGGTGTCTTTGGAATTTTGGACGATCTACCTCAGGGCAGAACGCTAAAGAAGAAGAAGAAGGAGTAGGAGAAGGAGAAGAAGAAGAACAAAAAGAAGAACAAAAAGAAGAAGAAGAAGAAGAAGAAGAAGAAGAAGAAGGAGAAGGAGAAGGAGAAGGAGAAGGAGAAGGAGAAGGAGAAGGAGAAGGAGAAGGAGAAGGAGAAGGAGAAGGAGAAGGAGAAGGAGAAGGAGAAGGAGAAGGAGAAGGAGAAGGAGGAGGAGGAGGAGAAGAAGAAGGAGAAGGAGAAGGAGAAGGAGAAGGAGGAGAAGGAGAAGGGGAAGGGGAAGGATAAGGAGAAGGAGGAGAAGAAGAAGAAGAGAGAGAAGGAGAAGGAGAAGAAGAGGGAGAAGGAAAAGAAGGAGAAGAAGTCCTCTCTAGTCGTTATAATCTTCATCTTCTGTTCATCAGTAGAATAAAATTTAATGATCTTGTCTTGCAGAACGATTCTGCTAAACGTTCCTCCGGCGATCGCAATGAACGCCATGTCTTGCATCATTGGTCTTGTCGCCTTGGCTTACTTTGCAACCATCAAGTGCGATCCTCTGGCAAACAGAGACATCACGAATCCTAACATGGTCAGACAATTCTTTCTTGTCGCTGCTATTCCACCTTCCATTTGCAATTTTGATGTTCAGAAAGAATCGTCAAAAATGTCGGACGACATTTTCCCGGTCCCATTGCATGAACTTAAACTACAGACCGTTGATATATTGATATAGCGTGACAATGTTTATATAGCCCTATTGCAGTCCATACATTCTGAAATAATCCCTGGTTTACGGGGCGCGGTGGTGTGGTGGTGTGGTGGTGGGTTCGGTGCCTTGGAACCAGATGGTTCGAGGTTCGATCCATCTCAACCCGCCTTGGAACCAGATGGTTCGAGGTTCGATCCATCTCAACCCGCCTTGGAACCAGATGGTTCGAGGTTCGATCCATCTCAACCCGCCTTGGAACCAGATGGTTCGAGGTTCGATCCATCTCAACCCGCCGCGTAGAGACCTTGAGCAAGTTCTACACTCGCAACTGTTTGAGGCTCCTCGGCGTGAAACGCCGATGAATATCTTGTGGCGCCTATGAGTAGAGAGCTTGAAGGGGTACTATAATGGCAAATGCGAGAAATAAAAGAAACACAATATGCATGGGCGCCCGCATAAATTTTTGCAGGAGGGGGCAAAACACGATGGTCAAGGTTAAAAAATTGTAGCAAGAGGTCAAAAAATGCAAAGCACGATGCTACGAACTTGCATGGATATTTTTCATAGTGGTTTCTTAATGTAAATTTCTCAGTTTCACGTTTTAAAATTTCTATTATGAATTGTTTCTTTTTGCAAAGAAATTTGTTTAAAAATCGAAAGTATTAGTCAAAAGTATTTTTTAAAAAATTCTCTAATGCAAAGAAATTTGTTATAAACCCCCAAAATAGTAGTGAGAAAATAGGTTTCAATTTTCCAGGGGGGCCCCCTCTAGCCCCTATGTGCGGGCGCCCATGACAATAGGCTACAAATAAATGAGGATGTTTTGGCTACATTGAAAAATCGTTTTCTCCGATTCAAATTCCATCATAAGAGATTATTGGAATGTTGCTGTAGAATATTTAGAGAAGCCATCAGATTGGAGAAGTTCGAGTAGACAGTTGACATTAATTCTCCGGCTAGAAAACTTACAATTTCTCTTGCTTTTAAAACTGACAATTTCTCTTGCTTTTAAAACTGACAATTTCTCTTTCTTCAAAACTGACAATTTCTCTTGCTTTTAAAACTGACAATTTCTCTTTCTTCAAAACTGACAATTTCTCTTGCTTTTGAAACTGACAATTTCTCTTTCTTCAAAACTTACAATTTCTCTTGCTTTTAAAACTGACAATTTCTCTTGCCGTAAAACTGACAATTTCTCTTTCTTCAAAACTGACAATTTCTCTTTCTTCAAAACTGACAATTTCTCTTGCTTTTAAAACTGACAATTTCTCTTGCTTTTAAAACTGACAATTTCTCTTGCTTTTAAAACTGACAATTTCTCTTGCCGTAAAACTGAAAATTTCTCTTTCTTTAAGACTGACAATTTCTCTTGCTTTAAACCTGACAACTTCTCTTGCTTTAAAACTGACAATTTCTCTTGCCGTAAAACTGACAATTTCTCTTTCTTCAAAACTGACAATTTCTCTTGCTTTTAAAACTAACAATTTCTCTTGCCGAAAACTGAAAATTTCTCTTGCCGTAAAACGGACAATTTCTCTTTCTTTAAAACTGACAATTTCTCTTGCCGTAAAACTGACAACTTCTCTTGCTTTAAAACTGACAATTTCTCTTGCCGTAAAAATGACAATTTCTCTTTCTTCAAAACTGACAATTTCTCATGCCTTTAAAACTGACAATATCAATTGCCGTAAAACTGAAAATTTCTCTTTCTTTAAGACTGACAATTTCTCTTGCTTTAAACCTGACAATTTCTCTTGCTTTAAACCTGACAATTTCTCTTTCTTTAAAACTGACAATTTCTCTTGCTTTAAATCTGACAATTTCTCTTGCTTTAAAACTGACAATTTCTCTTTGCTTTTTTAAAACTAACAATTTCTCTTTGCTTTTTTAAAACTGACAGTTTCTCTTGCTTTTTTAAAACTGACAATTTCTCTTGCTTTTAAAACTGACAATTTCTCTTGCCGTAAAACTGAAAATTTCTCTTTCTTTAAGACTGACAATTTCTCTTGCTTTAAACCTGACAACTTCTCTTGCTTTAAAACTGACAATTTCTCTTGCCGTAAAACTGACAATTTCTCTTTCTTCAAAACTGACAATTTCTCTTGCTTTTAAAACTAACAATTTCTCTTGCCGAAAACTGAAAATTTCTCTTGCCGTAAAACGGACAATTTCTCTTTCTTTAAAACTGACAATTTCTCTTGCCGTAAAACTGACAACTTCTCTTGCTTTAAAACTGACAATTTCTCTTGCCGTAAAAATGACAATTTCTCTTTCTTCAAAACTGACAATTTCTCATGCTTTTAAAACTGACAATATCAATTGCCGTAAAACTGAAAATTTCTCTTTCTTTAAGACTGACAATTTCTCTTGCTTTAAACCTGACAATTTCTCTTGCTTTAAACCTGACAATTTCTCTTTCTTTAAAACTGACAATTTCTCTTGCTTTAAATCTGACAATTTCTCTTGCTTTAAAACTGACAATTTCTCTTTGCTTTTTTAAAACTGACAGTTTCTCTTGCTTTTTTAAAACTGACAATTTCTCTTTCTTCAAAACTGACAATATCTCTTGCTTTAAAACTGAAAATTTTTCTTACTTTAAAACTTACAATTTCTCTTGCTTTAAAACTGACAATTTCTCTTGCTTGAAAACTGACAATATCTCTTGCTTTAAACCTGACAATTTCTCTTGCTTTAAAACTGACAATTTCTCTTTGCTTTTTTAAAACTGACAGTTTCTCTTGCTTTTTTAAAACGTACAATTTCTCTTGCTTTTTTAAAATAACAATTTCTCTTGCTTTAAAACGGACAATTTCTCTTGCTTTAAAATCGACAATAATTACTTCGTGTTTGTCTCATCTGTGCAGATTCTGTCCTACTTCGTTGTCACAATATTCGCTGAATCACCAGGATTTTCTGGAGTCTTCCTCGCCACACTCTATGGTGGAGCGCTAAGGTAGTAAAATTGTTTGTAAATAATAATAATAATAATAATAATAATAATAATAATAAAAAAAAATTTAAAAAAAAATAAATAAATATAAAAAAAGTAAAAAAAAAAATTAAAAAAATAAAAAAATAAATAAAATAAAATAATAATAATAATAATAATAATAATAATAAAGACTTAGATCTATTTATTTATAATCTGACTAAAAGTTGATAACGTGGCATAGCTATAGTATCGGGGACCGACATGTCGGTTAGGATCAGGTTAGGCGCCGTGAGGGTCGGTTAAGGTCAGGTCAGGCGTCGTGAGGGTCGGTTGGTGCTAGGATTATGGGGTGCGCGGTCAAAAGCGCGCGGGACAAAAGCGCGCAGACAAATGCGCGCAGACAAATGCGCGCAGCGACATATGCGCGCAAGACAAAAGCGCGAACCGACAAATGCGCGCAACAGGAACAATGAAATCTAAATTTCGAGTATTAGAATGACCATTTAATATAACCACAACATCGTCAGAGACGGTTGTTAAAAGTAGATGAAAGAGAGCATGTGTGGTAGGGTTCAAGACCTCTCTCTTGCCGCAATCGATCGTGACGACGAAAATATACGCCTTCACGCTGGATGAAGGTTCGCTATAGGTGAAATGGAAGCTGGATGAAGGTCAGAGAAATGGAAGCTGGATGAAGGTTCGCTATAGGTGAAATGGAAGCTGGATGAAGGTCAGAGAAATGGAAGCTGGATGAATGTTCGCTATAGGTGAAATGGAAGCTGGATGAAGGTTCGCTATAGGTGAAATGGAAGCTGGATGAAGGTTCTCTATAAATGAAATAGAAGCCGGATGAAGGTTCTCTATAGATGAAATAGAAGCCGGATGAAGGTTCGCTATAGGTGAAATGGAAGCTGGATGAAGGTTCTCTATAGATGAAATAGAAGCTGGATGAAGGTCAGAGAAATGGAAGCTGGATGAAGGTTCGCTATAGGTGAAATGGAAGCTGGATGAAGGTCAGAGAAATGGAAACTGGATGAAGGTTCGCCATAGGTGAAATGGAAGCTGGATGAAGGTCAGAGAAATGGAAGCTGGATGAAGGTTCTCTATAGATGAAATAGAAGCCTGATGAAGGTTCTCTATAGGTGAAATGAAAACTGAATGAGGCTCGAAATTTCGATTTCATTGTTCCTGTTGCGCGCATTTGTCGATTAGCGCTTTTGTCTTGCGCGCATATGTCGCTGCGCGCATTTGTCTGCGCGCATTTGTCTGCGCGCTTTTGTCCTGCGCGCTTTTGTCGGCGTGCCGGATTAGGGTGAGTGTCGTCGTTCGGTTCCCGATAATACAGTTTCGCCGATAACGTTCATTGATAAGACAGAGTTGGCTCTTGCTAGCTACTATTTTGAAATTGGTTTCTACACCACTGTAGCCTACCTGGTCCAGTGGTCCATGTCCTTGATGTGCCTAGTCTGCAGGTGTGTATATTGACTCCTGGTGAAGTGCTGCCCGATGGCTAATTGCTTAAGGCGTTCAGGCTGTAACACCGAGATTGTGGGTTCCAACCTCACCCGTGGCACGGTTTATTTGGGACATTGAGCAAGCACTTCCCTCACATGTGTTGCACCGATCTTTTGGAGGAGGTCAATATGAAATAATGTAGTGTAAAGGCAAAACTATTCTGAATGTATTGATCCTCTATTTATCGAAGTGCATAACGGAATATCGAATTAAATTTATGGATCTATTTTTATTAAGATCACCACAAAGACATATCACCATCGCTAAACATCCGTCGTTATGCGGTGATCTAAGCTGATCTAGAAATTTATTATAATTATAGCCTACTTTCCAAATTTTTCTGTAACTTTTGGTTCGCTCTTGTGTGGCTCTCATTTGGGCGCTGTCAATTTTCTTATTTTCCGTCTATAAATTATTATTATCAGCAGTGTATACTAATCTACAAATGGGAGTGAAAATAACGATTTGAATTGATAAATTATTTTGTTCGATGATAACAAATACGTGCTTCACGTTGAGAGATTATGCGAATTGTGTAAAACGCACACTTGTGATTTCTATTATAGGCCTATTGATGAAAATAATTTCTTGCTGAAATAGAATTAGATTGATGAAAGCAATTCTGAGATTATCATCCTCTACATTTTCGTCCCTAACATCCGTTCCCACCTTCCCTTCCCTCCCTTCTCTTTCTTTCCCAACGTGCCTTCTCAGTGGCGTAGCCAGAAATTTATGATGGGGGAGGGGTTCGGGGGGGGTTATGGCCTGGCCGGATGCCCTTTCCGACACCAACCCATCAGTATTACAGTAGCCTAAATAAAAATGGAATAAAGTAACAAAGGGAATAAAGTAAGAAAAACAATTCTTACTACAAGAAATTGTTTTGCTTTTTCTTATTTAAGTGGATAAATAACCTTTAAAAAACTCTTTTCCTAAGCCAATGGGGTTTAACCCCCGAAACCCCTTTGGCTGCGCCACTGTGCCTTGTAGGCCTATTAGTCTACTTTGCAATAGTTTGCAATAACTTTATTGTCTGTTTCTGTTCTGTGTGTGCTCGTGAAGTACCATGTCTTCATCGCTGAGTGGTGCAGCTGCGAACTGTTGGGAGGATATCCTCAGATTGAAACTAAGCCATCTGCCGGAATCAAGAAAGGCTCTCATCAACAGAAGTCTAGGTTACTAATAATTCAATCATAAATCCATCATATTCGACAATATTTCAGGTGTAGACTACTCCGCACTTTTCTTCACATAATACTCACCCGCCAATGCACCCACTTGACCTTCCACACATCAATCCATCTCTCCATATAAATCCATCTATCTCTTCTGTCTAATTGACTGTTCGCCTGTCAATCTACAATGTCTGTTCGCTAAGCTTTAAAAGCAGTTTCATTATTATATTGCTTTGCAAATTGTGGGAAGAAGTATTATACAAATTCTAAACACTGGTGTAGGAAGATTTTTTATCCGCTCCTTTTTCCTCAGTGCTCTCCTATGATGGCTTATACCTACATGTATACTGCAGCAATTGTCACTCCCTACTGTTGCCAGAGGTGCCGATCCCGGAGTTTGAATGACACCATGATGCCTGGTCTTTAGACGAACATTTGCAGTATTAAATTTTCATTGTGTCCCTGTTTTCCAGTTGTTCTGTTTGGAGCATTAGCCACTGGAGTTGGTTTCCTCTCGGCTAACATTCCAGGTCCCATCACACAGGTGAGCTTCTCGTAGACGACTCTTCTGGCACCTGCTAACAATAGCAGATAATTTTCTAGTTGACTGCTGAAACGTTGAAATAAAATTTTTCCATCCTTTGCTGATAATATACTATAAGCTGTGATGCTCTTTCATGTTAGGCCTATTATAGACTGTGCTATATGTAATAAATCTAATAAAAGTAGCAGTGATATTAGTTCGGGGCATTCTTATTTCAGAATGAAGATACTACGAATCAGCTCAAAAAATACTACTTAAATGAGGACTTATAGAAAGCAGTCACGATTTGCAATTGTTGTCTTTAGATTTTACAGCTTTCACAAGTCTGTTTATTAAATGCAATTCCTAATAAAATGTTTTTATTAATATTATTTTTGTATGTAAGTATTGGCATGAACTAACACGAAAACATTTTATTATTCCTAAATTTTACTTATCCACAATCCATCACCATCTATGGAACTCTGTGGAAAATAACTATGAAATTTATCTCAAACGGTTCCTGATACTTCTGCTGCGGCTACTGCAACTACTAATGTAACCAAACTGCTAATGCTACCAAATTATTAATGCTTCCAAATTACTAATGCTACCAAACTACTAATGTAACCAAACTGCTAATGCTACCAAATTATTAATGCCTCCAAATTACTAATGCTACCGAACTACTAATGCTACTGCAACTACTAATGCTACTACAACTACTAATGCTACCAGACTACTAATG
Source organism: Lumbricus terrestris (assembly GCA_949752735.1). NCBI lineage: Eukaryota > Metazoa > Annelida > Clitellata > Crassiclitellata > Lumbricidae > Lumbricus > Lumbricus terrestris. The sequence continues at coordinate 2,501,237 of OX457047.1, read as the reverse complement.
CTACCAAACTACTAATGCTATACTGCAGCTACTAATGTTTCCAAACTACTACGGCGGTTACGATATCATTATTGACTTGTATGCTTGTAGGTTCTCATGGCCATGTGCAGTTCTGTGGCTGGTCCGATGATGGCCCTATTCGTCCTCGGTGGCGTTTCCAAACACGCTAACTGGAAGGTTAGCATTGTTGTCACCTTTTGATGATTGTGATGATGATGATGATGATGATGATGATGATGATGATGATGATGATGATGATGATGATTGTGATGATGATGATGATGATGATGATGATGATGATGATGATTGTGATGATGATGATGATGATGATGATGATGATGATGATGATGATGATGATGATGATGATGATTGTGATGATGATGATGATGATGATGATGATGATGATGATGATGATGATGATTGTGATGATGATGATGATGATGATGATGATGATGATGATGATGATGATGATGATGATGATGATGATGATGATGATGATGATGATGATGATTGTGATGATGATGATGATTGTGATGATGATGATGATGATGATGATGATGATGATGATGATGATGATGATGATGATGATTGTGATGATGATGATTGTGATGATGATGATGATGATGATGATGATGATGATGATGATGATGATGATGATGATGATGATGGACAATGCGTCTTCGGGTGTGATTTCGTTAATGTCAATGCACATTTTAAAGCGTAGGCATATTGCTAGTAGCCTATTGTTTTGCAGTTGTTATTGCCGAATAAATTAATTGAATTAATTGCTGGAGGCGAAGGCTAGTTTAAAAAATTTCCTTTACCGAGTTTTGACTGTTGATTTACAATTTCAAAGCTTATAGGTCTAGATTGGTGCTTGGTTACACTGATAATGGTAACGGAGCAGAAATAGGTTCAGATAAGATTATAATGTTCTTAGACCAGACATACGAAGGCATCTAAAAGGCAATTGACTTTTCATAAAACCGTCTCACGGGCAGATCTGTCTTGAGCGTCACATTTACTGAACACGAGGAAACACCTGTTCCACCGTTCTGTAATAAATTCTTCGTTTACGAGTTTAGCACTTAATTTCAGGATCGATAATTAGGATTACTATTATTTTCAAACGAATTTTTGATGATGATAACGATTGGAAGAGCGTCACACTATCATTATTATTATTATTATTATTATTATTATTATTATTATTATTATTATTATTATTATTATTATTATTATTATTATTATTATTATTATTATTATTATTATAATTGTTGTTGTTATTTTTATTATTATTATTATTATTATTATTATTATTATTATTATTATTATTATTATTATTATTATTATTATTATTATTATGACAAAATTAATGATGATCGCATTCCTGCGTGAAAGTGAATTGGAGGCATTTTCGTGTTCAAGGGAGCGTTAATAGGAGCAATCGTCGGCGCAGTGATTACCTTCTGGCTGGGCGTTGGGTCAATGTCGGTCAAACACAAACACCCTTATCTACCTCCTGTGTCCGTCGAGCAATGTCATCTTAGAAACGCTAACTCCACTCTCTTCAATTCGACACTGAGCTACACCAACTACACATCCTACGACTTCTTTGATGGAATCGAAACCACTGGACGATGGAATGAAACATCTGGGTCTATGCCAGGACTCACACGCCAAGTGGTAAGTGCTGTTTACTAAACAAAAAAATATGTTATGTTACATGCAGTAGAGGAATAAAAATTAGAATAAGAAAAAGAAAAAGTGGCATGAATAGGAAGAGGAAGAGAGACTAGGATGAGGAGGAGAAGGAGAAGGAGAAGGAGGAAGAGCAAGAGGAGGAGGAAAAATTGACGAGCAACTCCGTAAGATCGTAATCGTAATCGTAATCTCCTAATTTCTAAAGCGCCACTGGAAAGCCAAGCGCGGGGCACCGGCTTATTCACGAGCGCTGCGTTGAGTTAGGAGGGTTGTCAAGAATGAAAGAATGAAGAGTTATCGACCGCACATTTCTCGTCTTGGTTTTCGACTCGGGTGGACGATTCCTCTCCCTTGACGTCTTTTCTTCCCATCGACAGACAGTGTATTGGTCAGTGTAGCCTACTCGTTGCTGATGAGTTCTTATAATAGGATGTGCAGGCCAAACACTTGAAATCTCAAGACAGATTTCTCTCGTGGCGAGCATCTTGACTCCACGACTTTCCTTTATCGAGCATGTTATTACGTTATAATCATTTCTTATTAATTGCTTTGTTTACATTTCATGGCCACTTAACGTTGGCAACGGTTCAACCAAAAGCCTTGAATGACACGAGATAATTTCACTTGAAAGAATCCGATTAATAAATCATGTTATTGAAAAGTTTTTTGTAAATATTTTTGCAGCGTCCTTTACGAGGTCTGGAGAATTTCTATGCCATGTCCTATCTATGGTTCCTACCATTTGGAGCCTTCATCACTTTTATTGTCGGTATGATAGCATCCCTCATCATGAGTAAGTACAACATTATTCTCTAGTTTTATGTCATAGCTAATTAAATGTAGTCTGGTCGAATTTAGTAAGATCTCATTAAGAAGATGGTAGACCAAGTGTAAGAATTGTGGAAAAATAGCTTGGGTTGAACCATAATCCAATTGGAATTCGGGTGTGAAAAAGAGGCTTTACTATGGGGCTCTGCCGCACTAAGAAAGACTGGGAAGGTTGAAATCCCCCGGCAATTCTCACCCTGTGTGGTCCTGGATGTAGAAAATAAAGAGGAGGAAACAGGAAGGAAGAACTTGTAGAGAGAATGCAGAATACAACAGCAGCAGAGCAGAGTTTATTGCTCCCAAAAAATAACATCAATTATATGCAGTGTACATAATGAATAATAATAGGAGTAAGTAAGAGCAAGATGTGCAGAGGGTTAGAAGTAGAGGGAAACAATAGTAACCCCAGAAGGAAAGATCCCGCTAGGTAGGGGCCCTAAGTAAGTGATTATTCATAGCAAAGATGATGTTTAAGTGACCTTTGTCAGGTTTAGTGACAAAGTGGGAAAATTAAGTATAGGTGGGTTTTAATAAAGGTGCATCAAGGGAGAAGTTTGATGCCCAATGGAACATAATAGTAACTGAAGAGAAGCACCAAAACAGTTACATGTAAATGACCAACAGCAAACGACAATAATTGTTTTATATAACATTTTCCCCTGCATATGCACGTTATAACAGACGCTTAAAGTGTGCAAAGGCCATGTCTGTCAAGGAGGCAGGCTGTTCCATATTAGGGGTCGTTGGTATTTGATAGAAAATTTGCGTGTGTTAGTCCTAGGATAAATGCTTATGTAGTCACGTTTGTTTCTCGTTATAATGAGATGCTCTGCTTTGTTAAAGTAGGATACAAAGCAAGGTGGTAGGAGGCCATTATGGAATTTATACATAAATTCGGATGTTTGGGTAAATTTAATGAAGAGAAGAAGAAGGAGCAGGGGATGAGAAGAAGAGTTAAGGCGATGGGAAGGATAATGTGTATGAGAGAAGATGTATGAGAATGTGGATGATGGGAGAAGAGGCAGAGGGAAAAGAAGAAAGGAGGATCTGGAAAGAAAAAAACTGACAAGGTGTTTCTATTGTTTCTATTTCCCATTGAGTAATCTAAGTTGAGTCCCATTTTACATTTATCCAGTCCTTTCAGAAACGTTTGTGGCAATGTTTTCATGACCAAATGGCTATTATAGCAATGTGAAATTTAACCATAATTCAACATAATCAGGTCATTTTTCTGATCTATGAAACTTCATTCTGGTCCAATCTTGCAAAATATTATAGTCCAGTCGAGCGCTTTTATGGCGATGTTTTTATGATCCGATATAGCTAGACACGTTGGTATGTCTGTGTAATAACCTGTAGTTTACCATAATAGGAAATGATGTCAATACGACTTAGTGTATAGGACTATGACCTTGTTTTTAAAACAGGGGACAGAGACATGGAGGCGAAGGTGGATGAACGTCTCCTCATCAGGTTCTACGGGTGTGGGTGTTCGGTCAGTTATAAAAGCAAAGATGATTTGGACGAAAAGCCGAAAGCATCGTTAAAAGAAATTGAAGTAGGCGCCACACAAATGCTTTCATCGTGATTACAGTATATACAACCATCATCATCGTCGTCGTCATCATCATCATCGTCATCGTCAGCGTCGTCGTCGTCGCCGTCATCTTCATCGATATCATCATCATCTTCATCGTCATCATCATCATCATCGTCAGCGTCAGCGTCGTCGTCGTCGCCGTCATCGTCATCATAATCATCATCGTCATCGTCATCATCGTCATTGTTATCATCATCATCATCGTCATCATCATCATCGTCATCATCATCATCGTCATTATCGTCATCGCCATCGTCATCATCATCATCGTCGTCGTCATCATCGTCATCGTCGTTGCCGTCGTCGCCGTCATCATGATTGACCTTATCATCATCATGTGCCAGTGGCTATAGCAATCATCATTATCCTCATCATCCATGGGGAACTGCTGGTCCCTCGAACCCGCTCTGCTACCAAACAGCGTCGAGACTTCTCGGTTGTTGGCCCGTCCACATGGAATGGGCTCCCGCTTGCACCACGCTTACTACCTCGGAAAATTTGCCTGCCTTCTACCAGTTGCTCAAGACCTATCTTTTTAGCTGTAGCTGGACTGGGAGCGCCTCAGAGTAGGCTTCTTGAAGGGGCGCTATATAAGTTTTCGGAATGAATGAAAATGAATGAATGAATGAATGAATGAGTGTTTGATCTAACCAAGCACCCGAATGTGGGTTTAATTTCCACCTAATAAAATTATGATTCCTTATAAGTTGTTTCTCAGATAAGTTATTTAGAATTGTCAGCCCTACCGTGTTTGAACCTTGTTCAATTACCTGATTGAACCTGATCTTGTTAATGTCAGGCTCTGAAAGAACCAGAAGCTGACTCTTCTCTGTTGGACGTCGAAATGACGTCTGCAAAGAAAACGGTAAACGGGTTTCACAAGGAAACGAAAAACGATCTTATTAAAGAAACGAAAAACGGTTCACTACTAAAGCAAGATGATCCATGAAAAAACAACACCGTGTATAATTATAGCGCACACACTTTTGACTTGACTAGAAGGAACCCAGTGAAGCAATATTTATGTCTTGTAACTGCACGTCCTGTGTTATTTCATTGACGTTTTGAAGGGAGTCCTATATTTGTTTTCGTCTGCCTATTGACTGATAGCTACTACGTATACTTTGTTTGGTGGTTAAATTAAGCAAACGTAAGGTAAGGTAAAATGATGGAAGGTTGCACAGTGTAAGTTAAGGTAGTCCACAATGGTGTACGGTACATGATAAGATAAAGGTGGGGTTCGTGGATCTAAACGAGAGAAACAATCCCAATCTGTGAAACTAATGCCATGTTTGACATTTGTTTGTCCCTTAACCCCGACACCTGCAATTTATTTATTTATTTATTTTGAAAATCTTATATAGCGCCTTTTCAGAGTAGGCTACTCAGAAGCGCTCCCGGCTCAACCACGACAGTTTGAGGTTCTTAAGGAACAGTGTGGAGTGACTATTGGGATCTAAGCCAAGGGTTTTAGCGCAGTGTAACAGGGAGGTTATTCCAGGGTGTAGGACCAGCGACAGGGAATGAAATTGGACAAGACTTTGACATGGTTTCCTCCGATGTCCTTATCTGATATCTTTTTGGGGTTGGTATTATTTTGAGCATTCACATTAGAACCGTTGACTTTGGTGTGTTCACTTGCAGAAGTCGCGGCTCAAATCTGCGACACGATGCGACGGCATTTGCTGTGATACTGAAAGTTTATTATTTTATACATGTTCGTTTTTTCTATATCCTTGTCAAATACAATTTATTATAATTCTGACGCGCATAATTTGCGACGCTGTTGACAGCTAACAGGGCAGTTAGGGTAAGCTTATACCTGCTGTTTTGAGCGCTGTCATTTCCGGAACGTGTAGCCTGAATATTGTTCTAGTTTTAGACTCTGTGTATGCAGTTTAATGGCAAACGTAGCTACATGTAAAAGAATTCGCTGTCCGTTCCCATATAATCTGGACTTATTCTATGTCAGACAACACAAGACTTTGCCATTTTACTATTTGCTATTAGACTATTTGCTATTAGACTGTTACGAGTTAGCGGCGTACGAATAGGTGAGTGCTCTCTCCGTCCCATTTGCTTCCATCATGCAAAGCCGTGTTTTTCTGTAGTTAGGCTATCATGGGGGTTTGGAATGCCTTCCATCTTGAGCTGTGCATGTTCCCTAAATAACTATATACTCTCTCACACATTCTATAAGCATGTGCATTTTAAAACTGTTCTTTTTGCCGTGCTGGAGTCGGAAGCACCTCTGAGTAGTTTAATTGAAGAGGTGCTATATAATTATAAATACTTGAGTGATTGAATGATTGAATGAACGAATTAAATACGTCAGCGACTTGCTTGAATGAACAGAGAAATGATCGAGACTCGTAATCTATTTTCTGCAATCCAAGATGATCACCAAGAATAGTCAATACCTTCTGTGTAGGTATAATTTTTTATGATCAGAAAAGGTCATAATGACGAACTATCGATCTTTGCGTATTCAAAGAAAAAATCACTTAATAGTAATACACGCCGTAAAACACTGTAATGTGCTCTTGGCTGTGCCAGCCGCATGGCGTGAAGAGTGATCGAGACCATATATAATCCATATTACAGAACGAGTGCTTGTTGTGCATGGAAACTTGCCTATTATAGAAGAACTCGCGCGTTAATGAATTACCGCATAGCCTTGCCAAACAACGCAGTCTTAAATGTTTAAAGTATCGATATGGTATTTGGTTGTACACTTATCTTTTATGGCGCTGTCAGCTACTCCTCGAAGCATCATTCAAAGGTACTTTAAACCAGATTATAATCAGTTCAATAGTGGGGGGGGGGGTGTTCAATGCCTTGGAGCCGGATGGTTGCGGGTTCAAATCAACCTCAAGGACCCTCACTGAGCAAGTCCTTCACTCGCAAATGTTCATGCGCTTCGGCGCGAAACTCCCATTCAGTGTCCGTGGTGCAGTCGGGAGCGCATCTGAGTAGAATCACGGTGGGGCGCTATAACAAGTGCTCATACATAAATAGGTAAAAGGTAAGTTTGCATTGACTCAGTCAGTGTAGTCAATTGGTAAGAGTGTTTGCCTTGTAACTCTCGGAGTGCGGTTTCGATTCTCATCCTGTGAAACTTGTGCACGGGACCCTGAATGTATCGTCGCTCGGAATTTATCATCGCCATCTTTATATACTGGCACTAGGAAGGCTAGATGCAAAATAGGAGGCGCGGTGGTGTAGTGGTTATGTTTGTTGCCTTGCAGCTGAAGGGTTGCAGGTTCGAATTCACCTTAAGTCGCCGCGTAGGGACCTTGGGCAAGTCCTTAACTCACAATTGCTCAGCACTTCGGCGTGAAACTCCGATTCAGTGTCCGCTCTGTAGTCGGGAGCGCCTCTGAGTAGCGAGCTTGAAATTTGATAATGCTATGCATGAGGACTCAAACTTGCACGGGCTAAGTACACATTGAATGGTTCACCTTCTGGCCATCTAGCAAGGATCGAAAACATAATATTATTTTGTTGTTCGTGATAATCGCCTGTTTAGTTCATTGTAGGCCTAATTGACCATGGGATAATAGTTTAACTCAAATTAATGTTTTCCATTTGATATCACGACTTGAAAATAAAAATCTAATAATCTAATACTTTTTATAGCGACCATAGGCCTATATTATTATTATTCGACCCTGATAATTTTCAGTGAATTAATCGAGTGAGATTCTTCACCTAGTTGTAGATTTTGAACTCTATCTTTTTTATTCTTCTCTTGACGTCGTTGCAATTGTCTCGAGTGCCAATAAAAGAATGCAAATAATAATGATAATAACAATGTCTATTCGGAGTTGCGTTCCAACGGATCGTAAACTTTATGATGAAACTGATTGAAACAGTAACATGAATAATTTTATATACGCCTAGTTATAGCTGTCACCAGAACCCCAAACACCATCGCATCACCCCTATTCTGAGGTCACTCCATAATTATATAGGCTACAAATCCCAGACCATATCCATATCAAAGTCCTATCCCTAACCTAACATACAACTCCTCCTCCAAGATATCTTCTTGAACTCTTCGCCATTCAGCCAACCCGCTCTAACCTATCAACCGTCTGTCTTACTCTGTCTCGACATTCTGTCACTACTCATCTCAACCGAGTCATATCAAACACTGCGCCCATGCCCCTTGATCGATCTTCCCCTTGAATTCCTCTCTTTTGCAACTCCTCCGCCATTCTTCTTCGTCACCGACAATCACCTTCCTCAATCTCCTCTATTCACCACACCTCGGACTTTCCATTCAAACCTAAGTCTAATCTCTTTGTGGACTCTTACCCAGACTCACCTGATCTTCGACCCTCTAAATCTCGACCGAAACGTCACCCACCTTAACAGCAGCTACTCTGCCACCTCTGATCCTTTGCAAACGGACTACGACCTCATTTAGTTTAGCTATGCAAATGTAAGTTCACATGCGGGTCCCCAAAATGCTTATGTCGGAGTTGGCTGTTAAAAATATTAACAGCTAACAAGTCATAATATGTAAATAATTCATTTCCCTTGCTGTCGATCACCAGTTCGACTTAAGACCAACGTTGACGAAGCTATGTACTAGACAAGACAGACAAAAAGGTTTATGCTTGACTGAGGCTGTCCTGTTACGTTTGAATTGCTTCTCTGCCACTCTGGTATGAAGAAGAGCATTATTGGTTCGTAATTTAAAAGACGAGTGATACTTCTTGAAGCTTTTTATTATCTCAACTAGACAGTTACACCAATACGCTGGTCAAATAAAGCTTGGCTAGGAGTGTTACCGTTTTCTGAACTCGCAAACGCTTATAAGATGCGTACGTCTGTCTGTAAATACCTCTGTCAGAAGGACATGCTGTTGCGTTTGAAAGAGTCGATAAAATCCTCCGACCTAGCGACGATTAATTTTGCTTCTCATCGGACAACTCAAAAAACCTGTCGATTCTTTCTCGCGAGTTGAAAGCGTTGCGTTACTGAGTAAGTGATTTGTTCTATATCTCCATATGCAATATAACGTAAGTAATTAAGTAAGTAAAGTAGGTAAACATGGAAGCCAGTTTCGCAATCTTTGGAATCAGTCCTTATTCCCCCCAGATTATCTCCACTTAACCCTCCTCTCCTCTCTCTCTCTCTCTCTCTCTCTCTCTCTCTCTCTCTCTCTCTCTCTCTCTCTCTCTCTCTCTCTCTCTCTCTCTCTCTCTCTCTCTCTCCTTCTTTCTCTCTTTCTCTCTTGTTTCTTATACACTATATATTGTACTGTCAACTATATTTTCTGTTTTTGTTCAATGTGACGACATTGCAGGTACTTCGTGCACATTATAATTGAAAGCAATGGCGTCGCATCTGCATTGGGCCGACTATCTGATCCTGTTCGGATTTCTCGCCATCTCTCTGGCCATCGGAGTCTACCATTCGCTGACAGGAGGTCGACAAAAGACGACCGCGGAGTTCATAATGGGCAATCGAAAGCTCAGTGTCATTCCGACGGCCATTTCGTTGCTCGTCTCTTTCTACTCTGCCATTACGATGCTTGGATTGACTGCAGAAATGTATTTATACGGAGCCCAGTACCTTGTCTTCTGTATCGTTACCCCGGCAATTTCCGTTTTCTTCGTCGAACGTTTCATTATTCCGTGGCTCTATCCACTGAAGTTGGTCAGCGTATTCGACGTGAGTTTCAACTGCGTTTGTTTCCGTAGCTGTAACCTAATTTCTTTGTAGGCCTAAACAACATTTTATTTAAGTCCTGGGTAGGCTACTTCTGAGGCAATTTCTTAACCGTGGTTATAATAGTGTGTATAAGTAACAGACTCAAATTCTAAGGCGTCAATCTAAAGCTTGGCGTGGACACGGTAGTAGTAGTGGTGGTGGTGGTGGTAGTGGTGGTGGTGGCGGCGATGGTGGAGGCGGTGGCCGTGGTGGCCGTGGTGGGGGCGGTGGTGGAGGTGGTTATGGTGGTTGTGGTAGTAGTAGTTACAGTGCCATTGCCGGAGGCAGTAGCAGCAGCATGTGTTTCGAATTGCATTTAAGATTATCTGCTTGCTCTAGTTGAATACATGTAATATCCACAAGTCCTACGATGGGTTGGTCTGGAGGAAAGGCAATCTAGCATGCGTTATGTTTGGATTTTCCGCTTTTGCCGGTTATCCAAACATTGATTGAACAGCGATCGATTGATCGTTGCAATTGCCTATAGGCCTTATCTCGTACCGGATTCAGTCATTTAACATGGCGTGTAGGCGGTGAACGTGTTAACCGTGGTTGTCATCGTGTGCATAATTTACAGACTCAAATTCTAAGGCGTCAATCGAAAGCTTAGCGCGCACACCTTAGTAATGGTGGTGGTGGTGGTGGTGGTGGTGGTGGTGGTGGTGGAGGTGGTGGTGAAGGTGAAGGTGGTGGTAGTGGTGGTGGAGGTGGTGGTGAAGGTGAAGGCGGTGGTAGCGGCGGCGGTGGTGGAAGTGGTGGAGGTGGCGGTGGTGGAGGTGGTGGTGGTTGTGGTAGTTGTAGTGACAGTGCCATTGCCGGTGTCACGAAATAGAGTATCCCCCGTATTAATTGTATCCCCCAAATTAAAAAAAGTCGAAAAAACCGCTTCCGAGTGTAATTTGTTTGGCAAATTAATTTTCATCTGCTTTGTTTTGAACAATGACACTAACAGGTATTTTTTTCCTACTATATAATTTGTTTTGCCCTGTTTTCAGAGCACTTAAAACATTAAAAACACTGAAGAACACTCAGAGACACTAAATAAATTCGAGTTACCTTTGTCTGGGCATTGCTTAGGACACTTAAAACAATTGGAGTCACTTTCAATTTTGATTACAGCAGAATTTTTTTTATTATGCGCATTTTTCAAAAAAGAGGATAGAATGGTTTATCCCCCCGGATAGTATAGACCGGTTAATTCCATCCGGGGGATAGATTAATTCATCCCCCCGGATAGCTTTCAGGGGGTATACTCCGTTTCGTGTCACCGGAGCCAGTATAGCAGCAGCAGCAGCATGTGTTTTATTTAGCGTAATTGCAAAGACTAACCGCTTGCTCTAGTTGAATGCATGTAATATCCACAAGTCATATGGTGCCTTGGTCTGGGGAAAGGCAATCTGGGATGCGTCATGTTTTGATTTCCTGCTCTTGCGATTGATCGTTGCAACTGCCTATTATAGGCCTCATAACCATTATATGTGTATTTGTTTTAGTACTTGGAAAGGCGATATATGTCAAAGACTATCAGGGTATTTGGAGCTTCATTGGGAATTCTATCGGGGGTAAGGAACACTTATTTTTCATCTTGCGACTGATTTAAATTCGAGTCAGACACAATTACGCACACAGTCTGTTGTTAAAACCAAATCATGGCCAGAGTATGGTAAATCATGTTACATGAGGTCAGATGAGTAGGATTGTTTAATTTATTGAATCGTTAAGAGGCAATAATTGTCGTACGAGTAAACATCGTATTAATTAATATTCCTGGCCTTCACAGCACAGTTCAGTATCTAGAACTACTTCGGTCAATAATTCTAGTGTTCCACTTCATTGAGTCTCTGCTGTTAATGTGTGGACGGTAGCTGAAGGTCTGAGTGAATATCTCTATGAAGCGCTAAGGCTCAATTACTCTATGGTTCCGTCATTCTGTGCCTGTCGCTCTCTGTATCCCTGTCTCTCTGTGTGTGTCTCTCTTTTTATATATATATCTCTCTCTATCTCTCTCTCCCTCTCTCTCTCTCTCTCTCTCTCTCTCTCTCTCTCTCTCTCTCTCTCTCTCTCTCTCTCTCTCTCTTTGTCTCTCTCTGATGTGCCTATAATTTATTTGGTCTATTGGAGGGCACAACTGTACAGTTGGATGTACAGTTGTTGTCTACATGATACAGTACTTGAAGAACTAGATTCCTGACCAGTTCTGTTTTGCTGCAAGGCGGTGGGATTTTTGGATTCATCGGAGTGACCAAAACCATGTCTGGTCCTTGCGAGCAATGATTTGCGGCCCTTGGAGAGGCTGCATGGAAAGACACGGTGGACGTCCTTGACAAAAGTGCACAGGAACAACTTAAGCCAACCTGTGCCAAATAAACCTTTTATTGACGAGTCCCGAATAGATTTGACTGGCTAGTGGCTACGTCTCGTGGAAATGGCGACGCACCAGAGAAGATAACGCCACACATGATGATACTAATTGTCATGATGATGATGATGATGATGATGATGATGACGATTAACATGATGATAGTGATTGTCAAGATGATGATTATTAACGCGATGATTAAGATTGTCAATTCTGATGATGATTAAAGCGATGATAATGATTGTCAAAATGATGATGATGATGATACCATGATGATAATGATTGTGAAGATGATTAAGATTGTCATGTTGATGAAGATGATGATGATTAACATGATAATAATGATTGTCAAGATGATGATCATTAACATGATGATAATGATTCCCATGTTGATGATGATTAAGGTGATGATGATGATTGTCAATTCTGATGATGATTAAAGCGATGATAATTATTGGCATGATGATGACGACGAAGGTGATGATCACCGATGATGGTGATGATGATGACGAAGGTGATGATGATGATGTTGATGATGATGATGATGATGATGATGATGATGATGATGATGATGATGGCACTGCAAGTTTAAAGATGATAATGACTGACCGATAAATACTCAACGGGTTGATTTGTTCCTAGGTCATGCATATGGGTGTGGCGATGTATGCACCGTCAGCTGCGCTCGAATCCGGTATCTAGAAACCTTCACTTCTCTCACTGTATTCTTCATTTTCTATACCATGATCGTCATCATCATCATCACTCTGTCATTATCATCATCGTCGTCGTGGTCGTCATTATCATGAACAACAGAAACCACTATGTACATCATCAGCGATCTTGGAGTGACACTTGATCAAGAACTCAGTTTCTCACAGCATGTCAACCTAGTTACGCGAAGCTGCTATTACCAGCTCCGCCAGTTGCGTGTTGTCATGCGGTCCCTATCTCAGGATGCCGCTGTGGTCCTTGTCCACGCCTTCGTAACCAGCAGAATTGATCATTGCTACTCAATTCTTGCTGGCCACCCATCTAGCTTAATAGGGCGTCTTGAGTCTTGACCGGGTCATGCGCTCTGCTGCTCGGCTTATTGGTCATACCCCAAAATTTGCCCCGATTTCTGCCTACATGCGTGATGTTCTGCACTGGCTTCCAGTCTCGCAGCGCATCTCGTACAGGATAGCAGCACTTGTTTGGCGGTCCTTAATAATTGGTAGTGCTCCTTCCTACTTATCTGATCTCTGTTGCAGCCTCCCGTAGAACTTTGCGTTCTTCGGCCAATGGGGAGCTGCTGGTCCCTCGAACCCGATCTGCTACCAGACAGCGTCGAGCCTTCTCGGTTATTGGCCCGTCCACATGGAATGGGCTCCCGCTTGCACTACGCTTACTACCTTGGAATAATTTGCCTGCTTTCTACAAGTTGCTCAAGACCTATCTTTTTAGCTGTGGCTGGACTGGGAGCGCCTCTGAGTAGACTTCTTGAAGGGGCGCTATATAAGTTTTCGGAATGAATGAATGAATGAATAATTTAAATGTTAATATATTAAAAAATGTTATTATGTCATTTCGTGATATAAACCAAACTGCAGCAGCCTATAAGCAGTTGGTTAGTAGCCCTATTATAAGAACATACATACTAATATTACTTAGCCTTTAATTATTGGGTAAATTTAGGATATTAATTTGTTTGTGCTATTTTGAAACATTTGACTTGTGCTTTGCTCTATCATGGATGATGTACATATATCGTACCATGTCTGTACACCAAAATGCGGAAAGCAGCAATCAGAATTTGATAATATTTTTATCTTATGATTATCATCAATGTTACCATTAGCAGCACCTTTTCAATCAGCACCATACCCTCTGTCAAACAGAAAATGCTGATTTAAAAAACAGAGTAAGAAGAAGAAGATGATGTTGATGGAAATAATTAATCGATTTTTAAATAATAATAATAATAATAATAATAATAATAATAATAATAATAATAATAAAAGATGTGAAGTATGCGAGCCTCCCCGCAACACATGACTTTATCCCAATTGCTCTGGAAACACTGGGTCTCTTTAACAAATCAGGTTCAGAATTTTTAAATGAATTAGGCCGACGTTTGTCAATTGTAACTGGAAACTCACTCGAAACCATGTACCTTTTCCAGCGCCTCTCAATTTGCACGCAGAGATACAACGCAGTAGCATTTCGAGGCATATTCACTCAGTTGTTAGGTGATGAGGACCGCTAATTCCTTAACGATGAACTATCGTGCTGTTTCTTGTAAAACATGTTACGTTTAATAATAATAATAATAATAATAAACAATAATCCTTCCTTTCACAGCAACTGGTTTGCCACTTTCCGTTTCAATCCCGCTTATGGCCGTGGTGTCGATGGCTTATACGGCTCTCGTAAGTATAGCTAGATGTTTACATGGTATCAATGGCTTGCTTGCACACTCCTTTACTACCATTGCCATTTCTTTTAGTGTTATTTTCATTATTAGTATTACTGTTGCTATCGTTAATATCATTTATCATACCGCTAACCATCTAATTACCATGATCTAATTACATTGATCTAATACGTAGTTGCATTGACCTGAATACCTAATTCTGTTGAGCCAATTTGCTTTGACCTAATTGCATTGACCTAATTGCCTTTGACCTAATTACCGATTTGGCTTCAGATAATTACATTGACATAATTATATTGACCTAATTACATTGACCTATGACCTTCACCTTAGAACACACCCGGTGACCTTTAACATTGATGACTCATGAGTTCAATGCGTGCAGAGTGAGGTAGAACCTATCCTTTCATAACTACTGCTGATTGACTTCGGAATCTTGTTCATTCGTTACCCACTTCTTCGTTACCCACTTCTCTAAGATAGATTAACAACAATTATTTTGAGCTCAAAGTTTTATGGCCGCTGGTCTAGATGCTCCATTCACACCGCAGTACTATCAGCATTAATTATTGTGTTTTTAAAAAGTAATGTCTTTTGTCCATATAGGGTGGAATGCGAGCTGTGATATGGACGGATGTCTTTCAGTTCATTACGATGGTGGCTGGAATCATTGCCATTTTCGTCAAGGTATCTTCTAACACCGATACAACTACTAGCTGGGATAGGCTACCCGGCGTTGTCCGAGAAATTGTGGGGCTGGTTCGCCACTCCTCAGTGAATAGAAAGCCGAAAATTGCTCCACTGGGTGGTCCTTGTAGCCGTCTGTCTATAATATCTATATGCAAGGCTTCAGGCCACTAGCTGCGAAACTGTTGGTGTGCATTCTAGACAACATACATATAGGGTAGGCCTACATACCTAGCCACATAGCCACATTCTCCTTTATTAGATATAGATGTCATGACTTTGCCATGACCCTGCTGTTGTTAATGAATCGGGAGAGTGTGGTGAAACAATGGTAATGCTCTGACGTGAGCTGCGAAGCATCGTGCAGGAAGCGAGTATCATACAAAGGTCAATATTCAGCTTTCTGTTCCGTTTCTTGCGACCGTTAGATAATGAAATGAACAGATGTCCGCATTGCATGACTGCTAGGCCTATAGCCTACGGTTTAATTCGGCTCCTGTTAAACGTTGCTGTCATCTATTACTAGACAATACTACTATTGCATGTAATCTTAGCGCGGTTTGTCAATTAGAATAAATAAAAACGAATATCATTTTTATTTATCCTATTATAGAAGTCGTGATGGAAGTTTTCAGAAAAGTTGGATTTTTACCACTGCTATACAGCGGCGCCCGCAGGCGTACGCACTTACGCAAGTGCGTACAGCAGCGGCGCCCGCAGACGTACGCAAATAGGTAAGTGCGTACAGCGCGATGACCCAAAAGGTATGTTTTTGGGAAATTCTAGGTTGATGACTAAAAAAAAAAGGTCATCAGTTTTTTCGGCGGATAGAAAAGGTAAGTTTTTGGGAAATTCTAGATTGATGACTAAAAAAAAAAAGGTCATCAGTTTTTCCGGCGACGACCTAACGAAAATTTTTCCCTGTTCGCCCCTCCATCGAAAATTTCTGTGCGTACAAGAAAAAAATCCTGCGGGCGCCGCTGCTGCTATAGATAAACTTAATACGGTAACTATGTACATGTAGTACGGTATCAATAGCGAAAAAAGTGAAAGTTGAAGTTAAGCTGTCTTTGATCTAGTCCTGCTTCGTGTGACCACCATTCTGCGGGCGCCCAACCAACCCTTGGGGCGCGTCTCGCTGACCGGCCGGAGATTTTTTGTCACGACCCTTCGTACTCTTGTCATCTGTATTATTTCTCATAATTTTGCTGTAGTCGTTTAGTCTTTTAGTACAAATCGCGGTTGTAAACTCACAATTCGAGTCATCTAATGATCCAATGACCTTTTATTAGTATATCATCTGATTTCCCCCTCTATTTCTTATCATTTCTACCAGTGTATAACTCTTTACTGTTACAGTAGGCTAGCCTACATGTAAAAAGCACCTATTCAATATCCTTCCCAAAGACGTCCAGATTAAACATTGACTTTAAGTGATCTTCGTTTTTTAAGGGATTGATGATGGTCGGAGGCATATCAAACGTTTTCCGATTGGCTGGAGAAGAAGGTCGACTCGTCTGGGCAAAGTAATCAAGAATTTCGTCTTCACCATCTTTTTCATCATCATCATCAGCATCGTCGTCGTCATCATGCTATATCATCATTGCCATGGTTGTGGTAGCAGTAAATGCTTTCCCGCTCTGCATCATGGTCATTCGCGTGGAGCCAGAAGGTTCCAGGTTCAAATCCACCTCAAGACGCCGCGTAGGGACCTTTATCAAGTCCTTCACTATGCAATTGTACTTCGTCGTGAAACTCCGATGCAGTGTCCGCGCTGTAGTTGGAAGTGCCTCTGAGTAGAGAGAGCGAAGGGGCGCTATGGGAAATGCGAGAAATAAACAGAGAAGTAAAATCATCATTACCATTGTTGCAGTAGTAATATAGGTTTTCTCATCATCGTGATCATTCTCTTATTTTAATAGAATGCACTTACTTACAAAAATTGACTTGCAAAGAGATCGTTGACTAGGTCAATCTTTTTGACAGCTGGAGCGTCGACCCGCGAGAGCGCCAATCTGTTTGGAGTCTTTTCATCGGAATGGGAATCTCGTGTATTAGTGCATACGGTATTTCGCAATCATCCGTTCAGAGATACTCTGCCGTTGAGTCACTGCCAAAAGCAAAAGCGTGAGTCACCAATCTCCATCCTACTCTGATTCTGTCTCGTATTAATGTTACTGGTCTACATAACAACATTCATAACATTATTTGGATGAAGAAATTGATGTGGCCTGGATTTTAAAAATTCAAAGAAAAGAATGATAGAAAGATGGGACCAAAAGCAATTTAGATCGTCGCTAGAAAGTTAGGGCATCATAAACGTCAATCAATATTAACCAATCTGCACTTTTGTGTTGCAACCATGGTACCGGTACAAGTTATGCCTTCAGAACATGTAATAAGTCTTCGTCATCTTTGTCGTCATCATCACATCATCATCATCGATTATGCTGATTCTTAATCATTGTCAGCATCACCTGTAACCATTAGACCTGCGGTCATATGGTCTTTCGGTTCCCGGACAATTCGTCACCGGACAATTGGGAGCGGACAATTGGGAGCGGACAATTCGGAGACGGACAATTTGGAGACGGACAGTTCGGAGCCGGACAATTGGGAGCGGACAATTCGGGTTATCCTAACCCTAACCAGTAACGCTAACCCTAACATTTACTTCACATGATTGTTTGCCATTCACAAGAAAAAATAGGCTTAAACGAATGAATGAAAGTTTGATCGCCGTAAGCGCCTCTTAGTGGCTCACAATTTCCGGTCCGAATTGTCCGCTCCCAATTGTCCGGCTCCAAATTGTCCGTCTTCGAATTGTCCGCTCCCAATTGTCCGCTCCCAATTGTCCGTCTCCAAATTGTCCGCTCCGAATTGTCAGCTCCGAATTGTCCGGCGACGAATTGTCCGGACACCGGTCTTTCAGTTCACTCTACTTCTCTAGAAACTTATGCAGCTCCTAGCTCTGCTTAATGCTCTGACATAATTATTCATAATAATATATTAAATATAATGATAGATGATGGATTTATTGATGGGCAGAAAAAATGGAGAAGGCTATAAAGAAATCAAGGAAAAAGCACAGAATAGACAAGAATGGCGTCGTTTTAATTTTGGGCGATCTGCCTAAGGGCAGAACGCCAAAAAAAAACAAGAAGAAGAAGAAGAAGAAGAAGAAGAGGAGGAAGAGGAAGAGGAAGAGGAGTAGGAGGAGGAGGAAGAGGAAGAGGAAGATGAGGAGGAGGAGGAGGAAGAGGAATAGGAAGAGGAAGAGGAAGAGGAGGAGGAGGAGGAGGAAGAAGAAGACGAAGAAGACGAAGACGAAGACGAAGAAGAAGAAGAGGAAGACGTGGAAGAAGAGGAAGAGGAGGAGGAGGAGGAGGAGGAAGAAGAAGAAGAAGAAGAAGAAGAAGTAGAAAAAGAAGAACAAATCCTCTCTAGTCATTATCATTCGCACCTTCGATCCGTTCTCTTATCAGCAGAATAAATGATCTTGTCTTGCAGAACGATTCTACTAAACGTTCCACCGGCGATCGCCATGAACGCCATGTCCTGCATCATTGGTCTGGTCGCCTTGGCTTACTTTGCAACCATCAAGTGCGATCCTCTGGCCAACAGAGACATCACGAATCCTAACATGGTCAGACAACAATTCTTTCCTGTCGCTGCCATTCCACCTTCCAATTGCAATATTGGTGTTCAGGAAGATTCGTCAAGAATTATTTGGGGCGACATTTTTCTGGTCCCATCGCGTGAACTTAAACTACAAATCGTCGAATTGTCGATACATTGATAATTGTAGCACCACAAATAACATAACCTGTATGCATTCTGAAATAATCACGTTGCCAGGATTTGATTTCGGGGGATGTTTTTTCAGTTTACCGTCCAAAAAAAACTGATGAATTTTTTAGTCATCCGGCCGAAATCTTCAGAAATGTCACCAATTCATTCAATTTCTTTATATTTTTCATTTGGGGTGAGGGTGTTTTCATGGCTTTATTTCATGTGCTAGTAAATGCATTATTTTATTTCTTACATTTTCCATTTCGGGTGTGTTCAAACACCCAAAACACCCCTAGCTACGGCCTTGGAAATAATCTCTGGCTTACGGGGCGCGGTGGTGTGGTGGTGGGTTCGGTGTCTTGGAACCGGATGGTTCGAGGTTCGAATCCACCTCAACCCGCCGCGTAGAGACCTTGAGCAAGTTCCTCACTCGCTGCTGTTAGGGGCTCCTCGGCGTAAAACTGCGATGAAATATCTTGTGGCGCCTATGAGTAGAGAGTTTGAAGGGGCAAATGCGAGAAATAGAAGAATTACAATGCATATAAATGACTCAAATGAGGATGTTTTTAGCCACATTGAAAATCATTTTTTCCGACTCAAACTCTATCATAAGAGATTATGTTGGAATGTTGCTGTAGAATATTTAGAGAAGCCATCAGGTTGGAGAAGTTCGAGTAGACAGTTGACATTAATTCTCTTGCCGTAAAACTGACAATTTCTCTTGATTTAAAACTGACAATTTCTCTTGCTTTTTTAAAGCTGACAATTACTCTTGCTTTTTTTAACTGACAATTTCTCTTGCTTTAAAACTGACCATTTCTCTTGATTTAAAACGGACAATAATTCTCTTGCTTTAAAACTGACAATCATTATTTTGTGTGCGTCTCATCTGTGCAGATTCTGTCCTACTTCGTTGTCACAATATTCGCTGAATCACCAGGATTTTCTGGAGTCTTCCTCGCCACACTCTATGGTGGAGCGCTAAGGTAGTAAAATTGTTTGTTAATAATAATAATAATAAAGACTTATTTAATTATACTCTGACTAAAAGTTGATAATGTTCATTGATTATAGTCAGATTTGGTTCTTACTAGCTAGGCCTACTACTTTGAAATTGCTTTCTGCACTCATTCATTCATTCATTTCAGACATTTATATAGCGCCTCTTCAAGAGTATCTTCTCAGAAGCGCTCCGACCCAACCACAGCAAAAGAGAGTCTTAGCCATATACACCAGGTACACCATTGCATCTGGTCCATGTCCTTGATGTGCCTAGTCTGTTAGGTGTGCACATTATTGACTCCTGGTGAAGTGGTGACTCGATGGCTAATTGCTTAAAGCGTTCAGGCTGTAACACCGAGATTGTGGGTTCGAACTTCACTCTAGGCACGGTCACTTTAGGGCCTTGAGCAAGTACTTCACTTACAATATTATTGTTACATCGTAACATCGATGTTCTACCGTATATGATTGCATTTGCCTTTCTGGTCTTTTGGAGGAGGGTAATTATATCAAATAATGTAATGTAAAGGCAAGAATATTCTGAATTTATTGATCCTCTATTAATTTTATTAAGTATCGGAATATATTTTATGAATCGATTTTTACTAAGATCATCACAAATACATCACCGTCGACAAACGTCCGTCGTTATGCAGTGATCTAAGCTGATCTAGAAATTTATTATGATTATAGCCTACTTTCCTAAGCTTTTCTGCAACTTTTGGTTCGCTCTTGTGTGGCACTCATTTGGGCGCTGTCAATTTTCTAATTTTCATTCTATAAATTATTATTATCAGCAGTGTATAATACCAATCTACAAATGGGAGTGAAAATCATAATTTAGATTGATCAATTTGTTCAATTGCAACAGACAGGTGCTTCAGGTTGAGAAATTATGTGAGTGATGTAGCCTACACCGCACACTTGTGATTTCTATTGTAGGTCTATAAGGATGAAAATAATTATTCCTTGCTGAAATAGAAGTTAGATGATTGATGAAAGCAATTCTGGGTTTAACCCCTCCATTTTTCATCCCTTAACATCCGTTCCCACCTTCCCTTCCTTTCTCTTTCCCAATGTGCCTTGTATTAGGCTACCTTGTAATAATTTTGCAATAACTTTATTGTCTTTTTCTGTTCTGCTATGCCTCGTGAAGTACCATGTCTTCATCGCTGAGTGGTGCAGCTGCGAACTGTTGGGAGGATATCCTCAGATTGAAACTAAGCCATCTGCCAGAATCAAGAAAGGCTCTCATCAACAGAAGTCTAGGTTACTAATAATTCAATACTAAATCCATCATATTCGAAAATATTTCAGGTGTAGACTATACGGAACTTTTCTTCTGTATGTGGACTACGCAATACTTTTTATTTAAAAAATAGGCCTAATATATGTCTAATAGGCCTAAGTGATTATTTTAAAAATTATTTTCTCTGGTATATTCAGTATTTACCATGGAGTAAACTAGGTAGGCCTACTCCTATCTACGTAATCAAGCTGCTTCGTTCTCAGACAGACAAACAGGCAGGCAGACAGACAGACAGGCAGACAGACAGACATGCAGACAGACAGGCAGACAGATGACCGTCTAGCAGCCCGCACACATATATGCCAGCCCGCCAATGCACCAACTTGAACTACAAATCCATCTACGGTATCTATTCTGTCCATTTGACTGCTCGCCTGTCAATCTACAATGTCTATTCGCTAAGCCTGAAAAGCATTTTCAATATTATATTGCTTTGCAAATTATGTGGAAATAAGTATTAGAGTCTAATACAGATTATAAGCACTGATGTAGGAAGATTTTTGATCCGCGCTTTGTACTTTCTCAATGCTCTCTTATGATGGATTATACCTACTGCAGCATTTGCCACACCATACTGATGCCAGTGCATCATGGAGTTTGAATGACACCATGATGCCTGGTCTCTAGACTAACTGATTTTAAGAGCGTTGAAGCACTTGTACATGACATTGAAAATCGCCTACTTCGTACAGTGACCCGACTCGAAATTACACGTCCTGATTAGCATTTTCCCACCGAGAGTCCACCGACCTTACAATCTTCGTCCTCGTCCTTACAGTTTCGATCTACCGATTAAGGACGAAAGGAATTACATTTCTTGAGTTCTTTACACATAGAATACTCGACCGTTGCCCCTCTTTCTGACTTCCACCCATTTGATTGAATTATTATGATTTTCTGTATTATTTCTTATATGTAACTGGCTGCGGTATGTCAGCAAGAACTCAATAAAACGAATATAATTAACATTTGCAGTATCAAATTTTCATTGTGTCCTTGTTTTCCAGTCGTTCTGTTTGGAGCATTAGCCACTGGAGTTGCTTTCCTCTCGGCTAACATTCCAGGTCCCATCACACAGGTGAGCTTCTCGTCGACGACTTTTCTGGCACCTCCGAAAAAATTGCAGAAAATTTTCTAGTTCACTCAGATTTCGTCAACTCAATACATTAGTTGGTGTCCCTAGACAGCGGGATTATTTTATCCCTTTAGGGTCTCTTTTTTGTAACCAATGAGCAAGATGTGTAAACCTGTCATGTATGCTTTGGTTGCAAAATAAAAATATTTACCTGATTGATTGATTGACTGCTGAAACGTTGAAATAAAATTATTCAATCCTTTGCTGATATACCATAAGTTGTGTGTGATGCTCTTTAATGTGATAGTCTGTGCCACAAGTAATAAATTTAATAAAAGTAGCAGTAATAATTATTTGTTGGGGCATTCTTGTTTCAGAAAGAAATCCCCAACGAATCAGCTCAAAATATTACTGAAATGAGGACTTATAGAAAGCAGTCATGATTTGCAATTGTTGTCTTTAGAGTTGCCAGCTTTCACAAGTCTGTTTATTAAGTGCAAGGTTTCATAGATGTTTTCATTAATATTATTTTTGCATTTCAGTATTGGCATGAACCAAAACATTGCTTTTATTATTGCTAAATTTTACTTACCTACCCACAATCCATCACCATCCAAAGAACTCTGTGGAAAATAAATATGAAATTTACCTCAAATGTTTCCTGCTACGTCTGCTGCGGCTACTGCAATTGCTAATGCTATCAAACTACTACAGCGGTTACGATAATATCATTGTTGACTTGTATGTTTGCAGGTTCTCATGGCCTTGTGCAGTTCTATGGCTGGCCCGATGTTTGCGCTGTTCGTCCTTGGTGCAGTTTCCAGACACGCCAACTGGAAGGTTGGCATTGTTGTCACCTTTTGTTGCTGATGTCAGCGCTGATGATGGTGGTAATGATGATGGACAATGCGTCTTCAGATGTGATTTCGTTAATGTCAATGCAAATTTAAAGCGTAGACCGATTGTTAATAATTATTGTTTTTGATGCGATTGACGAATAGGCTTAAATGAATTGAATTGAATTAATTGCTGGAGGCAAAGGCTAGTTAAAAATTTCCTTCACCGAGTTTTGACTGCTGATTTACAATGGTGACAGATTGGTGATTGTTGCACTATTAATGGTAAAATAGGCCTAGATAAGATTAAATGCTGTGAAAATTAATGTTCTTGGACTAGGCATTTGAAGGCATCTAAAAGGCAATTGACTTTTCATGAAACCGTCTCAAGGGCAGCAGTCTTGAGCGTCACATTTGCTCAACACGAGGAAACGCCCGTTCCACCATTCTGCAATAAATTCTTCGTTTACGAGTTTAGTAGGCCTACTTAATTCCAGGATCGATAATTATGATTACTAGTATTTTCAACCGCATTTTTGATGAAGATAACGAGGATCATTATCATTATAATTATTATTATTTTTTCCGTTTTTCCGTTTTTTATTTTAGTTTCATCGTTTTTTACATCTATGATCCGAACAATAGGCCTACTGAAAAATGAAATGCAGGGTTGAAGTCATGCGGACGCTGCTGAAACCGTCGCATTGACAGTTGCATTTCATGCATTGAATTACGATGATAAGCTTAATTATTATTATTGTTGTTATTATTATTATTTTTTTGACATTATCATCTTGACAAATTCTCCAAAGTGTTAATCGGCCGACACGGTCTCATCATCGTTATTATGATTATTATGACAAAATGATGATGAGACGGGCAACATTTTTGTGTTCCAGGGAGCGTTAACAGGAGCAATCGTCGGCGCAGTGATCACCTTCTGGTTGGGCGTTGGGTCAATGTCGGTCAAACACAAACACCCTCCCCTGCCTCCTCTATCCGTCGAGCAATGTCATCTCAGAAACGGTAATTCCACTCTCTTCAATTCGACACTGAACTACACCAACTACACATCGTACGACATCTTCGAAGGAATCGAAACCGCTGGTCGATGGAATGAAACATCTGGGTCTATGTCAGGACTCACACGACAAGTGGTAAGCACTGTCCACTAAAATAAAATGATGTTTGGTTAAAAGCAGTGGAGGAATAACGATTAGAATAAGAAAAAGAGAAACAGGAGGAGGAAGAGTGATAAGGGGCAGAGGAACGAGGAGGAGAATGAGGAGGAGGAAGAGGAGGTGAGTAGGAGGAGGAGTAGTAGGGGAGGAGGAGGAGGAGGAAGAGGGGAGTAGAGAAGGAAGAGGAGGAGGATAAAGAAGAGAAGGAAGAGGGGGAGGAAAAGGAGGAGGAAGAAGAAGAAGAGGAAAAGAACGATGAGGAAGAAGAGGAGGAGGAAGAATAAGAGGCGGAGGAGAAGAAAGAAGAGGAAAAGGAGGAGGAAGAAGAAGAGGAGGAGGAGAAAGAAGAGGAAAAGGAGGAGGAGGAAGATGAAGAAGAGGAGGAAGGGAGGAAGAGGAGAAGGGGAACAAGAGGAGGATAATGAAGAGGAAGAGGGGGAGGAATAAGGAGGGGAGGAGTAGGAAGACGAAGAAGAAGAAGACGAGGGGAGGAAGAGGAGTAGGAAGAAAAGGAGAAGGTGACGAGCAGCCCCGTAAGTGAGTGACCCATGGGTATACGAAGGGTTAACTATTTATTTCTCGCCTTGGTTCGTGACGCGGGTGGATGAGTCCTCCCCCCTCGTCGTCTTCTCTTCCCACCGACAGGTCAGTGTAGGTCAGTGTACTCGTTGCAGGTGAGTTCGTTTACTAGGATGTACAGGTCAAACACTTGAAATCTGAAGACAGATTTCTTTCGGAGCGCGCATATTGCCCCCCACGACTTCTCGATTTACACCCAGTATTATACGCTAAGCACTGCACCACCGAGCAGTTTATTACGTTGTAATTCATTAATTCATTCAGTTATTTATATAGCGCCTCTTCAAGGAAACTACTCGGAGGCTCTCCCGACTCCAGCACGGCCAAAAAGAACAGTTTTTAAGTGCTTATAGGATGTGTCAGAGTGTGATCTAGGGAACAGGCGCAGCTCAAGCGGGAGGGCATTCCATACCCCCGGGCCAACCACGGAAAAAGCACGACTCTGCATTATGGAGGTACGAGCAAAAAGGAGCAAGAGCACTTCCCTATCAGCCGAGCGTAGGGACCGACCAGTCCGAGTACTTGACACAGGCGGACAAAGATCATCATTGCTGTTTCATTGCCTTGTTTACATTTCATGGCCACTTAACGTTGGTTACGGTTCAATCGTAAGCCTTGAATGAGACGAGAAAATTTCACTTGAAATAATCCGATTAATAAATCATAATTATTATTTCAAAGTTTAAAAAATATATTTTTTGCAGCGTCCACTACGTGGTATTGAGAATTTCTATGCCATGTCCTATCTGTGGTTTCTACCATTTGGAGCCTTCATCACTTTTGTCGTCGGTATGATAGCATCCCTCATTATGAGTAAGTACAACATTATTCTGTGGTGTTTTATCAGATCTAACTGCGATTTTGTGGAATTTAGTATGACCTCATTGAGAAGATGTAGACCCAGTATAAGAATTGTGGAACAATAACTTGGGGGATGGACTATGATCCACTTGGAATATTGTGGTGTGAAAAACAGACTTTACTATGGGCTCTAAGAAGGATTGGAGAGGTTGAAATCCCCGGCAATTCTCACCCTGGGTACAGTAACTGGTTAGTCCTAGATGTAGAAAGCAAAGAGGCTGGAAATAAGAAGGAAGAGCATGTGAATAGGGGAGCAGGACAAAAAAAACCCGGGGGGGTTTTGTCCGGGGGGGTTATGTCCGGGGGGGTTTTGTCCGGGGGGTTTTGTCCGGGGGGTTTTGTCCTAGACTCTGTGGAGAGAGCAGGCAGAGGAGAAATGAAGAGAGGACGAAGGAGCAGGCAGAGGAGAAAAATAATTAGGGCGATGGGAAGGAGAAGGTGTATAAGGGAGCAGATGTATGAGAACTAGGATGATAGGGGAAGAGGCAGTGGAAAAGAAGGAAGAGGGATCGGGAAAGAAAAAGGACTGAACGACCAATCTCCAGTAATTTTAATGTAACGACGTGAATAATTCTAAACGAATTCATACTGATGAAGTTATTTTTATATCGCCATAAACCATAAGGTCCACACTTTTTTATTGGCAATATGAAACAAAGAACTGAAGTGGAGTCCCATTTTACATTTATCCAGTCCTTTCAAAAGCGTTTGTGTCAATGTGTTCATGACCAAATGGCTATTATAGCAACGTGAAATTTAGCCATATTCGACATAATCAGGTCATTTTTCTGATTTATAAAACTACAGTCTGGTCCAATGTTGCATAGTCTAGTCCAGTCGAAGGTTTTTATGGCGATGCTTTTACGATCTGATAGTAGACACGTTGTTTTGTCTGCAGTGTAAAAACCTGTAATTTACCATAATAGGAAATGATGTCAACACGACTTAGTGTATAGGACTACGATCTTGCTTTTTAAAAATTAGGGGACAGAGACATGGAGGCGAAGGTGGACGAACGTCTTCTCATCAGGTTCTACGGGTGTGGGTGTTCGGTCAGTTATGAAAGCAAAGATGATTTGGACGAAAAGCCGAAAGCATCGCTACAAGAAATTGAAGTAGACGCTACATAATTGCTGTCATCGTGATTACAGCACATACAACCATCATCATCGTCGTCACCATCATCGTCATCGTCGTCGTCGTCATCATCATCTTTATAATCGTCGTCGTCGTCATCGTCATCATCGTCGTCATCGTCATCATCATCATCATCATCATCATCATCATCATCATCATCATCATCATCATCATCATCATCATCATCATCATCATCATCATCATCATCATCATCATCATCATCATCATCATCATCATCATCATCATCATCATCATCATCATCATCATCATCGTAGTCATCGTCGTCATCATCAATCATCATCGTCGTCGTCGTCGTCATCATCGTCGTCGTCGTCGTCATTATCATCATCATCGTCGTCGTCGTCGTCATCGTCATCATCATCATCGTCGTCGTCATTGTCATCGTCTTCATCATCATCATCATCATCATCGTCGTCGTCGTCGTTGTCGTCGTCTTCGTCATTATAATCATCATCATCATCATCATCATCATCATCATCATCATCATCATCATCATCATCATCACCATCATCATCGTCATCATCATCATCATCAACATCATCATCATCATCAATCGTCATCGTCGTCGTCATCGTCATCATCATCGTCGTCGTCATCATCATCATCATCATCGTCGTCGTCGTCATCATCATCATCCTCGTCGTCGTCGTCGTCGTCATTGTCATCGTCTTCATCATCATCATCATCATCATCATCATCATCATCATCATCGTCGTCGTCATCATCATCATCGTCATCATCATCATGTCCCAATGGCTATAGCAATCATCATTATCCTCATCATCAGTGTTTGATCCAACCAAACAGCCTATGTGGGTTTAATTTCCACCTTATATGATTCCTTAAATTGTTTCTCAAATTATTTAGAATTATTGTCAGCCCTACCGTGAGAGCCATGTTCAATAACCTGATTGAACCTGATCTTGTTAATGTCAGGCTCTGAAGGAACCAGAAGCTGACTCTTCTCTGCTGGACGTCGAAGTGACGTCTACGAAGAAAACTGAAAACGGGTTTCACAAGGAAACGAAAAACGATCTAATTAAAGAAACGGAAAACGGTTCACTACTAAAGCAAGATGATCCATGAAAAAATACAGCACCGTGGATATAATAGCGCACACAGTTTTGACTTGACTAGAAGGAACCCAGTGAAGCAATATTTATGTCTAGTAACTGCACACTCTGTATAATATGGCATTGACGTTTTGAAGTATATTTATTTTTTATTTTTTATATATTAATTTTTTTCGTGAACCAAACAACAAACAAACATGCTACGGGTACAGTTATGGCAGTGAATAATATTTTAGCATAATTTGGTTAAGAATGGGAGACCCAGAATGGATGTACATAATCCCGCTTATTGGGCGGCTTTGGGCCACCCTTTATTCATGTTAAATATTTTTCTAAAGATGACTGCACATTCAATTGTAGGAATATAAAGATCATTAGGGGGAGAGAGGAAAAAAGATTAGTTATTAATTAATTAATTAATATTTGTTTCCTTTGACCGAATCCTTCTGCCTTGACTGATTCAGCTAGCTACATACTTTGATTGGTGATTAAATTAAGGAATCGTAGGCCTAAGGCAAGTTAAAATGATGGAAGATTGCACAGTGTAAGTTAAGGTAGTCTATGGTATACGGTACATGATAAGATAAAGGTGGAGCTGTGGATCTAAACGAGAGAAACAATCCGAATCTGTGAAACTAATGCCATGTTTGTCCCTTAACACGAACATCTGCAATTTATTTTTTTAATTTACTTATTTTTAAAATCCAATATAGCACCTCTTCAAAGTAGGCTACTCAGAAGCGCTCCCGGCCCAGCCACGGCTAAATAAGACAGGTTTGAGGTTCTTAAGGAACAGTGTGGAATGACCCCTCGGAACTGAGCGCAGTTCCAGGGTATAGAACACTGAAAGCTGGTTATTTTGCATTTCGTTGGTTTTTATTTTCTTGTCAACTACAATAATTAATTCATTATAATGATATTGCGCATGTGATTTGCGACGCTGTTAACAGGGCTCTTCGGGTAGCTGCTGTTTTGAGCGCTGTCATTTCCAAAACAGGTAGCCTAAATATTATTCTAGTTTTAGACTCGATGTGTGCAGCTTAATGGCAAACGTAGCTAAACGAATTCGTTATCTGTTCCCGTAATAGCTGGGCGTAGCCTAGGCCTATTCTATGTAAGACAATACGAAACTTTGCTATTTGACTGTTACGAGTTAGCATTGTATGCCAATATTCGCTGCTTCGAAAATAATGCGATAAAAAAAGGTAGGCTACAACGAAATAATATATAAATTTGTCAAAGACGAATTCTGATAAGTTGACGTGATTGTTATCGCGATGTTGATCAAATTTTCAAACTCTTAAATGTTTCAAGCATGCCACAATTTCCGTAGTCTTGGCCAATTATTTGTGAAATAGGAAAGAATAAACGGACTTCTTTATCCATTCAGATAAGGATGTTTAGATATCATTCAGATATCGGTCGTCGCTAGCTAGGCTTTTTGACGCTTTCATGCAGGCGTTCTTTAGCAATATTAAAATTAATTAAGCAAGATATAGGCTACATGTAGATATGCAAAGGTGGATATATAGGTCTGAGTCATCAATCCACCTCTGCTTTCAAGCACATCAGATCAACTTCATATCTGCCAGCCACATCCAAAATTACAGCCTCCGTTATTGTTTGCACTCTGACAGTGCCAGTCCAAAGCCTATATAAGGAGGAGGGCGCCGCATTTGATCCTTGTTTTCACACAGTGACGTTAAACTGAAGCTACGACATCCAATATTCTATGGCTCGTGTTCAGACTGATTAATTCTAGACTTGGCGATAAGCTTTAATGGCATCCTGTTGAATTCCGAATAATTTATTATAAGATTTAAACTGGTCATCGTCTAACCCACTGAACCATCACAGTGCACAATCCTCCAGACCTTCGACCAACAGTTCCTCCGTTCATCCTGCAGTCCTGCGTCTGCGATCCTCGATTTTGGGTATATCGGTAGAACATAGAGTCTTAACACTGTTTGTATGTTTGTATGTGCACTTATTATAGCGCCCCTTCAAGCTCCTTACTCAGAGGTGCTCCCGAATAAAAAGCGAACACTGCATCGTAGTTTCACGCCGAAACGCTGAGCAATTGTGAGTGAAGGGCTTGCCCAAGGTCCCTATACGCGGCGACTTGAGGTGAATTCGAACCTGCAAACCTTTGGCCGCAAGGCGACGAACATACCCACTACACCACCGCGCCCCACTGTGTCATGGGCCCTTGTGTACTCCGTCCTGCTGCCACAGGGAAAGGAGTCGACTGACTACCAATGTTTATCCGTTTCTCGATCTCTTTCACTACTTGCAAGAAACATCTAAGTTTTTTTAAATATCTCATTGACATCTGGATATCATCTTCACTGGTTCCCAGTCGCTGCTCGAATTTAACTCATGGTTCTACCTTTATTTTACTGACCTCGTTCTGACCAAGTGCCCAAGCGTCTTCGCGATTTCATCTGCCTGCCGACCGCCAACAGTATCCTCACTTTGTGCAATACTCTCACGTGACAAACATGAGCTCCCTGCTTCACGAGCAAGGACTTCTTTGGCCAAAACTCTGTTGTCTTCATTGGCCCTGCTCTTTAGAACCAGCTCTTTCCACTGACACGTTCTTGATGCTTAATTGTACACACAATAGTCTAGAAATTCTTGTCGTCTGTGGTGTACGCCTGCAAAACATGATCATTATGCCTAAATGCATCTAAATTACAATACGCTTTTCACCAAATCGTTTCAAAAGCAGATAATAATATTATGCCTTCAGTGTTACATTTACAGAATAATTATTAGTGCTGTATTACGCCAGAGAATGTTTTATCGAGGGCAACGGCCTCTGTTGTCATAGACCCTCGTCAAATCTGGATCCATCCATTTACAGACTATGCAGACACACCTGTGCTTTCATTCCTGTAATTAATTAGCCTAATTTTTGGTTCACGAGTTTGTGTTTGATACCAAACGTATTCAGCGCTCGTCAATACGCTTTCGAGTAGCGCTTTAAAAATTTGGAGTTTACGATGACGATTAGGCCTACGATTAGGCCTAATAGAAATGATGAATAGAAATGCTTGGATGAAAGTGGAAAAATTTCTATGAGATTTCGGTCGGATGACGAATGACTAAAAATGGAAAATTTTTCTCCGGGAGGCTTCAGCCCCCAAAACTGAAATCCTGGCGCAGCCGCTACACGCCCTCATCCGCTGAGGGCGTTTGAAATGGCGTGCCTACGACAGAAAGAGGGAGTCAAGCAAAGGTGGATTTGGAGTACCGGTAATTTACGACGGAGGATGGGAATAGGAATAGAAGAGGTTGTTCAGTTCTAAAAAATCATTTAAAAAGCTTTGTGAATTTTAAAGTAGGCCTACAACGTCTGAGGGTACCACCTCATTGCATCTGACCTGGTTTTGCATAAAGCGATTCGATTAAGCCTGTTGCTCTACAGGTAATAAAGAGCAGATTAAAACTCGATGTAATGGAGTCGCATCTGCATTTGCCTAATGCAGATGCGACTCCATTACATCGAGTTTTAATATGCTCCACGTGATCTTCATTTGATTTCTCGCCATCGAAATCTACCATTCGCTGACAGAAGGTCCACCGAAAACGACGGATAAAATTCATTTAAACAGCTTTGTGCATTTTAATGTACAACGTCTGAGGTTACCACCTCAATCCATCTGACCTGGTTTTGTATAAAGTGATCCGATTAAACCTGTTGCTCTACAGGTACTAAAGACTAAAGAGTATAAAACTCGAGGTAATGGAGTCGCATCTGCATTGGGCGGATTATCTGATCCTGGTCGGATTCCTGGTCATCTCTTTGTCCATCGGAGTCTACCATTCGCTAACAGGAGGTCGACAGAAGACTGTAGCTGAGTTCATCATGGCCAATCGAAAACTCAAGGTCATTCCGACGGCCATTTCATTGCTCGTCTCCATCTATTCAGCCATCCATATGCTTGGATTGACCGCAGAAATGTATTTATACGGAGCACAGTATTTAATCTTCTCGACTATGACTCCAATACTGGGCTTGATAGTTGTCGAACGTATCATTGTTCCATGGCTATATCCGCTGAAGCTGGTCAGCATCTACGATGTAAGTCAGCAATACATTATCTTGTAGATGTACCTTGATTTAATGTTGACAGATGACAGTTGAACTGGCATCATTGACATTGAACCATTTCTAGGTGCTTCCAAACTGTCCAATTGTTTTATATATTCGTTTTATTGAGTTCTTGCTGACATACCGCAGCCAGTTGCAAATGAGAAATGATACAGAAAATTAGGCTTAAAATATTCAATCGAATGGGTGGAGGCCAGAAAGGGGCAATGGTCGAGTATCTGTAAAGTACCCGAAAGAAATATGATATCACAGCATATAGGCCTAATTCTACAGCAGGATCCAAATCTGGGACTTCTCTTAATTCATTTATGCTCAATCTCCTGTTTTATTTCGTGCTCGGATTATTTTCGATTCGACTGTTGAAGTTACCCATCCATCCTTGCGTGATGGTTAACTTTTGGCATCACTGTTCCCTTGCTCTGGCTAAATACGCGTAAAAGCCCAAAGTCCTAGGTTGTTCTGGTCGAAGAAAAGACAGAGGGTCTTCCTGCTCTTGCGAATGAGCGTTTCAACTGCCATATTATACCGCCTGCTCGTGTGTATTAATTATTTTGTGTGTACTTGTTTTAGTACTTGGAAAGGCGATTCATGTCAAAGACAATCAGGGTATTTGGAGCTGCATTGGGAATTATGTTGGGGGTAAGAGAACGCCTGTTCTAAAATACGGAATTGTTTCAAACACAAAGTTTCGCACGCACAGAGTTTCAAAGAGAATGGCATGGTCAGAGTATAATATTTGTTCGTAGGGTCGACGAGATTTGCTTCATACAACTCGTCCTTTATACTGAGCTGTTCTTCGATGGCGAGAAATACAAATCCGTTCTTTACGTTCTCCCTCCCTCCCTCTCTCCCTCCCTGATGATGCTACTGATGATAATGACGATGATGATGTTGATGATGATGATGATGATGATGATGATGATGGTGGTGGTGGTGGTGGTGGTGGTGGCAAGGCCGTAGCTAGGATTTGATTTCGGGGGGGGTTTCTTCGTCTGAGAATTTCTGAAGACCTTTTTTAGTCATCGGAAACGGCTTCCTTGCCATTTTTCTTCTAATTTTATTTCTTTTCATTACGTGTTAGTGAATGCATTCTATTATTTTTTTACATTTTTCATTTCGGGGGGTGTTTTCATGATTTTATTTCATGGTTTTTACATCGTGTGCTAGTAAATGCATTATAATATTTTTTCCAACACCCAAAAAACACCCCCCTAGCTACGGCCTTGGGTGGTGGTCGATGTGGTGGCGATGATGAGGGTGATGAAGAGGAGGATTTTGATAATGATGATGACGAGGATGACGATGATGATGATGTCGCAAGTGCCATTAAAAGTTTAAAAGCTGAAACCGCCTGAAAAGTTTAAAAGCTGAAACCGCCTGATTGTCGAAAGGCAGCTTCTGTACATAAAATTATGGTTCCCGTCTGTTTTCAGCCCAGGTTATTTTTATGGGAATGGCAATGTATGCCCCGTCAGCAGCCCTGGAATCTGGTAACTATAAAAAATAATACTATTCTATGTCGTAGTCTTCTTAATTTTTGGCATGGTAACTACCACAGCCTCCTTCGTCGTCAATGTCAGCATCAATGGCAGCAATATCAACACCATTTCAATCAGCACTATTACCTCCCCCAAACAGAAAAGATATTAAAACACACACAAAAATCAAAAAAATAAAATAATGATAAAACACTTTGGTCGATTGTTTTTCGTTTCAACAATTATGCATGTCATAATATTATTTGATCTCGCTTTGTAGCCTATTCTTTGTTTTCTTCTGCATTGTTCTGCTCTTCTCCAGTTGCCGATGCTTGACTATGGTTTAGTCCAGTGGCGGCGCCAGGATTTCAGTTTGGGGGTGGGGGCTGAAGCCTCCCGGAGGAAATTTTCCATTTTCATCCGCCAAAATTTCTGACGGTCTTTTTTAGGCATTATTAATTAACGACTAGTTATGCAATTAATCGGTATTTATTTTGTTTCTCAGCCACTGGTTTGCCACTTTCCGTATCAATCCCAGTCATTGCGGTTGTGTCGGTGTCGTATACAGCTGTCGTAAGTACATCTATTCCAACGTTGTTCGGATTTGACGTGCAGGTCGGAGCTAGGGTCGGAAATACCATATCATTTTGCCATATCATTTTTAGCATGCTATTTTCTAATTAAATAATTTAATTTATAATTATTTTTCATTTTATTGCTACTCTCAACCAATCGCACACCAGATAATGTCTAAACTGTCGAAAACAGCCAATGCGATAAGATCGATGAAAAAGACAATGCACGAAGACAATAGTAGGCTTATTCCAGAAGGGAAGAAAATGCAACTAGGTAGAGGCCATTATTAGGTGCAAGGTAATCTCTGTAAGATGTCATGAGATCAACGACTTCTTCTTCTTTCCCTCGGTCTTCCTCTTCCCTTCTTCCCCTCCAATGATCAACGACTAGTCTACGATATTCAATTTCAAATGTCTACATGTGAACAAATTAGTTTATGCAGTTTTTTAAGATTTACCGCATTTCACTGTGTTTTATAATTATATCCGTTTTACACCTTAGTGTAAACATTCGTTTCAACTCGAATTAAAGTTATAATACAATAATTATTATAGGCCTATTTAAAAAATTGATTAATGAGTTGCGAGTTGCGACTGTCGCAAAATTGCTGCGATCTGTGCCGCACAGCTGAACGTCTAGGGCTTTAGGTTATATTTTTGTTGTAATTACCATTATGATTGATCATGTTATGTTATTCTGTGCGCTTGGACTACTGCGGAGTCATTGATATCATCATTCATCAACATTAGCCTAATTCTGTCATCTCTCTCTCTTTCTCTGCCACTCGTTGCAACTCTGATCTGACAACAATAAATCAATGACGACTTACCATATCATTATGCAGCGTAGTGATTCTTACAGCTACTATTATAGACTAGCAATAATTATTGTAGATAAAAGAATTAGTATTAACACGAGTGAATAATGAAATCGTTTAATTGATGTCTTGCTGACATAACGCAGCAAGTTGCATAGAAAGATTATGATAATGAAAATTAGGATAATTAAATCAAAATTAATGGGTGCAAGTCCGATAGAAAGACAATCGGCGAGTATCTGTAGCCCAGTGATTTTCAACCGGGGTTCCGAGGAACCCAAGGGCTCCGCGGACGTCGGCCAGGGGTTCCGCGGCAGTTTGATGGATAATTTTGTGGCGTCATCTGAAATCACAAAGGTATTAGCAGTGAATATATTCTCTCACAACTTTCAGTCATTCTTGCTTAAAATAACATTATTATGTGAATGCGTTGTTATTTTATATAATTATGTAAATGTTGTTTTGTATAATTATGTCGTTATAGCTCATTACTTGTTATTCGGAGGTACCTGCATTATATGGGAATCTAATGGCCTCTAAGGATATAGATTGCTTATACGGTACGGTGCGTTTCCATCAAGTCGGACAAACAAAGCATTTTAATCATTCGTAATGGTAATCGTAATCGTAATCTCGAGACCTCTACAGCCCCAACAAAACCAAGTCCCGGGAACCAGCTTATTCACAGGCGCTTGATCAAAACAAAATCGATAGGCAGTGGATCAAGTCCTGGGAATCAGGCAGGCAGATAGATGGACGGCTAAGGTGGGCGATGTTTAGAGTTGAGGTGACGCCCCTGCAGTAGGCCTACATAAATTTTAGAACGATCAAAATCACAAGGAATGATCTGTAATAAAATAGTAATTGAAGAGGCAGGTCTTATATAATTGATCAATCAAAAAAGGTCAGATTGGGATTATCCCAGACTACTTGCGAGAGCTTTTTTGCTCCACGGGCATCCATCCAAGGCCACCGTCCCCTCCGTTCTGCACAGAAGGAATTGCTCTAGCTTTGTTCCGATTCGCACGAACTGTAACCATGCATATTAGAGCGCTATATTAATTCTGGATTGAATAAAATGAATGAATGAATATTATTGTACTCCGTTAATTTTTAGCTGAGATATGCCGGTGCCAGTCCCACTGGAAGACGGTTTAGACTTTAAAGATAAGATAAGATAAGAATATTCTCTAATGGACCAATTGCTATCCGCATTTTGGTGTACAGGCATGTTATAATAAACAAACGTACATCATTTCTATATCCATTCAATGTCAAATGTTTTAAAATAGCATGAAATTCTAAATCCAAAGATCAATATAAATATGTTCTTTTACTGACAAACAATATATGCTGCTCTTTGATTAATTATTGTAATACATTTAAATACGATATTGAAGGACAATATTCAGGCAAAGTTTTCATTGTCAACGGTGTGCGCCCCTATTGGAAATAATTGTAACTCTGTAGCTCGTCAATTGATTTTTGTTACACGTATATAACAGGCTGTAAACCGAAATTATGACTGTAATTATCATTGTTATTAACATGGAAGGATGTTTTGTAATCGTAGGGTGGAATGCGAGCTGTGATATGGACAGACGTCTTTCAGTTCGTGACAATGATGACTGGAATCATTGCTATTTTCGTCAAGGTATCTTATAATACTATGCTAATAGCGGTCACTGAAATGTTCCGGTTGAAAATAATAGTTGATTCGGCTACAAGAAACGAAATGATGTATTTTATGTACAGTGCAACAGAAGCCAGGAAAGTTCATAGCTTATACTAGCCCTACCCCCTTTCTCGATTGTCATTCATGGTTGTAGGACTACTCATCTAAGTACGATTCATCAAGGGACTGTTCATCAAGGTCAACTCATCAAATGACAATATTCATCAAAGTCTGTTGATCTAGGAACCTTTTATTGAGGTGTGAACGTAAAGATAGGCAGTTGGATTGATGAAAATAATAGTTGATCAAATTGAAGTTGGATTGGTGAAAGGAAGTCATTCTTAAATAAAAGCCGGTTTGACGAATATACAGATTTTTAAAAATAGAAGCTGGGTTGGTTAAAGAATTCATGAATAAATAGACGTTGGATTTGTGGAAATAGCTGTATAAATACGAAGCTGGGTTGATGAGATGAATTTTTGTTTAAATAGAATCTGGATTGATACAAAGAGTTGTATGATAGAAGCTGGATTGAGTAAAGGAATTCTTGATTAAATAGTAGTTGGATTTGTGGAAATAGCTGTATAAATACGAAGCTGGGTTGATGAAATGAATTCTTGTTTAAATAGAATCTGGATTGATACAAAGAGTTGTATAATACATGTAGAAGCTGGATTGAGTAATGGAATTCTTGATTAAATGGAAGCTGGATTGATTAAACGAATTCATGACTAAATTTATTTAAACTAATAAATCTTTTTGCTATAAATATTTTCATAGTACTTAAAATTCGACAGTATGTACAGACATCTTGATAAAAGTTAAGTCAACTTTTCTTGACAAGCAAATCAATGTATGAAGTCTTCAGATGATTCGTTCGATGTTCGATGTGCGATGCATGATCCTTGATGAATAGTCCTTTGATGAGTAGACCTTGATGAATAGTCCGTTGATGAATGAGAAGTCGCATACCAGCATGCGTCCATACTATACCTATTACTTAATAGCAATGGTGATAATCGCAATATTGAAATATTAATAATAAAATAATTATAATAATAACAAAAATAAATGTTATCAATAATTAATAGCTATGATAATAATAATAATAATAATAATAATAATAATAATAATAATAATAATAATAATAATAATAATAATAGTAATAATAATAATAATAATAATAATAATAATAATAATAATAATAATAATAATAATAATAATAATAATAATAATAATAATAATAATAATAAAACTGTGTCTTTCTATCTGACCTAGGACAAAAACTCAGCATGTATACGGGAGACCCACGAGAGACCTCTTTCCTCTACCAACGCATTTCTTTAACGATACAACGTTTTAACGCAATCGCATTCCGAGGCACTTTCGATGATCAAGACAACGAAGAGTAGGGTCATTCTGGACTAGTTTGTAACGGTTCTAGGGCAATTACCCCCTGGACAATTACCCCCCCGAACAATTACCTCCCGACAATTACCCCCTGGACAATTACCCCCAGGACAATTACCCCCCGGACAACTACCCTCCCGTGCCAATTACCCCCGGACAATTACCCCCTGTACCAATTACCCTCCGGACAATTACCCCCCGTTCATATAAAGAAGTATATGACATGTTAAACGCAAGTTAGTGTTAAACATTAAAGAAAAATATTAAATAAATACAATCTAACAGCTGTTCTAAGCTAGTTGTGACGCCTGCCTATTGTGCCTAATAAAATATTTAAATGTTATCGATAGAATTCTGGATTCAGTTAGTTTAAAATGCAAGATTATGAGCTACTCCCCGAAGATAGAAAATGGTTTTGTGCGCGTCGTATTTGCGAACGATTGCCAGAATCCTTGCGTTTGTGTCCATATATTTTTCCTTGTATACGGTTGTGGTGGGTGATGGACTTAGGCAGCGCTGAAGGTCTGACAAATACGAAGACCATGGCCATGAGAATGTTCGTTCCCTCACGCGTATCTTCGTATACAAGTGAGGAAACAAGCTCACACTGCCACGGGGGGTAGTTGTCCGGGGGGTAATTGGTACGGAGGGGGGGGGGTAATTGTCCGGGGGTAATTGTCTGGGGGGTAGTTGTCGGAAGGGTAATTGTCCGGGGGTAATTGTCCAGGGGGTAATTGTCCTGTCATCGTTTTTAACCAATAGTTAGTAATGAAGTCCCTGAGGGATCCTAACTAAAAAAAAAAATAATAAAAAATAAATAATAAATAATAATAATAATAATAACTCTGAGCTAATTTTGTATAACCTTGAATGGTCAGCTAATTATTATGCAAGAGCGTACAGGTAAGGTAGGTCAGGTGGTGAACGAACGAATGAATGAATTAATGAACGAACGACAGGATTCATCCATGAATCACCACTCTCGATCTTAACTACTGTTGAACGTGTAAGCTTACTTTAATGTCTTTTATCCATTTTAATTTAATAATTTAATCATTTATTTTAAGTTACTATCTCGATTCTCAGACAGGTTTTCTCAGAGCGGAAAGAATCTATTGGCTATCCTTAAAATAGTCAGACTAGATTGAGGGTGTCAGGGTTCCTCATTTTGGGAAAAAATGCCGAGTTCTGGAAACCGGTTCTAAACCTAAAGAATATGTATCGTCATCACCAAAACGGCCGCCTCGTAATGCATTGATCTGCACATCCGATGTAACCCATGGTTATACCTGAAGGCTTTTATTTTCAATGTAGCATAATAATTTTTTGTGCCTTGTTCCGGTTATATCGAAAAGGCCGCCAGCAAGCGGTCAGAAAGACAACTAACGTTTTCTTTGAATGCAATTACAATGCGTATAAATGTATTTTGATGTTTAAACCATACAGGCTTGTCTACATCTATTCTGTAAAAACCCGAGAATTTGCATAGCTTCAGATTTGGCTCGAATTCTTCCACGGCTGTTTTAGGTTGAACCGGTTCTTTGCTAATCGACGGTATTTGTTGCGTTTGATAAACGACATAGAAAGACCCAGGAACTCTTCCGATTCGCTGTCCAAAGGACTGCAATTCTTCTGTATCCCTATGCGAGTAATTGAAAGTCTCATCCTTTATCCCTGCGTGGGACTAGCCCCACAGCATTATAGCTTTCGATGTAGACGGAAACGTTTCTAAGTGGACGGCAAGCGTCAATTGAGTCGCCATGGTGACAAATGACGTAATTTCGACTATCGATTTCCATTATGATGTCACTTGCGTCCTCAGAATAATAATATAGAGGCTTCAGCAGGAGTAAGGGAGAGAGAGAAAATAATTCTATAGCGACGCTTTTAATTATTGATCGTGCAAATAACTTTAAATGCTTCGTGTTTTATCGTGTAGTCATCCCCACGGACCAAGACACGAGTAACTCATTTTCATACGACTTTCACATATTTTACTCGTTGATTTGTAGTCCATGGAAGGACGTTTGAATCACGCTCTAGATTGCTCACTTACTTATTCTGACCAAAGACAACTTTAGGAGGGTTTATAGTAATGGCAGCGTTGCCACTCCTTGTGTTATTTCACAAGATCTTGGCTTTATTATCCGAACTTGGGAAATGGGTTTTTTTGGGACGAACTTGGGGTTTTGGGGTTTGTTTTATTCGACGGGAAAAGGAATTTTTTGACATTTTCTGGCATTTTTTGACATTTTTCGTGAAATTTAAGACTTTTTTCCGAAAGATTTTTGCCGGATGACTAAAAAAGGTCATCAGATTTTTTGGACGAGAAATTCGGGAAATTGGGGAGAACTTTGGCAATCTTGGCAATTTTCGAAAGATTTGTGGGAAATTCGGGAATTTTTCGGAAAATCTTGGGCATTTTCGAAAGATTTGCTCAACTTGGGTTTTCTTGTTTTTTTTAATCTCCAACTTTTTTTAATTTTAGAGTGGCAACGCTGAGTAATGGTAAACCGTCTGGCGTGAAAATCGCACAGACGCGGGACCGCTACGTAATCCGCTAAGTTACTAGTGAGCACGTGAAATGGATTTTAGACACCTTTAACCAGGTGAAACCGCTATTATTAGATTATCACATGCTATGATATTATCATCGGTTATGGAACTCCTTGCCAGTCCGCTGGCTGAAGTGATTAACTGTTCACTAAAAAATGGTAGGCTTATTGTTCCGTCGGAAATCAAGACTGCCAAAGTTCTCCCCAATCACAAACAAGGTGCCAAAAATGAAGTTACTAATTACAGACCTATTTCTATACTACCTTTTTTTCTCTAAATTATTTGAAAGAGTAATGTATGACAGATTGCTTTCATTCGTAAAACATAAGGACATATTATATCCGTTTCAGCATTTCTTTCAACCGGGACACTCTACCTCCATGTCACCGATTGATATAGGCTACAGGACAAAATTACCAAGGCCATGGACAATAATGAATACTCAATTGGTATCTTCCTTGACCTTGCAAAGGCGTTTGATACTCTGGACCACAAAATACTTTTGTACAAACTTGAACACTATGGTATTAGAGATAATGCGCTTCGGTGGCTCAGAAGATATTTGGGTAGATCTAATCGTCTACAGCAGGTCCTCTGTAATGGCAAATTGTCTAATTTCCAACCTATAGAATTTGGAGCACCTCAAGGCTCTATCCTTGGTCCTCTCCTGTTTTTAATCTACATCAATGACTTCCCAAATTCATCATCCATCCTACCCTATATTCTATTTGCAGACGACTCTAATGTATTTTTATCGCATGCCTTCTGTGACCAGCTTCTCCAGCTGGTCAATCATGAATTAATATCTGCTAGCGTTTGGTTCAAGGCAAATAAACTTTCAGTAAACTTATCTAAAACTAAGTATATCATATTTCGTTCAAATAAAAAAACCCAATACCTATAACAGATAATGAGTTAGCCTACTTATTGACAACTAATTCTAACGCCGCCCCAACCATCGCATAAGCGGCACCAGGGCTTTTATTAGCGTGCGGCCTTGCACAGAATGTGCAGTTGTAAATGGATTTAAGCAGTTTTGAAGTTAAAACTACTGAGAAAAAAGCCATGGACATCCGACTGACAGAAATTTACCATGGACGATTTACCGCGGAAGTGAACGAAGAGGATCGCGCAGCTATAGAGTCTAAACAATAATCTTGAAAGAAACGCTATATTCGTCACTTCATATTAACTCGAATAGGCCAACCTTTCGCTACTATACTCCTACTTGATTTATTCTGTGAGCTGCGTGACGTCATCTTGGACAGCTCTTGTCTTCGATATACTGTCTAGGCATTAAAATAAATGACGTCATACGCCCATTATTATTGAACAGCCAATCACGACGTAGCGTACATGGGAAAATCGCATATAACCGAGTAAGATTCGGCAAGGACTCTGACGTTAATCGCTCAGTGAAAGAGCTCCACTTACCTATTACAACGAAAATCACTTTCTCAATGGCCAGTTAATTTCAGTTCACGCAACTCAAAAACTACACGTCTTAATAATAGATATAGATATCAAAATAACCGACTAATTAATTATCTAATCAACTATCTAATTAATTATTTATTAATTATATAACTAATTGGGTAATTAATTAATCGGTTTACCGGAGGGTCTCGCAGACGATGGCAACAAAACAAAATGTCATCTACATTGACAATTAAGTGTAGATGGTAGGGTCGAACTCAGTGTTATACCAACTGGTGCCTGCGAGCCGGCAAACGCGGAAACTGGGAGGGTAGGCAGACACTACCGTATAGCTGCCCACTGCGAACTTATAATTATAAAGACCTGACCGGTCTGTCACAACAATTAAATCGCTGATCCGATCCAATATGGCGATAAAACCGTCAGTGGAACTCTAAGCCTGAGCCGGGCTGCGACGGACCTTTGAACTTCAGACCTGAAAGGGTTTGTATAATCAACGGACGGGAACTACTGACGAAGCATGTAACACTATTCTTTCACATTTTTCTTGCGATTTATCACTTAGGCGTTTTCCGATGAATGCTCTTTACCATGTCGTTCATATTTTATAAAATCTGTCTTATAAAGTGATAAAGAATAATGTTAAATAGTGATAATAATAATAATAATGATGATGATGATGATGATGATGATGATGATGATGATGATGATGATGATGATGATGATGATGATGATGATGATGATTGATGATGATGATGATGATGATGATGATGATGATGATGATGATGATGATGATGATGATGATGATGATAGTAATAACGATAATGATAATGATAATAATAATATTAATGATAATTAAAATAATAATATTAATGATAGGCCTAATGATAATAATAATCGGATTTTTACATAGCGGCTGTCTTATGGCCTCGCCCCTGAGGGTGAGATCCTTCACCACCGCTCGCCCGTTTGAACGGACGCCACGCCATTTGGACGGACCGTGCTAGCCGGAGATGTTTAAATCTCTGAAAGAGCCACCTTCGGGATTCGAACCGCGACCCTCACGATCTCTTCCACAGATGCGCGGTGGCCAGCTCTCTTACCGATGTAGCTAACGGGGACTAACAACAACAATAAAAAAAATGATCACAGCAGAAAACCTAGCCAACTAACCTGCATTGTAGTGAGTCTCAAAGAGGTTGCCTAAACGTAAAGTAAAATGGATTTTTTCCTTTTTAAAAAAGGGATTGCTTGCGGTTGGTGGAATATCAAACGTCTTCCGATTGGCTGGGGAAGAAGGTCGACTCATCTATGCAAAGTAACCAACATCTTCACCATCATTGTCGTCATCATCATAGTCACTGCATTCAGTGGCGTAGCCAGGAATTTTTCATGGGGGTTTGGTTTTTTGCCTGGCCGGATACCCTTTCTGAAACCAACCCAACAGTTTTACAGTAAATAAAAAGGGAATAAAGTAACAAAAGCAATAAAGTAAGAAAAACAATTGCTACTACAAGCAATTGTTTTGTTTTTTCTTATTGACGCAGATAAATAAACTTTTTTCCTTGGACAATGGGGGGGGGGGTTAGCCCCCGAAACCTCGCGTTGGCTACGCCACTGACTGCAATCTGGAGCGCAGAGCACACGGCCTACGAACAATAAGTTGAAACAAGCAGACCCGGAGTAGGCTACATGATTTAAGTTCCATATTATGATCCATCAGTGGCGGAGACCTAGGGGGGGACAGGGGGGGACGGTCCCCCCCCCCCCCAATAAAAGTGTTGGGGGGGACGGCCCATGCATTTGTCCCCCCCAATGTTTGAGCGTCAAGACTTGTTTGGGCGGCGAAAATAGAAAATTTCTTCGGGATTTGGTCAAGATTTGGCCAAATGACTAAAAAAAAAAAAAAAAAAAAAAAAAAAAAAAAAGGTCATCAACTTTTTTGGCGGTGAAAATAGAAAATTTCGTCGGGATTTGGTCGAGATTTGGCCAAATGACTAAAAAAAAAAAAAAAAAAAGGTCATCAACTTTTTTGGCGGCGAAAATAGAAACTTTTCCGAGATTTCGCCGGTCGTCAGAAATTTTCGGAAAATCTCGCGTCTTTCCGTCCCCCCCAATTCTCGGCGCAGGTCTCCGCCTATGTGATCCATTCACGATTCTGCTTTGTCCATCAAACAGTAAACATCCG
This sequence comes from Lumbricus terrestris, assembly GCA_949752735.1. Lineage (NCBI taxonomy): Eukaryota > Metazoa > Annelida > Clitellata > Crassiclitellata > Lumbricidae > Lumbricus > Lumbricus terrestris. Next base: position 2,456,799 of record OX457047.1, on the reverse strand, counting down.
AGTTGTGAGATTTGTGTTGATACAATCGTTCGGCCTCTATTTTAAAATGTTTTGCCAAGTAGGCTAATAAAAAATATTAGCCTACAAAACTCTGTGGTCGTTGTTTTGATTGCATGTTATCTCTTAGTTTTAGCTTTGACCCACGAGTGCGTCACACCGTCTGGAGTCTCGCGTTTGGACTTTCAATCAACTGGATCAACGGTTACAGTCTAACGCAGGCGGCCGTTCAGAGATTCTCAGCCGTCGACAAACTGTCAAAGGCAAGAACGTGGGTGGCCAATCACTCTCCCTTATTTTCATTCTCTCATCATTAGCCTTCATCCTATCACTTGCTATACGTTTATTTATCTTATCTTATCTTATCTTATCTGGCCCTTTATAAAGCGCTTCTCGCAGCAAGAGCCTTTCAGAAGCGCTCCCAGTGCGTTTAACTCCGAGAAAAAGGGAAAGTTTTTAGACGAGAGAAAGACGAGGCTACACTACCAGAGAGGATAGCAGAGCGAACTAATGGGGAAGTCCATTCCATAGGGAGGAACCAATGCAGGCAAATGATCTGGATTGAGCCATGGCAGTCCTGACTCGGGAGACAAAGAGGTCAAGCCTATGAAGGTCATGGCAAGGTCCATTCGGACCCCAACTGAAAATTTCCTAAAAATTATTTTAAAAATCTATGTCCAATATGGTAGGTCTACTTAGATCTGCATCACGTGACGAATGACAGTCTTATGAAAAATTCATAAAACGCATAGACCTCGTAACTATTATTTTATGGTAAAATAATAGTTATTATAGCTCAACAGTTTAGTTGTATAGAGGACCTCCACTTGGTAGGATGAAAGTTAAAGGATACCGGACTTGACTACTTTGTATTTCACGCTATAGTCCCATGTGTGCAGGATCTGTAGGAATTATAGACATCACCGTTATCTAATTCTTCGTTTAAATCATCGTGACGATCATCCTAAGCCATAGGCGCAACCACCTGCTAAAAGTTGGGGGGGGGGGCAAATGGTGGTTGCGTATATTATGTCCTCATCCTTCACCCGCCTCATAACATTTCCAAAGTTTTTTAATGAGCTGCATTTGCAGTGGACGCGCCAGCAATACAATTTCAACGTGATTGTCGCGGCCGAGGTCTTATGGGAGTTAATCACCGAAGAAATAATGAGTAATGAAGACAAGGCCAAGCGAATTTTGGCAGGTGATAAGACAGGTCGAAAGTAAAGTAGGCAGGTCAAATGATTGTAACACGGCAAGTGTACATGATTTGATATGGTATATTCAGGGTGGGCCAAAAAGTGAGTCGATAAAATCGTTTTTTATTTTCGCTGCGTTACGTTTTTGGATCATCCAAAAAATAGTAGGTGGGCTCACTATAAATGACATAACTTTTGTTCTGTTTGAGGTTTCTTGGTACACTTTGGCCATTTTACGTACCGTAGATATGAATTACCTTTAAACCCCCCAAAAGTTATTTGAAAGTTTTTATTCTTGGCCAAGATATTGGCAAAACATCGTAGGAATAACGTTTTTCAAACCGTGTATAGATGTAAATATAGGTCATATTCTTGTGCCTTCCTTCTCATCCTTATTGGCAAATTCGAAAATTAATAAAGCGGTAAAGAATAGGTTTATACATCATATCAAATCAATTCAATTTTATTGACCCCAGTGGTACAAAGTCGAACAGCAACAAACCAGAGTATTTCATAAATATTCCTGTAATTAAAATTGACAAAAGCAATGTAGTATTACGAAATAATATGCAGGCATACATTGCAGACAAACAATGTCACGTACAATCGTAACCTACCTACATAGGCCTACAGAACATTATTATCATCATGTCTTTTAAACCTTCTTCCCCTTCGAACTACAGTTCTCGTCTTAAAAGAAATCGTGCTGCTTTGTAGACTGACTCTGCTAAACATTCCTCCTCTTATCGCTATGAATGCCATGTCGTGCATCACCGGACTTATCATCCTGGCTTACTACTCGAGCATCAAATGCGATCCTCTGGCAAACAAAGACATCGCAAGTCCTAACATGGTCAGACAAGTTATTAGTCGCAATACAATCTCAATCGTTTGGTCGCTGTAATGCTGCAAACGAGCGCTTGTTTACTAGAGCGATGCTCTGCCCCATCACCGGGTGGGGCAGAGCATCGCTCCAAGAGCTGAACCACAAGGCAATCATTATGGACAGAGGACGATGGAAGACCGTAGTGAAGATGGCATCAGACACCTACGGTCGTTGAGCCCATAGTCGCTCCTGCTGATGATTTTATGAGGAATTCAGATACGGCATGCTTGGTTTTGAGAAGTGACATTCAACAACATTCTATGCGTTCTATTATACCTTTGCCTTCATAAACATTCTGTTTCTGTTAAAACTGACCGTTTTGTATGTGATTTGGATTTTTTGCGCAGTTGCTTCCACACTTCGTTGTCACAATATTTGCCGATTCACCCGGGTTTTCTGGACTTTTCCTCGCCACGCTCTATGGAGGAACGTTAAGGTAATAAACTAATTTGAAAACTTCACTATAATTAAAATGTTAAAAGTTGATGAAGTTAACGATTAGTCACTGGAATGCAACTTCCTTTAAATCGTTTTACACCATTAGGAAATTGTCTTTATCTTATGATTTATTATAATTCCGAAATTCCATATGTTTGTTTGTTTGCACGGATTTTGACAATATAGGCTCGGAAATGATATAACGTCGGTTGTGGGCCTACAAAAAATTTTGAAATTGATGTTTACTCAAATTATATGGCAATCGCAACTATTTTCAGCTTTTAATTCACTTTAAAACAAGAGTTATTAGCGTTTTAAGACAGATCTCATCAATAATCGCTCACGCCAACTTTTTAGTAAAGAGTCTACAGTACGCATGACGTCATACTTGCCCATTTATAATTTCCGTAGCTCCCCGCAGGGGCGGGTCACGTTTGCCTTTTTGGGGAAGCGGGGGTGGTGTGGATGGTTGGCGAAAACCCGAAATTTAGCGGTCAACGATGGGTACCACAGTGGAGTAGTGTTTGAAACCCTAAATTTCCCGGGCAACGCCGGGTAACACATCTAGTATATAAAAATAGATATAAATCTGTGTATATTAACGCCTAGTGCTGTTGTCGCGCGGCATCTTACTAACAAAGGGTAGGCTACACATCAAATGGCGCGATCAAATGAGGCTAATCAAAAGATCGGTAATAATAAACAGAGCGCATGTTTGAAAGTGTGAAAAGTCAAAGGGCACAAGAGAAATCAAACGGGCGAAAATGAATACAGCGAACGTTCAACAACCTAAGTTTATTCCCAAAGAGAAGTTTTTTAAAGATCTAAAAATCAAAGGTCGCATGTTGCAAAAGGCGGAAAATTTAAAGAAAATGTAAAATATAAAGAGCGCACATGCATTGCTATTATGCAATAACCATGAAAATGTTCAAAAAATTATGTACGTGTTTTGATCTTTTAGTCATCTTTAGTTCTTAACAATTTCTTCTTAGTAAACGCTTTCCATTCTTTCTATCCTTTCACCTTTATAAGCTGACACTTATAACTCTTTTCTGTTCGCTAGCTAACTCTTTCGCCTTTTATACATGTGTCCTTTGGTGCTCGCCCCCATCAAACAACAATTTGAATCCTAAATTCTCTGGTCTATCACTTTCTCTGGCACTTATGGCATCCTTTATGCCATTTCAAGCACGTAGGCTATAGCCTACCCTCATCACCCTTTTCTTCTAGCTTTCACTTTCCTTCACCTCTTCATTTTCACAATGGCTCATGTTGCCTCACAATATCCCATTGTTTCTTTTTTCTGTTGTCTATGCATCGTGAAGTACAATGTCTTCTATGCTGAGCGGTTTAGCTGCAAACGTTTGGGAGGACATTCATTTTTGATCATTGCGCGCTTTTTTGCGCGCTTTTGTCTGCGCCCTTTTGACGAGGAAGGTTCCTGTTACGCGCTTTGCGCGCTATTGTCTGCGCACATTTGTTACGGCGCCGCCCAAATGATACCCCAGGCAGAGCAGGCATTCTTTATAGGTTAATATTTGGAGCCCTCAGATTCCCACTCAATTGTTCAGCCCACTTCAGAATCTAAAGATGAATAAGTCAGAGCCATGTCTATACGCTCAACCGAGTAATTTATTATATTTCTTTTTTATTGGCACACTAAAACCTGGATAATATTCAATTTTTTTCAGAAAAGAGCTATAAGTGAAGAAAAAACTATTAAAATACACTATTATGGAAATGGCGTTCCCTTATTGGGTAAATGGCGACCCCCTTGTGTGGAAATGGCGTCCCTCGAACTTGGCGCGTTAGGCAACTGCCTGCTTTGACTATATGCCTAAGGCCGGTCCTGACGATGCCGTTTTTTTTCCCGGAGGTGAGTACACGCTGTATACCCGCGTATACCCTCGAGTACAGCTCTGGTATCGGGTCATACTCCCAGAGGCCCAGGAGCCCGACGATTTTTAGGGACCCTGGCTAGATAATTATTAGCAGAAAAGTTTGATTTATGACTTTTTAAATGTAATATTGCAGAGAATTGATCACTATCGTCTTAAGCTTCAAATAAACAATTGAATAAAATTTATAACTTATATATAAATAATATATATAAAATTATAGCCTCTGAGTAGGCTTCTTGAAGGGGCGCTATACAAGTTTTCGGTATGAAATATGAATGAATGAATGAATGAAAGAATGAATGAATAAATGAAAGAACATGATAAGTCGTACATGCAGCTATCCGAAACAAAATGTGACGGTTTTTGATGTGCTACAGAAAGTTGATTATTTTGTCCTTCTTATGTTTTTATTTGTTTGTCAGATACGTGTACAATATAAGGGCGGTCCCTTTTCTGTCGCGTGTAGGATATCTGTAGGTAATTTCCAGGGCACTCTGACCGTGCCAGTCCCAAGCCTATAATTATAAAAACGGAGAGCGAAGCTAATGATCCCCTTTATCTTTGCTATCACACAGTGTCGATAAACTAAAACTACTGCATACGATATTTTCTGGATCGCGTCCAGCCTGCTTAATTCTTGGTTATCAACTGCATTGAGGTCTGAATTGGATCTAAACCGGTCCGTCTAACCCACTGAACCACCACAGTGCGCAATCCTCCCAAACTTCAGACCAACAGTTCCTCCGTACATCTCGCGACGCAGTCTGAGAGCCTCGGCTTTGGGTCTCTCGGTTAGACTTGGACAGTGGAGTAGTCAGGAATTTATAGTGGGTTTTTTAAGGGGGTTTATGGCGTGGCCGTATGTCTTCCTGACACCAACCCAACAGTATAAAAGTAAATGAAAAGGGAATAAAAGTTACAAAGGGAATAAATAAAAAAACAATTGTTACTACAAACAATTGTTTTTGTTTTTTCTTATTCAAGTGGATAATTAACCTTTTAAAAAACTTTTAAAGCCAATTTAACCCCGAACCACCCCTTGTCTACGCCCCTGGACTTGGATCTTAACACTGTGTAACACTCGGTGTCATAGGCTCTCGTGCATTCTGTGCTGTGCCGCCCACAGGGAAAGGAATTTAAGTTTACCGGTCGCTACCTCTCTTCCTCTACCACTGTTATTAACATCTCAATTCTCTTAATTCTCATAGACCTCTTGATGTCACCTTCACTGGCTCCCCATCGCTGCTCTAATGCAGCTCAAAATTCTTACTTCAATTTACTGATCTCGTTCTGACCAATCAAACACCCGATTAAGAATCTGTATGATCTCATCCGCCTGTCGACTGCAACCTCTCCCCCTTTGTCCGCTACGTTTAGGCTACGTGACAGACATTGTCTCCTTCGTCCGTAAGCAAGGACTGCTTCGGCCAGAACTCGGGCTTTTGTCTTCATATGTCCTGCACTTTGTACACGTCGTTCGGTTGTAACGGTGGGGCGCGGTGGTGTAGTGGCGGCGTCGTTGCCTTGGAACCGGAAGGTTCGAGGTTCGAATCCACCTCAAGTCGCCGCGTAGGGGCCTTGAGCAAGTCCTTCACTCGCAATTGCTTGGGCGCTTCGGCGTGAAACTCCGACGCAGTGTCTCCGCTGTAGTCGGGAGCGCCTCTGAGTAGAAAGCTTGAAGGAGCGCTATGGAAATGGAGGAATAATTTCTGTTAAAGCAACTGGTTTCCGAAGCACATCTCGGGGATATCTCAAAGCTATCCTTTCTTTTCTTCAGGTTGTCGGCCTCCGATTGGTGTATGCTATGTGAGAAGCCCTTTACAATACAATACAATACAATACAATACAATACAGGTACCATATCTAACTTCCTTCCTCTGTCGATTCACTGACCGCGCCTCAGATTCGCATCTCTAATGTGTTTGTGGCCTAATCATTAAAATCTGCCCAACCATCGGACTGAAAATTGTATGGATCCCACAATCATCCATCGTCTGTAGTTCTGCATAGAGTCTATAATTATGCTTCTACATGTAAGTTGCAATACGTTTGTAGTGGCGCTGGTCGCTTGGCAACCATTCAAGTTAGTCGACCAGATAGCCGGGGAACAAGTCTGGATGTTTCGAGGTTTTATTCGTGTAAAAACAACACAATGACATACACGACTCTGGTGACGACGACCTTCTCGACTGACGACTGCCCAACCTCTTGCCGTTGTTGTTCCTGACTAGGCCCGCTCTCCTTAATGTTAATGTTCATGCGTAATTGCCTAGCAGGCCAAGCTCCGATCTGTCTTATGGAGCTCTGTGTACCTGTGCTGTCCATCCCAGGTCGTAGATTCCTTCGCTCTGCTACGCATGGTGACCCAGTTGTCCCTAGGGCTCGATCTTTCACAGTGCTACATAGAAGCTTTGCTATGGTTGGTCGGTCTTTCTGGAATAAGTTATCTATTAGTCTCCGTAATGAACTTCTTTGTCTTTCTTTGCCCCTTTTCCGCAAGCGTTTGAAAACCATTCTCTTTGATTGTGGTTTGGCGTCAGGTCGGGAGCGCCTCTGAGGAGTTCTCTTGAAGTGGCGCTATATAAATGTACGATTACGATTACAATTACAATTCCTTGTTTCTCTTCGGCTGCACTTTATATGCTGCCTAATTCGGCTCACTTGGTTTCTGCTATTTTTAGTTAGCTGACCACAGCAGCATTGATTCGTGAATCCGTTGCGAGGCAACCACCAGTGCCCACCTTTTGACTGCGCCTGCCTGTGGCCGATCTGTCTTCTGTCCTTCTGTCCGTCTTTCTCTATCTTTTCTCTTGACTGTGTATCAGACTGTATCTCTCTCTCTTTCACTCTCTCCTTCCTTCTCTCTGTGTCTGTCCGTCTCTGTCTCTCCTTGCCCTCTCCTTCTGCACTATCCCCTAGTCCTATAGGCACTACACGTTTATCATAATACCGTTTTGTGAGCAGCAGCTGGTTATGACTTTCGTTTAACGATTAAACCGGATGTCACACACCGCATGCAAGTACTAACAGGTTGCAGCAAGAGTTGAAATACAGAAACACATACGACCTATTATACTAAGCTGGCCACCAGGGATGGGCAAATTACAGGGCAACATGTAATTCAATTACAAATTACCAATTACTGGAGAAAATGTAATTGAATTACAAATTACAAATTACTTTCGACTCAGAGCCTCAAATTACAAATTACAAATTACGTAATTTCAATTACATCAATTACAAATTACTTTGGGGCTGAAATCATTGGAATAAAAAACTCAGGCAGGAAGTGCATGCCTTTTTTCTTATTTCTATGTGTATTATTATTTATTGTGTAAGAAAAATTAATGTCTATTTAAATGTCTTTAAGAAGCAACAGCTGTTCAAACAATTAACAAACAATTAAAGCCGTCTGTTGGGCCTTACAGTCATGCCTGTAAAAACTAAAGAGCCTCTCTTCTATTCCAGACCGAGGCATGGCAGCATTAAATTGTATAAGCAATTTGTTAGCAGTTGGCTAGCAATGAAGTACTGCTAGTTCCATTTCTGTCATCTATATGCTGCAAGATTTCTAAATCGTTTTTGTTTCTGCTGGTCGACTTTGTGGTCACTGCACGCTGCACACTAAAACCATACGGTAAAGTTCTTCATCTTCCTCTCCTTCTTTATGACCACTAGATTCTCAATATTTTATTCGCTGCTGGTGGCATTTTCAGATATTGTTACTAGCAATTCGTATATATTCTTTTAGTTTGATCTGCAATTTGTGCAGGCAGCCAGCATAACTTAAAAATGGGTGAGTCACTGTTGCAAGGATCGCTTGATTCACCAAAGAATCTTAGCATAGTCACATCCAAAGTAATTTGATTTTGAGAAATGTAATTGAAATTACAAATTACAGGGGAAAATGTAATTGAATTACAAATTACTTTGATTCAGAGCTACAAATTACAAATTACCAATTACAATTGTAATTTAAATTACGTAATTTCAATTACTCAATTAAATTACTGCCCATCCCTGCTGGCCACCGACAACAGTAGCGCCCCTTGCTTAAGTTTACGGCGTCGAGACAGTCATGTCACGGCATCAAAATAGACTACAGAATAAAACACAGAAGTAATAATAAATTAAAGCAATAATAGTAATAATTATTGGTGTAATTAAGCGAAATGAAGTATGGCGGCAGCTGCACATTCCTCTCTTGAGGGTTGTAATAATACAGAACATGCAACTACAACTCTGCTCTCATTCCTGTAACAAATTCTTGGTTTGCGAGTTTAATATACAATAACAAACGTAATAGAAATGAAATGATGATAGGGGAGAGTGCTCCAAGACGTCCATGCTAAGGAAAATTGCGCTTTTCTTCCGTGTGGTTGCCAAGAGAAGTACATGTTTGACCCTAATGTAAAGTGTGATCATTGATGAAGCAATAACAGCAAACATAGAACTTAATTCAATAAGATCAATTGTGTAAATTTAAAAAGTAGACCCTCCAAACTGGGCGTCTTAGAAACCATATACTACAAGACGCCCATAGGATGGGCATCTTGGAGCAATGGAAATTGGCTAAAACAAGTGGAATTGCAATCGTGCATTTTTAGACTAAAGCAATAAACTGCATGAGAGAAAACAAATTGAACGAAACTAAAAGGTCCTAGAGACACAAAGCAATTCAAAACACGAGAAGCAAAAATCCAATCTCATGTTGTAAGTCATTATTGTCATTTTCACTTTAATCACAGATTAGCAACAAGAGTCACACACGAATTTTTTGGTGTCAACCTTTACACTTCCTGCATTCTTTCCATTTCACTGAAGTTTTGGGCAAGGGTTAAATAAATTCAATAAACACTGATAAATTTGTGTATGGGTCCCATATTTTTATTGGTTGAAGATGGTGTCATGGTAGGAACAGATTCTTAGCCACTTACTCATAGTATCAAAGACGCTCATGGGCGTCTTGTAATCTCTATGCTTCCTATACATTCAAGACGCCCATGGGCTTCTTGTAATCTCTATGCTACCTATTATGTTCAAGACGCCCATGGGCTTCTTGTAATTTTCGAGTCCATCTCTAATGACGCCATTTTACTTAACGAAGTCAATGTTTACTAGTTAGGTAAAACCATAAAAGCAACTATAACTGGATCCTAAATAAACGTTGAAATGCGCGAATTTGTACTGCGTAAGACTATAGAGAAAATTTGGTAGATTCATAAATGTGTACTTACTCAAAAGTGGTGAAAATCTAGAAAATTGATTTATCGCGTCAAAAGCTCGAATATTGAAACATGTATGTTATGGAAGGTTCACAAGATGTCGCTGCATGCAATGAGATAACTAAAACACGAATATGTATATTTTCAAACGTTTTAAAGGGGGTGGGCATCTTACTCGCCCTGGGCGTCTTGTAGCACTCTCCCCTAATTATTATTAGCGTCAACAAAGCTAACGAGCGCATGCTCGTTAGCTTTGTTGACGCTTTCAGGTTGGCGTTCTTTACCAATCTTTATCAATCTTAAACTTAAGCAAGAAAGCGATGACTAGATCTAAACGTTGACGGTGGCAAAAATAATGCGCAAACGCTAAATTGTTAATTTCCAAAACAACGATGCTTGCATTTGTAAGCTTACAAGTTATGTATCCAAATACTTGCAGGAACTTTGGAACTAAACGACAGCCAAGACGTAATTTTATGATAGCGACCTTTTCGGGTCATTGTGACAAACAATATCTATCTATCTATCTATCTATCTATCTATCTATCTATCTATCTATCTATCTATCTATCTATCTATCTATCTATCTATCTATCTATCTATCTATCTATCTATCTATCTATCTATCTATCTATCTATCTATCTATCTATCTATCTATCTGTCTATCTGTCTGTCTGTCTGTCTGTCTGTCTGTCTGTCTGTCTGTCTGTCTGTCTGTCTGTCTGTCTGTCTGTCTGTCTGTCTGTCTGTCTGTCTATCTATCTATCTATTTAGCCTATCTAGCCTATCTATCTATGTAATTTATAAAGCGCTCCTTCAAGGACTCTACTCAGAGGCGCTCCCGACTCAAGCCCGGTCAAAAGGAAAAGTCTTAAGCAATCTATAGAATAAGCCAGACATGTTCCGAGGGTGGGAACGCAGGTTAGAGGGAAGGTCGTTCCAAGCGGAAGGTCCAGTGACCGAAAATGCCCTGTTCGGGCATAAGGAACCATAAAGTCACCTCTAGAGGCCGAGCGCAGAGATCGGCGACCCACAGCAGTTGAGGTCAAGGTGAAGAACTCACAGAGATAAGGAGGTGCTGTGCCCAAGACGCAGCGCCAAACAAAAGAAGTAACCCTGAAGATATGGATGGTAACTTTTGACACCATTTTAAGCAGGGCATATATGATTTATTTAGGGCACCTATATTAATAGTTTCAATGAATTTCTTCATCCATGTCCAACCACCCATCCCACCCATTCTATCATCAAATCACCTACCATCCAGCGATTTAGGCTACCTATTATATTACATGTGATAGTTTTCAAGGAATTTCTCCAATTATTCATCCAATCGTCCAACTAAACCAGCAGTCGTTGAAGCAAGGCATATTGTGTGGCCATGCGAAATTGATTCATCCAGCCACCCATCGCATGGTGCACCCATTCTGTCATCAAATCTCCAGCATGCATGCCACAATTTCCGTAGTCTTGAAATTAATAGGAAAGAATAAACGGACATTTATAAGATTTCTTTATCCATTCAGATAAGGATATGCAGATATCATTCAGATATCATTCAGATATCATTCAGATATCATTCAGATATCATTCAGATATCATTCAGATATCATTGAGAAATCATTCAAATATCATTCAGATATCATTCAGATTTAATTCAGATAAGGATATTCAGATATCATTCAGATAAGAATATTCAGGCATCGTTCAGATATCGGTCTTCGCAGTCATCAATCCATCTCTGTTTTCAGGCACATCAGATCAACTTCATATCGGCCAGCCTCAACGCATCAAAAATTACAGTCTTCGGTACTGTTTGCACTCTGACAGTGCCAGTCCCACGCCTAGATAAAGGAGGAGGGCGACGCTAATGACATAGGCCTATGTTATGATGGAGATTTCGGTAGAATGACAAAAAAAGGTCGTCACAAATTTTGTCGGATGGAAGTTGAAAATTTCCTTGAGATTTCGACCGGATGACTAAAAAAGGGTCGTGAGAAATTTTGGCGGATGAAAATGAAAATTTCCTCCGCGAGGATTCAGCCCCCTCCTAAAACTGAAATCTTGGTGCCGCCACTGTTGATAATCGCAAAACTATTGCGACAGTCGGGGTCCATCGCTGTGGATAAGCTTAGGAGAAATTTTCGATGTCATGGAAACCGTGAATTCAGCGACCTTTAGCGCTTGACTTCAATGCCACGGATTGCGCGATTTGGAGCAACTTCCCAAAGGTGAATTTTCTGCGATTTTCCCCATTTTTATAAAATGCCGCCGCGAATATATACAGTATGATTTTTCGCTGAATTTCTACCATCTTTACCCATGGTGGTTTGTGAGCTAGCTTACTCGATCCGCAGTGGCGACGGCAACGGCGATGACGACGATGATGACTATGCACTGTTAAAAAAAATCGTGGAAATTTCCACTAAAGTTGGTGGTCCACAAACAACACCCTAGGGTGGAAATATTTCCACCCTGTAGCAAGGGTGGTCCAGTTCCACCCTTGACTTTTGGTGGCAAATTCCACCATGTCTGGGAAGTTTCCACCGCATCTGAAAGGTGGAAAATGCCGTCCCTCTTAGGAAATTTCCATCTTTGCCCAGTGGTGGAAAAAGCCACTCCATCTTTTGGAAATTTACACTTTGGCTCAATCGTGGAGAACACCATCAATTCTTTGGAAACTTCCATCCTTGCTCAATCGTGGAGAAAAACACTAATTCTTTGGAAATTTCCATCTTATCTCAATGGTGGAGAAAACCATTAATTCTTTGGAAATTTCCATCTTAGCTAAACGGTGGAGAAAACCATTAATTCATAGCATATTTCCATCTGGGCTCATTGGTGGAAATAACCAATAATTCTTTGGAAACTTCCACTCTGGCTCAATGGGGGAAATTGCCACTCCTACTTTAGAAATTTCCACTTTGACTCAATGGTGGAAAATGCTACTTCTTCTTTGAAAACTTCCACGTTGACTCATTATGGAATGTGCCACCCTTTCTTTGGGAATCTCCACTTAAGCTCATTATTGGAAATTTCCACACATTTGGGTGGTGGTGCTATAAAAATATTTCAAGGGTTTGCACGTCAAGTATGCACGAGATATCATATTCACAATATTTAATGACAGAAAACGGTCACAGTGTATAATTTGAAAAGCTTGATACAAAAAAATTAGCCTGCGTGCACAAAGCGAAATCCTAGTCCAGAACATTCAGTAAAAAGTTAAAATGTTCAAAGGAATTATGCTGCAGCTATCATAAAAACCATCATCTGGCTTAAAACTATTATTATTCCCCAATTATCGATTATGACATCATGCAATTACATCTAATCAGGTACCCAGTGGATAATCCTATAAGGCTGACATATTTATATGAATATTGATGAATAATTAGATATGATTCCGAAATGGTGCCATTCTTCATATCAGTTATCAATAAACAACTAACAAAATTTTGCTGCCTAATTATTAACAAATATTTTGCCATAAAAAATAAGAAATTTATTACATGTACAAAATATTTTTACAACATGTGCAGAACAAGTGATTTTTAGAAATCCAGCACGTACTATTCCATTATAGTCTTTATTTCAAAATACATGTAGCTAGTGAGGAAATGAAAATACGATTTTGAACTGTAACATCAACTATAAAACTGGCATTTGCAGAACGAAGTCAATACTTGCGATGAATATCATTCAACAATGTAGCATACTGTAAGGCTAGTCAGTCCAAAACTTCTAATCGTCATTATCATAATGCACAGAACAACAATAAAATTCAGTCAGAAATCTGGAAACAGGTAGACAAGTTGAAACAGAAGCATCTTATTATCAGCTCTGAATAATATTCCGACTTAGAGAATGCACAATCAGAGTGGTGTTCATAGTTCATGCTGCGGAACATTGCTTATTATCCGTAACTTTGACGTGAAACTTGGAAAAGTTGATGGAGAATTCCGGTCGTGTGATTTTGAGTTTTTCCATCACGTGTTGATAAGTCCTGCAGCAGAATCACAAACAGCACAAGTCAGTTACGAACATCATAGCTGCATAACATTCTCGCAAAATCCACCACTTAAAATGTGGCATAACAGTAATGGTATCCGTAAGAATACTTAACTTTAATAGAATTATTAGCTCTATGTATGAAAGTAGAACGCAGCATCATAATGATGGTAGGTTACAGAATAATTTAAAATGGAATTTAAATTTTGCAATGCTGATAATGCAATGTAATGTAATTAGCAATTTCTCTAGCACCGAAGAAAAGAGAGCCATATTTAACAAAACAGCGATCCAGAAAGAAGAATCCCAATGAGAGTGGAGGGAAGGAAAAAGAAGTCAATAAAGAGGGTCATTGGACCTTATCTGATTGTATTCTGTTCCCACTAAGGAGGCCCAATGACAGTAGAGAATTGAGCTCGAGCAATTTTTTCCCCAGCTCTTGGAATAAGCAAGTCTGAACTGTTCAGAGAACGGAGCGGTTTAAGAGAAGATACAGAAGAAGGAAAAATATTTCTCGGAGATATTTTGGCTAAAATCACACAATATCTATCACTCTGACTTTCAAGCACATGGATATCTAACGCATGGTGGCTAGCTATCCGTGCCTCAGATTGACATTGATGTGAATTTTCGCGAGTTAAAATTTATTTAATAATAACAGTAATAGTAATTACAATAATAATAATAATAATAATAATAATTTTCTTTATTGAAGAATCTGGTTGACAGACCGCAATTGGCTAAACAGTGTACAGTTAGCTTATATAGGCTATAATCGAAACAATACACAAGAATACAAATACTTAATACTGAGCAGGGTAGACGTCCTGCAATAGAAGAACGCTAGTAGAAGTCTACAAAGCACGTTTATCCTACGGGGACGTCGGGAATCAAACTCGAGTCCGCTGATCTCCATGCCGGTGTGCTATTCAATGCGCCACCGGCGCCCGGTTACATGACATTTGAACGGACGACAAAAGAACGCGCGACACTAGAACGGCGACGGTAGAACGGGCGACAGATGACCGCCGAGACTATTGAACGGCTGGACAGTTGATCGGGCGACAGATGACCGGAGGACACTTGATCGATAAAGTTTGTTAATTTTTATGAGCAATCGAGCATTTACTGTCTTGGGCATGTAGGCCTACCAAATTCAATGTCTGGTTGTGTGACAAATTTAACAGCTGAGTTTAAATAATTAGGCTATATCAAAATTTCTGACTTGCCATAGCTGGCGAGTGGCGACTATAATTATTCCTTCATTCCCTGTGGCTTTCCTTGCTATCGAAACTTTCCAGAATGCGTGTGTTCCATTTGTCTTTCGCTGATCATCTGGTCGTCTGCGATTACAAGTCGGGCCTTGCATCTGAATCGTTTTGTACATTCGACATCGCCATGATATTCTGCCTCTCTTGTATTGTTTTTCTTTCAAATAATCATAATTTCGAGGTATGAGCGTCGTTTTACCTTTTGGGGCTACATCCATGCATTAATGTAAAAACACATGTAAAAACAAAAACTATGTTTCACACCTAAAAGTAACAGTAGGCTAAAACTTTGCATAATTTTATCTAATATTCAGTGTCACCAAATGTCGCGCCCAACATTCAGTCAAAACTCAAAGTATAGGCCTACGTGCATAGTTTAGGCCTAGGCCTACAGCGCCGCATCTTGTGAATTGTTCATATGTCGGCCCGATAAATATGACGTTCCGGTTAAGTGTCGCCTGTTCTATTGTCGGCGCGTTCTAATATCGCCCGTTAAAGTGTCGCCGTTCAAGTGTCGTCCGTTCAAATGACCACCGTTCAAATGTCCGTACACCCGGCGCCCACCCCATCACTGCACATATCTGTGGAAGGAAAGACGGCCAGACTTCGGCCAAAATTGCCCAATTGCGGAAGATCTTGAAGCTCCGGCTTCTGAAGTTCATGTAGAAAAATACTTTTCTGGGCAAAGCCGTGTAACAACTGAGATGAGTAACAGTAGGTCTATGCTAAGTGTCGCTCAAAAAAAATTCTATTTAAAATGAAAGAAGCACATCGATACTGAAAACCTTGAACTTGTTTTTATTTAAATTAGTTTATCGCTAAAGAAATATAACTTAAATTATTTTCATATAGGGCCTACGAACTGAATTGAGAACGGATAGTATTTTTGTAAAATGAAATTAGAAGTATAACCGATAATTTTTGAAGAACTGCAACTGAATTAAAACGTAAAATGTGGACTTCCGAACAGCTTTAAAATTTGAGCAAAAACCACTTCCCGAAGTAAAATATAATTGGTACGGACATTTGAACGGACATTTGAACGATGGTCAATTGAACGGACGACATTGGACTGGCGAAATTTTAACATGACAAAGTAGAACGGGCATACAATGGAGCGGGTGACACTTGACCGGCACATTCTATGACTGGGCCGACCAATGAACAATTCACACAAGGTGTGGCAGGCTCAACTCTTTGCGTAGGCCTACTCTGAGCTTCGACTGAAAGTTGAGTGCGACGTTGCTTTAGTGAGGCTGAATTGTAGAGAAACGACGTTTTACTTTACGCCATGGCGTATTTGTACCGATGTTGTACCAAATGCATAAGTATTTGAAAGACAATCAATAGAAGAATGGCAGGCTATCATCATCCCACCGTATGGACCATTTTGGCAGGTCTAAGGACAGATTCAAATGCAAAATGTTTTTGCAACAATGGATCAAGATGATTCAAAGGATCAGGAAGAAATAGCGAAAATTAGAACGAACGGTTCACACGTGCAGTCACCACTTACGGTAGAGTAAATTTTTAATGTATTTACGTTCAATTACTCATTTTGTCCATCAACTAGACATAGAGCTTGGTATGTATAATATTGTATATGCTCATAGCCCAAGACAGTAGAATCTTGTTCGATTGCTTTTGAATTTAGCAAACGTCGTTGATCAACAATATTATTGTTCACTGGCTATCTGTCACCCGTTCAACAGTCCAGCCGTTCAATGGCCTCGACCGTTCTGTTGTCGCCGTTCTACAGTCGTGCGCTCTTTTACATCCGTTCAAATGTCAGTGAACCAACGAAGATATAAGAGTATTCAGGAAGGGAAGCAATCACTTGGACAGCAGCAATAAGAACATATTGAATAGATAGACGGACCTTCGGACGACCAAAAGTAAATGATATGCAGTAATCAATTCTGAAGCAGATGTAGACCTATGCAATTATGTGTGGACGTGGACTGTGGATGACATTGTGTAAAGGGAAATAGAACTTTTAATGACCCTAGGACAATGCTGATGAAAGACGAGCTTGTCAGGTTGGTTACATGTGCAGAGAATGTGAGTGAGCTGTAAAAAGTGATACCTAGGTCGCGCACAGAGGTTAAATTTCACAGAGACAAGCAAAAAATCAGTTGTTAGAAGGTGCCAAGCCAGATGAGTTGAGTTATGGAAGAGCTTAGGGCAAATAATGAAAAAGGTCCTCAGACCGGCCGACTAGTAGGCCTATGAGGTAAGTAGACGGAGGACCATGTATATAGGCCTGAACGTCATCCACAAAGAGGTGACCATCAGCAGAGCAACATGGAAACCGAAAAGTAAACTTAGCCATGAACAAAATGACAAGTATAGGTACAACTTCCAAAGACTCGTCCTTATGGAACACTTGTAAAGACCGGTACCTAGTTACATCCGGAAATACCAGTCATAAACTTATAAGCGTTTGGGTCCCACCAGACAGGTAAGATTGAGGCCATAGGAGAGGGACGCACTACCCTTACTACCATAACTATGGGGATTCAAGGCGTTGGACTACAATTTTGTGGTCAACCATGTCTACGGCTGCTAAGACATCACAGAGTGCAGGAAAGGAACCTGAGCTTTATCGATACGTGCATGAGAGCAGGGCTGTTTCATTTGACTGGAAGGCCCGGAAAACAGATAACCATGAGGGCAGAAGGCCTGATTAGTCACGGTAAAAATCTGAACAGAGAACAGACGCTCAAGAATTTTATATAGATGGACAATTTATAAATATTTGATATTTCTGGAAATGATTAGGGTTAAGATAAGCTCAAGCATCTTCCTTTGGCGGTCGGGTATCCGTGCCTCAGATTCAGTTTGGTGACTGTGAGCATTAAAAATTTATTTAATAATAAAAATAATTATAAGAGCGCTATCAGAGAGGAGCTCTCAGAACAGGCAGGATGCTCATACATGCTTTGTGGTTTATGAAAATCAGTAGATAGAGTTTATTTGGGGAGGTTTGTTACATCACTGAGACGAAATGGGAATACTTTGGAAAGACGGAAGGTTCCATTGAAAACTTGTATATAATAGGACAGGAATCAATGATATTTTAGTTCTCA